>JASPKZ010005694.1:1317500-1561762 GCA_030220185.1 Diploptera punctata
GGCAAGGAGCATAACCACTAGTCCACATAACCTAAGTAAAATCGTTGTATCACCATTATAGTTAAAGCGACAATCAATAAGATTTACGACATGTAAAAGAATCTCGTCCCGCTCCATAGCCGAGCAGTCTAATGCATTATGTATTTACTAAAAGCTAACGGGCATACTTTATTTCGAGTCCCCTTGCAAGAAGACATTTTCACATTAAAATTTTGGCCAGTATGGCATCACTATCCTCCCAAAAATAGTTACAATAAGTAATGAGTTCTGATTTATAAAACCAGATATAACAGATGGGGGATCCGCCATGCTGACTATATGCACCCATTTACAGGCTCTACAAACGTCAACTTCTGAAATTGACACATATGGATGTGAGGCCAGCAACCAGCTGGTTGGTGAAGCGATTTCTACACCTTTCGCGTCAAGATGTGAAATATTGTGACATTGCCATAGTTCATTATACTATTAATAAAAAGCTAACTCTAATTAAACTCACTGGCACTATCGAACCCGTAGGTTCATGGCCGCGCTGACAAGCTCTCCATACATCCCTACCCTGAGCTAATCTTTTCCAATCATTTTGCAATCGGATAGGTAGTACATGACGTTAGAAGATCCGCCTGATTGCACTGACGTTTATCTGCCATTGAATGTCTGTCAGGAACTGTGGTTTCAACATGTTGGCGCACCGCCGCACTTTACACGTCACGTTCGGAGACATCTTAACGATTCGTAAATGATGAATAAGCCGGAGTGGTCCTATTGCATGACGCACACGATCGCCGGATTTAACGCCATTGGACCATTTCTTGTGAGTCGTATGAAAGAGAATGGAGTACGAGACTCCTGTAGAAACCGAGGAGTACGGTCGCTGACACAATATATTAATGGGTCACTAGGTGCGATGGAACGAGTGTACCGGAACATGATTCGTCGGTAACAATGTGTGCAACGGCATTGGTGGATGTCACATCGAACCTTTGTTGTAGTGAGCAGTTTCATATGCGACACATCCATTGCAGAAGATAGAAACATTTTTTTTCAATGTTGACATAAGTGTTATTGTGATCAATAAAAGTGTTTTTGTTACTTTGGTATTGTTAAAGTAAAGTGATCCCACAACAGGCCTCCGGAGGCTCTTGGGGTAGTAGGAGGTTAAGGCTCCCACTTTTTCTAGACAATCGGCACTTGATGTCAGCCCTGCGTGACGGCCGCCTTCACCCCCAGAACAAGCGTCTGGCACTCATTTCTGTTAGAGGCTGAGTCGACCCCAGAAGGTTTGGGTATTGTTACCAAGTAAATTTGACTTTCTTCAGTAATGAGTCAACGTCATTTAATTCTGTACCTTACGTCACACTTCATTTGACATGGTGCTCTTCTGGCGTCATGTACTGCCTATCCGGCTGCAAAACAACACCGATAAATCCGACACATTGTAATGGCTGTAGCACGGACACGGTACGTTTCCGGACATGGGTTCCTATTCTAAATATTGTTTACTCATTGCCCTCTACTAGCCCTGGATGTTTGTAATATGATTTTCCGAACATCCTGTATAAAAGCGTGAAGGCTGTGTACAACTGTAGCTAAGCAGATGTTTAACAGAATAAAAAAGAGACAATGTGCAGTGTGAAGGCATGCAGTGCTCTGGTCGGTCCGATAGGAATGTTGTCAAGCTAGGGAAAATACACCATGACCTTCTCACATCGGGCCTTGTATATAATAATGTATCCTAGAAGACGCATTAATCATAAGTAATGCCACGAGTGATTTCCAAATTGAATTTGGAAATCAAGAGTGGCATTTATTAAGACTATTTTACGAATAAAATTAAGCTGTTTACTCACAAATCATTATTTAAAAATAGTTATTTTAAAATATATCAATAAAACGACACGTTGAATTACATTATATAATAGAAATGGACAGCTAATGACAAATGAGGGAAATTTTGAGGAAGTGGCTGAATTCAAATACCTAGAAACAATAATCACAAATAGGAATGAGATGCACAAAGAAATTAAACATAGGCTCAATTTTGGAAATGCGTGCTATTATGCAATGCAGAGACTCTTGATATCCCAACTCCTTTCAAAAAAACGTTAAACTGAAAATATATAAAATATTATTCTACCAGTTATATTATATGGGTGCGAAACATGGACTCTTACTTTAAGGTAGGAAAGGAGATTACGAGAATTCGAGAATAAAGTACTTAAGAAAATTTTTGGACCAAAGAGATATGAACAGACAGGTGAATGGAGAAGACTACTTAACAATGAACTACATGGTCTTTATAGAAAGCCAGATATAATAAGAGCAGTTAAGTCTCGTAGACTGCGATGGGCAGGACATGTTGCACGTATGGGGAATGAAAGACTTGCATGGAAGCTTCTTGTAGGAAAGTCAGAGGAAAAAAAACGCCCAGTTGGTAGATCAAGAATGAGGTGGGAGAATAACATTAACTATGATTTGAGGGAAGTAGATTATACAGAGAATAATTGGAAAGCATTAGCTCAGGATAGGGATGTATGGAGAGCTTATGTCCGCGCGGTCATGAACCTACGGGTTCGATAGTGCCAGTGAGTAAGTAAGTAAGTTATTTTAAAATGTTTATTTATTTAATGTAAACTGCGATGTTTGAAAACAAATGAGAAGCGATGTTTGAAAACAAATGAGAAACTATTGTTACGCTTGTTGATCACTGCAACCAGATCATATTATTTATTGTCAAAGGATCGCAATATTGTAAGAATGCACCCTAGTGGAGAAATTTATAACCAACATTATAGGCATTAATTAATTTCTGATGTCCTATGATGTAAATATGTCAATTATATTTTTCTTCAACTTAATTACCTGGAAAATAATTCGTTTGAGAAAGTGCAAGGAGTGGTTTCTTTTTTTTGGTGGTATAATCAATTGCTACAAATGTTTTTATATTATCTCCCGCATGCGCTATGTGCTGACATTCGTGCACTATATATACAATCTGGTAGCTATTTCTTACAGAGTCAGTCACTGCAAAATAATGCTATGACCTATTCAGAATGTTAAAAAGGAGGAGCTTTCTTTAATATGATAAATTTGTTTGATAAATTCGAGGAGTAACACCACTGTGATTAGTTGTAATTAAAAAATCATTGAAATGTGATTGGTCTTTGAATCCCATTTGGGGCTTGAGTTAAATAGTCTGTTTAATATTGTTAGTGGTTTTTACAGAATCGAGGAAAATTAAAAAAAAAGAGCGATAGCGAGGTTTTTAATTTTTGAAATTCTATAAAACACTTGACAAACGTGCGTTGTACATTATTTTTTGCGGGTGTTTTCAAAGTAATAAAAATATTAACATAATAACAACTTTTTTTTAGAAATATTTGCGTTTGTTATAAATAATTGACTAACGTTAACAGTGTGGGCAATGTTTATTAGTTGAAAGTACAGGATGCCTTGAGACCATTTAGTGATAAAATAACAGGATGCAGTGAGATCAATTATTGATAAAATGGCCGCAAGTACGTATTTATTGTTTTATATTGTTTCAAATAAAGTTCAATAAATTTAAAATGCAGTGATTTGTTTCGTATAATGCATATTAACGCTACCATTAGGATATTTTGTATATACACTATACAGAGTATGCATAGAGGGCTGTGGTTTTACTACCCGCACGTGGGTGTAAATTTAATATTACAGTATAGGAATAAGAAGATATTTGAGAAATAAGACCACAAGGGAAACTCAATTAAAATTTTACAAAACAGTAGCCGTTCCAACATTAACATACGGGTCTGAGACTTGGCCTTTTCGATCTCTGATAAAAATAAAATTGAGACAATAGAAATGAGATTTCTCAGATCAGTTGCAGGTGTATCTCTAAGAGATCAAAAGAGAAGTCAAGATATCAGAGATGAACTGCAAATCTATAATATAAACGAGAAAATACACACAAATAAACGTAATTGGTTTGAACATATACAAATAATGCCAAATAATCGTTTATCAAAACAGCTGCTTCAGTATAGGCCTCTAGGCCGAAGAAATGTGGGAAGACCAAAACGTCGTTGGAAGGACATGTGCCTGCGGCATATAGTGCGCCGGGGAGAGGAACGGGCCAACAGGCCATACCTTGAAGATGATGATGATGATGAGTATAGTTATTTAGGTTGGCAATCCCGAATGTAGGAAGTTGAACTTTCAATCATGGTCGCCATTGCTGCAAGTACGACAAACGTACTATCGAGCAAAAATAATTGTTACATTTGTTTATCTGCATTTTTAGTTAGAGCATTTTGAGATTAGAAAATTTGCTTCAAATGACACAACAATAGCAGTGTGCTTATTTAATTTTTATTTATTATTTTCAATTCTGTTCGATGAATTTTTATTTAATTTTTATTTATAGGCACTGCAACATTAAGGTTAGGCTATATCTAACAAGCTCACTGGCACTATTGAACCCGGTGGTACATAGCCGCGCGTACACATTATCCTCTCCAAACATCCCTATTCTAATATTTTTCAATCATCCTCTGTATAACTTACCTTCCTCAGTTCATTATTAATGTTATTTTCCCAACTCATTCTTGACGTACATCCTATAGCTTTACTTCTGGAATTCCTATGAGGAGGAATAAAGGAGCTCTGCATGGTATATTCACCTTGTCGTGGCGGAGCGGCTTAAATGTCCTCGAGAGCTAGCTAGGCCGGCGGTAACATTGCTGCCGAAAGAGTTACCCATGCCGCACAGGTCGAAGCTGATAAGTAAAAGTATCTTGGTCGAAAGAATGGCAATATTTCACCGTAAAAACACAACCGTTAAGAAACGCGGTCATGGGTTCTACTGGGGTAAAATTCTCCGGAGGTAAAATAGTACCCCATTCGATTCTCCGGTCGAGGACTACTTCAGGGAATCAATGCCAAAGGCTCATAAGACTGCGATGGGCAGGACATGTGGTACGAATGGGGAATAAAATAGGTGCATGGAAGCTTCTTGTAGGAAAATCAGAAGGAAAACGCCCTGTTGGTAGACCATGAACGAGGTGGGAGAATAACATTATCCATGATTTGACGAAAGTAGATTATGCAGGAGATAATTTGAAAACATTAGCTCAGGATAGGGGTGTATGGAAAGCTTACGTCCGCGCGGCCATGAACCTATGGGTTCGATAGAGCCAGTGAGTTAGTTTTCCTATGAGTAGTTTCCATTCCACTTTTTTATTTCCCATTCGCTCCACATGTCCTTCCCTTCGCGGTCCACGATATTTAACTGTTCTTACTATATCTGGTTTCCCATCAAGACCATGTAACTCTTGTTATGTTCCGCGATGTAGCCGAGTGGTTAAGGTAAAATGCCTTGGCGCAGAGCAACGGGTCTTGCGCTGGTTCAGGTCTCCATGGGGAATTCTCATGGAAGTTCGGCCAGTATAGGACCTGTCACACCCAGGATTGTGAGGGATTTGGGTAGCTATAGTAAGTAGAGGTTCAGGTTGAGAAAACAAGCTATAACTGCTGGAGATCCGACATGCTGACCACGTGTCACCCCTACACTGGCTGATGAACATCTACTTCTGTGATTAACACATGTGGAGTGAGGCCAGCAGCCGGCTGTATGTTAAGGGCGTCTAGGCCTGTCGCGCCATATGTTTAAATAAAAAAATAATTAATACAATTTATACTAAAGATGTATGATACAACAAATATAATGAACCTGACCTTGTCAATTTTATTAAGTTAAAGAAATTGGATTGTACAAAGACTCTCAACAGACCGAGCACCAAAAAAAAAAAAAAAAAAAGTGCTTACAGCAAGTTTTATGGGGAATAGACGAGTTGGAAGACCGAAAAAACGATGGGAGGATGGTATTAAGGAAGATGCTGCACACCTAATTAAGTGTCGCAACTGGTGGCCTGCTGCGCAAAATAGAAATGACTGGAGGCAGAAGTTAAGGGAGGCCAAACCTCGAATTTGAGCCAATCAGCCATTGGATGGATGGATACTAAAGATGATCTAATTAAAAAGTGATGCAACAATTAAATTGGTTGATTTCAGTTAATATTGAAAGTTAGTAAATAGTTTATTTAATATTCAAAGAAAATGACACTATGAGGTTTATTTAAATAACAGAAGTTAGATTATTCACGACTCACTTCATGTTTTTAGATTTGTTGAAGATCCAGGTTTCGGCGCATTAAGCATCATTATCAATTCTGAATTGGCGGTTTGTTATCTTGTATGTTGATTTCTGCTCTCTCTGTTGGCTGACTGATGAACTTCCAATTCAATTTTTTTTTCTCCATGAATTTCAAAATTCATGATTTTCCTTCTATTTTTGTGGATGTAAATTTTCTCCCAAATTATGAGTTCCTTAGATTTATCTAACCGTTTCAGTAATTTGGCTTTTGTTTCGATTCTGTGTTTTTGTGACCATGCATGTGTAGCTATTGCAGATTTTTCTATCTCCCCATCTTTCAATCTTGCATTAAAGTTCCTTTTGTTTTTCCTTGAAATCGAGCAAATCTCAATAGATAAGCAAATAATGAGATAGGAGAATAACATTAACCACTATTTGAGAGAGGAGATAGATATTTTCAGATAATTGACAATAACATGATTTTAAACGAGAACGCACCCAGTACATATAACTCTCTCGATATGATAATTACTAGAGCTAGTATTTTTATGATATAGCATATATTTCTTGGTAAACGTGATGTGTTTCTTAAATATACATACATGCTTTTATACAAAAACTAATTCAATTAAAGTAGGTCTACTTTGTTAAGTCATATTTATGCATATTTTGCCATTTATATGCGACAGAGCATATTACAGCAATTTATTGGTCATATTCTTCATAATTTTACTCTTTTAATGAGTGAAAACTTTTATCGAGAATGTATTTCTTCCGTCTTCATTTGAGTTGCTAAATTTCGAATTTTGTTTCTTGTAAAATCTATTTTCCTCTTCTATTTCGTTTCAATTCACAGTATGGAATTTTCCATTACATACATACCTGAGCAAATGTTTATAATATTGGTTCGCTACTGATAATTTTAATTAAACAAAAAATATGCTACAATATCAAATTCCATACTTTAGTTTGCTTCTCATTTGTATTTTGTTCTTAAATAAATAGTTAATTGCCAAACTGATTTACTATTTGATTTTACAACTGAAATTATTACTTAATTATAATAGGCTATTATTAGACCATATTTTTTATGTTAAAGTGCATATTTTTGTATATTTTAGGCCATGACTACATTTTTTGCATATTTTGGCAGTTTTTAGGTCATACAAATCCTAGCCCTAATAATCACTTTCTGCTGAAGTTGTTACCGGTTCGGGTTCCGTAAGGCCTAGGGAATAAAAACAATTAGAGGAGGCTAAAGGTATTGAAATGTTAAAAAATGGACGATTTCACAATTTTACGAGCAGTGGACTGTAAGTGCAATGGACACCCCTGGACATGAGGAAGTAATGTAATTACAATAACGACTCCATCTTGTTTATTCTTTTCCCCAATCAACTGATTGCTGCTAACTAGCACCATTTTGTTTTAAGCTGGTGAAATTAGTGTCTCCATTAATTAGACAGTTTATTACATTCTGCAGGAAACTCGGTTTCACGAAAATTTCAAGTTAACGCACATTATTAGCTTATTAGTGTCATGCTTTCAGAATACCATCAGAAATTACAAATCTATTGAAATATATATGTCCCGAGTGGCATCCGAGCGTTTTAAGGCATTATGCCTTAGTCGAGAGTTATGGGATTTACTGGTTCAAGTCTCCATGCATGAAGATATTTTCTCATGGAATTTGGTCCAGAATGGGATCGTTAATAACATTAACAATAATAATAATAACAATAATAATATATTTATTTTACAGTTTGAACACTTATTGTAAAAACATGCCTTGTTCAATAAAATTATACGTATACGATTGTTTGTATTCAATTCCGACCCTTACGAGAGAACACCTTAATCTGCGGATAACTCATATACGACGTGGTTGCGACTATATGTTCCTTCACAAAAAATTATCCTCTCTGCATGGCCTATTATCTCTACCATTTGTCGGTGAGGTCCTGTTACACCCTGTACATATTTGCCAACAAATAACTAAATGTAAGTAGCGGGAAAAACGTAAGATTGCGCCAAGTTTTGTCTCTATTTGACTATATGTGACGTCAGTGCGTTTATAAGCCACTCCTGTATCCTGATAATACAAACAGATTACTGTAAGCATTATGAATTGTACCTACATCAGGTAGAACACACAGCAGTGAGTTGTTTAGATTGTTATTTAGTACAAATTGTTTTGATATGTACTTGAAGTATCAAATTACTGGTTTATTTACCCCAAAGTCATATTGTGCTTAATTGTGTGCATAACTTTTTAGTTAACTGATCCCGTTACCCATCTCTGCTAATAACCATCTTGACTAATTCAATGATACTATCAAACTTTTATAGTCACGCGGGACGTACGTTCGCCACATATCGCTAACCTGAGCTAATAATTTCCGATTATTCCCTGTAAATTCATCATCATCATCATCAAGGATTAGTCCTGCTGGTATGTTCCGATCTCATGTTAGAATTGGTCTATCCATCTTTTACTGGGTCTTCCAACATTTCTTCCTCCTAGTGGTTTGTAATGAAGAAAATCTGCCGGCATTTTCTACCATGAGACATCTTCTTCTTCTTCGGCTTTCCCCTATTTATAGGTTTGCCGTCTCCAGTTTCCATTTATCTCTATCATTCCAATCTCCCTCTTCCAAATTTCTATCATCCATTATGGTTCTGACGTAGGTTTTCCATTTCCATTTAGGTCTGCCACGTTTATTTCTTCCAGGGGGTGGTGACCATTGGTATATTTTTGGCCATCTTTCATTTTCCATTCTTTGTACATGGCCATACCATTTAAGCGTTTGATTTTCAATCCTCTTAACAACAGATGTGGTGACATTCATTTCTCTCCTAAGGAATTCATTTCTTATTTTATCCTGTCTTGTTTTTTTTTTGGAGGCTTCTTCTAAAATAATCAAATTCAACTGTTCTAATTTTATGAGACTTGAAAGTATAACTATTGATGTCCCCTGGAGACGTTACTGGCGCCTCGCAGGGTAAGATATCTGATGGGGCTGCCATCTACGACTCGATATCAAGCCGTCTGCTGTATTAACCCCAATAGAAGGGGTACCTCTTTCGCTCTGTTGACCATTGAGGATTTTCTCCTTGTTACCCCAGAGATGGGTCTTCACATTTGTCCCTTGAAGAATAGGTGCCTTTTCCGCGCAGTTGTACTATCCGTTGAGGTCTCCCTGGGCAGGGGCTCTCGTTATACCCCTAGAGACTGGGTCTTCGACAGACTTTTGTCACTAGTAACTAGTGTTCACCCCCGCGACGAAAACGCGCCTGTCAAGAGTTACCCAACTGCATATAGTTACAGCATTTGTCCTCTATAGGTGTTAGGCCGTGTTAATAACCTTGTATATTTCCAAGACTAAAGGCCCCTGGAAAACTAAATATATGGTCACACCTAGAAATACATTATATAATGGAAATGGACAGCTAATGACAAATGAGGGAAATTTTGAGAAGTGGCTGAATTCAAATACCTAGGAACAATACTCACAAATAGGAATGAGATGCACAAAGAAATTAAACATAGGCTCAATTCTGGAAATGCGTGCTATTATGCATTGCAGAGACTCTTGATGTCCCAACTCCTTTCAAAAAACGTTTAACTGAAAATATATAAAACTATTATTCTACCAGTTATATTATATGGGTGCGAAACATGGACTCTTACTTTAAGAGAGGAAAGGAGATTACAAGTATTTGAGAATAAAGTTCTTAGGAAAACTTTTGGACCAAGAGAGATGAACAGACAGGTGAATGGAGAAGACTACATAACAATGAGCTACATGGTCTTTATAGGAAGCCAGATATAATAAGAACAGTTAAGTCTCGTAGAATGCGATGGGCAGGACAGGTTGCATGTATGGGGAATGAAAGACTTGCATGGAAGCTTATTGTAGGAAAGCCAGAAGGAAAACGCCCAGTTGGTAGACCAAGAATGAGGTGGGAGAATAACATTAACTATGATTTGAGGGAAGTGGATTATGCAGGGAATGATTGGAAAGGATTAGCTCAGGATAGGGATGTATGGAGAGCTTATGTCCGAGCAGCCATGAACCTCCAGGTTCGATAGTGCCAGTGAGTAAGTAAGTAAAGGCCCCTGCAAATTTACCTCCTTCAAATCATGGTTGTTAATCTCCCATCTGATTATTGGCCTACCTAGTGGGTACTTTACTTTTGGTTTTTCTACAAGAAGTATTCCTGCCTCTCTTTTGTTCCGCATTCTTCTCACGTGTCCTGCCCATCATTAAGTAAATCACTGGCAGAATCGAACCCGGAAGTTCATGATCGCGTGCATATGAGCTCTCCATACATCCTTAATAATAATTCCATGGCGCGACAGACCTAGTAGGCCATTAGTCTACCAGCCTGCTGCTGGCCTCATATTCACTTGCGTCAATCACAGAGGTAGATGATCATCTAGCCAGTGTATGGGTGACATGTGGTCAGCATGTCGAGTCCCTAGCCGTTATAGCTGGTTTTCTCAACCTGGAGCCGCTACTTATTGTAGCTACCCAAATGCCTCACTATGCTGGCCGAAATTCCATGAGAAAATTTCTTCCCCCATAGAGACTCGAACCAGCGCAAGTCCCGTAGCTCTGCGCCAAGGCTTCCTGCCTTAACCACTCGGCTACGGCGCGGGACCCATACATCATTATCCCGAGGTAAATTATTTCAATCATTCCCAGTATAATTCACACAATCAAACCGTTATTTAATGTTATCCTCCGACCTAATCTTGACCTATTAACTGAGCCCTTTCCTTTTGGTTTTTCTGCCCATCGCACTCTATAAGACTTAACTGTTCTTATAAGGTCTATGTCGGTTTCCCGTAACGATCATAGAACTCATTGCTATGCATTAATACTTTACTTCATCCACATCTCTTTTAGAGATGTTAATATTTAACTATTTATTTAATAACAATAATGAATTTCGATATCTTTATATAATAATAATAATAATAATAATAATAATAATAATAATAATAATAATAATAATAATAATAATGTTTTATTTATTCTAGAGCAGAATTAAGGTCATAAGGCCTTCTCTTCCACTCAACCAGTACAAATACAAATAAATAATTGACAAATATAGATATTCACTATACTAACTATAAAGAGTTAAAAATACATGCCACAATGTAAATTTCACGTAGAAACAACATTTTATACGACTATTTAACTCATGCCACAAATGCTAGTCAACGACCAATCACGTTTCAATGAATGTTGTTTTACAACCAATGACAGTCGTGTTTCACCTCTCTCTTTATCGATTTCTCTTTATCAGCTCCTGCTTTTGTGATAAAGAAAGCTCTCCTTTTTAATGTTCTGAACACGTCAAAGCATTATTTTTCTCAAACAAATACATTGAATATAGCAAATAATGAAAAGATTCCTTGATTTTACTGAGTTGTTTACTAAAAAAATTAATGAATAACCCGTAATGTTGATTATGATATATAGTTTGATGTGTTTCATTATTTCTCCACTTGGGTGCACTCTTACAATATTGCGATCTTATTTGGCAATAAATAATATGATCAAGCTGCAGTGAATGAACATAACCTCGTTTACATTAAATATATAAATATTTTAAAATAACTATAGTTAAACAATGATTTGTGAGTAAACAGCTTAATTTTATTCGTTAAATAGTCCTAACAAATGGCACTCTTGATTTCCAAATTCTCTAGATAAATTCAGTCCTCACTTCGTAAGTCGTGAATTTATCGAAAATTTGGAAATCACTCGAGGCATTACTTATGATAATAACAATAATAATACTTACGATAATAATAATAATAATAATAATAATAATAATAATAATAATAATAATAATAATAATAATAATAATAATAATAATAATAATAATAATAATAATAGGGTTGTAAGGGGTAGTGACGTGTGTATAACCTCTCCTACCCAATTCTCATCCTCAGCTTCTCGTGGTACAACCCGTTTTCACAAACGAGGCTCTGAGGACCGAGTCACGGCGGTATAACCGTTCCATCGGGTACTGAGTAAATGCAGTATCCTAATGTCTGTCCAGAGACTAAAAGGTAGCAGCCCTACCACTGGACTACTTAGCATCGGGCCAGTAACCTGTCCTAAGGAACTTCAAAACTACTTTCAAGTCTCAACACGAAAAAATCCAGAATGAATTGAAATATGACGACCCACAGCAAAGAAATTGTTCATCGAATGGAAGATCACAGAATACCCAAACAAATGTTAAGATATCAACCTGCAGGAAGAAGAAGACCAGAACGTCCACTCAAAAGACTTTTGGATGGTGTTTCTCTTGAGGCCGAAACAGGTCAATAAATGGTCTAAATTCGTGAATGTACTATGATGATGATGATAATAATAATAATAATAATAATAATAATAATAATAATAATAATAATAATAATAATAATAATAATAATAGTTTCATATGATAAATTATACGACAAACACCAATATATATATATATATAATATATACGTTTTTTTTTTTTTTTACTTTTCGCAATGAAGGCAAATATGATATGCAAAGAAAAATGAATGCTTGAGTCGGGATTTGAACCCGAGTCTCTAAACTCTGTACGTTTAGCGCTCTAACCATCTGAGCCACTCAAGTATCCCAACACAAACATACATTTTTTCTAATATATGTAGTATTCTCAATTCACAGAAGAGGTAGTGGGAAGTCGTTCCAACTGCCTTCTAGAGGCACCATAACAGGTAAGCAATTTTTTTAAAGAGAATATTTAAATATTCTCTTTAAAAAATTGCTTACCTGTTATGGTGGCCACTAGATATATGTACTGCTCGGGACCCAGCTCCGTGTGTCTGAAAGGAATTTGCTCTCTCAGCTGTTAGTACTATGAGAAGCATAGAAGTGCACCTCCTCCCACTCCCTACACTTCTCCCCGCACACACACAGAGCTTGGTCTCGAGCTGTGTGTTTGTGTTGGGATACTTGAGTGGCTCAGATAGTTAGAGCGCTAAACGTACAGAGTTTAGAGACTCGGGTTCAAATCTCGACTCAAGCATTCATTTTTCTTTTCGTATCTTATATGAATATATAAATTTAAGCTTGCGTTTGTTTGTGATCTATAGACTTCTAAACCGCCCAACAGATCTTCATGTAAATTTATACATACATGTTTTCAGTTGCAACGAGTGTTTAGCCGCTATCTCTTATATGCTCTAAAACTATAAGGCGTATTAGTTCGCCCGGAATGAAAACTAAAAAATCGCTCTAGCGGACGCAATTTTGGATGCTTCACAACGAAACTAGAATATGTTATTAAAATATACCGAGATAGATATTCTCCAAAACTCAGCGACATCCGACCATTAGAAGTCGGGGTTTACCTAAATCCGAATTAAAAATATTGACTCTAGCGACCGCCATATTTGATTCGTCGCAACGTATGCCATACAATTTAATTAACTTATACTTTTCTTTATACTTATTCAATTAAATATTTAAAAAAATATAAAAGTGATCCCACTACAGACCTCAGGAAACCTTGGGGTAGTGGGAAGTTAAGGCTCCCACTTTTTCTAGACAATCGGCACTCGATGTCAGCCGGTTGTCAGCACTGCGTGACGGCCGCCTTTACCCCCAGAACAAGCGTCTGGTACTCATTTCCGTATTTCCGTTAGAGGCTGAGTCGACCCCAGGGTCATAGTGCCGCCAAAAGCTTTGGATCAATTTAAAAATCTTGACCACACTGGCACTCGAACCCTCGACCTTCCGGCTTGTAGCGCAATGCCTTAACCACTACGCTATAGCGTACCCTCAAATATATATGTCTTTAAATTTATTAGGCGTAGCAGCGGACGCCGAGTATTAGCTATAATATTTAATAATTAATTTAGGCGTAGCAGCCCGGACATAACTAGTAGGGGACCATTTAATGTAAAATTTTGTATGTTTCAATAATCGATGTACGAGTATAATACGGTTTGGAAATTCAGACCAGAGCATTATTCAACTTGTCCGTGAAACATCACTTTCAATCCTTGAAACATAAATGAGAGTGATAATATTTTTCTTAACATATCTTAACTTTAACCATCACATGGGTGTAAGTTGGTGAAATTATTATCACAAGTGTAAATAACGGGAAAAAGATGAAAATCGAGGAGTTTCTAAGTACGTACAAACAAATGAAGAACAGATATCACACTATCAGTCGTCTCCGGTACACATGTACTTGTCAGATTTATCCAAGTTGGGTGTGTTCCGAACTTGTCTCGGTGCAAATCCACTGTAAGTACCTAACTTCGCTACAGGACGTGAAATCATAGAGATGTAAATTTAAAGATGACTCTTAACAATTCATTGAATTCCATAAAGGGTGACCTGGATGTCGGAAACCATTCGGCCATGGCTGGACAGGCCCACAAGTCTCTTTACTTAATAGCTGGCAGCTGGTCATTCACATGTGTCAATCACAGAGGTGAAACACTATAGGGTCGGTGTAATGGAATGCATTTCACAATAGCGAAGGTGACAAAGACTGTTTATAAAAACACTTAACGCTTAATTTAGGACATGATATTCCGTTATCCAATAACTTATCAATCAATTTCAATTTATTTATATGTAAGTTCTTTTCTTCCACCCCTGTAGTCTCGTGGTAGCGTGCTGCCTTGTCACGCAGCAGGCCCGGGTTCGATTCCCGGTCGGGACAGGCTCCTGGTTGAGATTTTTTTGTGGTTTATCTCAGCTGTAAGACAAATCTCAGGAAGCTTAGGGCCCAATGGTCCCCGTAAATCATCCGTCCAACATCATAATCATCCTTCATCGGTGTGGAAAGTGGTAGCGTGCTGCCTTGTCACGCAGCAGGCCCGGGTTCGATTCCCGGTCGGGACAGGCTCCTGGTTGAGATTTTTTTGTGGTTTATCTCAGCTGTAAGACAAATCTCAGGAAGCTTAGGGCCCAATGGTCCCCGTAAATCATCCGTCCAACATCATAATCATCCTTCATCGGTGTGGAAAGTAACAGGAAGTTACCACACCTATAATTCCCTAGTAAAGCTGTAAAGCATAGCTTGCAAATGCTATGATTGTAGTGAAAGACCTGGCCTCGGGCAGAATTACTATGGAATGGAAGTTCGTTCCAAGAGTAGTATGTTATAAGGAATCTAAGTAAGGATTCATTTGTGTATTATAATGTTTTCTTTTTAAATTGAAATAAAATCAGCACGAAAAATTATTTTTTTTAAATTCCATATCAAACTATTATGTCAATTATATCTCATCCTGGTTTGAAAATTATTTCAATGGCAATAGACCCTGAATCTGGAAACATACTAAATAATCAGATATCTTAAATTTTAATCCAACTCCCAGGCGTTACAAATAAAAAGTTTTTATTCTCTCCTTAAAAATTTTGCTTTAATGGACATTATACGCAAAACTATACCTCTTCATATGAAGGGTAAGGAAAAGAACCATGTAAATACTTTTTTGACGAAATGAAGTTTGTGGTGTCATTGAATTTTCAACGAAAAGCACTATAATTTAAAAATGTAGAACAGTTTAGTCGTGGATTTATTTATATCCAAATTTGGCATGCACGTAAGGAAGTAAGGATGTTGTAATCTTCATTGTGGTCCCTCAACTGTAAGGGAAACTGTTTAACAGCTAAAGTTAGTTCTTTGCATTATTAAATACCAAACAGTACATGTTAATACATAGTGTTGCAACTATTTTGGGTACATTCTTTTGTCATTTTTAGGCTGCGAATATTTCCTTGGTCGATGTAGATCAGAATTCCTAGTATAAATATTGTTAAATTTCGTTACAGTTGATTTTTTCTTCCATTTTATGTATATTCCGTTACAAAATGGAACCGATTTAACAGTTTTTTAATTTATTAAGGCAAGTGGTAGATATGACTACACGATAGTATATTACAATTCGAGGTTGGGAAATGGTTTTTACAAAAAAGTGGGAAATTTATAAAAATCGAGCGATAGTGAGGTTTATAATTTCCGAGATTCTGTAAAACAATTCTCAAACGTGCGTTGTACATAATTTTTTGCGCGATGGTGTTTTCAAAATAAAAATAATAGTAAAATAATAACATCTTTGTTGGAAATATTGCATTCATTATAAACAATTGACTAACGTTAATAGTGCGAGCAATGTTTATTAGTTGAAACAACAGGAGGCTGTGAGATAAATTAGTAATAAAATGACAGGAGACCGTGAGACCAATTAGTGCAAAATGGTGGCAAGTACGAATGTATTGTTATATTGTTTCAAATAAAGTTCAGTTCATTTAAAATTCAGCGTTTTGTTTCGTATAATGTATATTAATACTACCTTTTGGATATTTTTGTATATACATTGTATGTAGTATACATAGAGGGCAGTGGTTTTACTTCCCACACGCGTGTTTGTAATATGTAATATTACAGAATAGTTATTTTAATTATAGTATAGTTATTTAGGTTGGCAACCCCGAAATGTAGGAAGTTGAACTTTCAATCATGGTAATTGCTGTAATGCTAGGGTTTATTACACAGCGTGTCGCGCCCAACGTGACGCATTCTCGCGTTACGCTCGGCGTGAGGCTGGTCTCGCATGGAGCGCAACCGTACGGCGCTTATGTTTATAGAATTGTCGCCAGATGGCACAAAATATATGGGAAATCAAAATGACCAACGTTCATAATAAATTTCCAAATGTGTTTACAAAAATTAATGTATACAAACCTGTCCCTGCATAACCTAATGAAATAAATTACATACATACTATTTAGTAAACTATAAAACTAATCTGATGTACACTAAACTGACCCATCGGAATCTAACAAAATGAAGTGATTGAACATTTATTTCTTAAAATATGGTTTGGAATTAAGTGCAAATGTTGGCCATTCACACATATGTCCTGCCATCTGGTGGATTTAATTTTATGAGCGTTCACGTATGCCAACTTCAATTCTAATAAAGAAATTTGAAAATAAATTGAGAGGAAAAGTCATTAATTTGTGTATATAGATAAACATATTAAAATTCTTTATAAAAAAAGTTTTACGAATCGTTGCAAAACGTTTAAAATAGTACGAAATACTCGTATTAGTAAAGACAGAAAAAGTACCTAGAGCAACAGCATCATATGAATGTTGTATGGAAAATTATAGAATAAAGTATTATTTAGTTCTTAAATGGACATATGGTTGATGAAAATACCAAATTTTATAATACTTCAGATTTTCGCCTGAGCAGCATTATCAGGTTTTGAATTTAATAGAAGACGAAATTTATGTACATCCATAATATCCCCAAGATAAAATACAGTATTTACAGCTTTTATTTATCTCTTGACTAAGTTCAAGCCACAATAACTTTGTTTTCTGTACATCTCTGTACTCCTTCATGCTCATATTGTATAGAACATGATGATTTGAAACAAAACTATCTAACTTTCGTCGTTAAAACTGGAAAGTTATAAAACAAGTACTGTATTTCCGACATTTTGTTATAAAATCTTAGTTTGTTTTTAGCAATTACACCAATGAGTACGGGTAATATCTTCTATATTTTTTGTTTGCGCTGGCAAATTGCGTCCTGATTCCAATACACGACGCGACATGTCAGCGCAAAATTTTTCGCGCCAGCAATTTGCGTTGTAGATAAACCACATCCATTTAAATACATGGGGAGCAATTTTTTGCGCTGGCGCGTTGCGTCGTAGATAAACCATAGCATAAGTACGAGAAAACGCACTATCGCGCAAAAAAGTATATTAATACTTTAAACATATTTAAGAACTGTGTGATTAATTGAAGGAGTACATCGTTAAGATATTGGCCTGTGTTTGGATGAAATTCTTCTCGGTTATCTACAATTCAATACATTCTTCAACGAAACATTGTAAGAAATTATCACAGGTTACTTAAAATGTTGTATTTTAAGTGACTATTTAACTCATGGCCCAAATGGTAGTCAATGATCAATCACTTTTCAATGAATTTTGTTTAAAAATCAATGACAGTCATGTTTTACCTCGCCCTTTATCGATTTCTCTTTATCAGCTCGTGCTTTTGTGATAAAGAAAGCTCCTCCTTTTTAATATTCTGAACACCTCAATGCATCATTTTGCAGTGACCGACTTCTCTAACAAATACACTGAATATAGCAAATAATGAACAGATTCCTTGATTTTACCGAGTTGTTTACTAAAACATAAATCAATAACCCATAATGTTGGTTATATTATACAGTTTGATGTGTTTCATTATTTCTCCACTAGGGTTCATTCTTACAATATTCCGATCCTACTTGGCAATAAATAATATGATCAAGTTTCAGTGAATAAACATAACATCACCTTTCTGGTTTGTTTTCTAACATCGCCATTTACATGAATTATATAAACATTTTAAAATACCGGTAACTGTATTTAAATATTTCTTTTTTGAGCAAACAGCTTACATTTTTTTTCATTAAATACTCCTAACAAATCGTCACTTCGTACTCGTGAACGTATATAGAGGATTTGTAAATCACTCATGACATTACTTATGACTATTTAACTCATGCCCCAAATAGGAGTCAATGACCAATTACATTTCAATGATTTTTTATTTACAACCAATCACAGTCGTTTTTCACCTCAATTTTATCAGTTTAATTTTTATCACTGTAAAATCAAGCTCCTCCTTTTTAACATTCTGAATAGGTCATAGCATTATTTTGCAGTGTTTGCATGTGGGTACCAGATTGTATATATAGTGCACGAATGTAACCTTATCGTGGTTGCGGGAGATAATATAAAAACATTTGTAGCAATTGATTATATCACAAAAAAAACACAGTTTGCACTTTCTTAAACATATTTTTCCCCGGTAATAACGTTCCAGGAAAATATAATTGACATATTTAAATCATAGGACATCAGAAATTAATTAATATACAGTTTGATGTGTTTAATTTTTCTCACCACTAGGGTGCATTCTTACAATAATGAGATCCTTTGGCAATAAATAATATGACCTGTTTGCAATAACTATTTAACTCATGCCCCAAATGGGAGTCAATGACCAATTACATTTCAATGATTTTTTATTTACAACCAATCACAGTCGTGTTTCGCCCAGAATTTGCCAACTAAAGTTTATCATAATAAAGAAAGCACCTCCTTTTTAACATTCTGAATAGTCACAGCATTATTTTGCTGTGACTGACTCTCCAAAAAATACGGCTACCAGATTGTATATATAGTGCATGAATATCAGTAGAAAGCGCATGCGAGAGATAACAATTGATTATATCACAAAAAAAAGAAAAAAGAAACACTGTTTGCACTCTCTTAAACGAATTATTTTCCAGGAAATGACGTTGCAGAAAAATGTAATCGACATATTTACATCATAGGACATCAGAAATTAATTAATTAATATCTATAATATTGGTTATAAATTTCTCCACAAGGGTGCATTCTTACAACATTGCGATCCTTTGGCAATAAATAATATTATGATCTGGTTGCAGTGATGAACAGAAGAAGCAAATAAAGCGTACCAATCGTTTCTCATTTGTTTTCAAACATCGCCGTTTACATTAAATATATAAATGTTTTAAAATAACTATAGTTAAATAATGATTTGTGAGTAAACAGCTTAATTTTATTCGTTAAATAGTCCTAAGAAATGCCACTCTTGATTTCCAAATTCTCTAGATAAATTCATTCCTCACTTCGTGAGTCGTGAATTTATCCATAATTTGGAAATCACTCGTGGCATTTTTACTTGTGATAAACAAGTGAAACATAACGTTTCTCATTTGTTTTCAAACATCGCCGTTTACATTAAATATTTTAAAATAACTAAATTTAAATAATGTTTTGTGAGTAAACAGCTTAATTTTATTCGTTAAATAGTCCCTAACAAATGCCACTCTTGATTTCCAAATTCTCTAGATAAATTCATTCCTCACTTCGCGAGTCGTGAATTTATCCATAATTTGGAAATCACTCATGGCATTTTTACTTGTGATAAACAAGTGAAACATAACGTTTCATTAAATAATAATAATAATAATAATAATAATAATAATAATAATAATAATAATAATAATAGCTTTATTTTACCTGGCAGAGTTAAGGCCTTAAGGCCTTGTCTACCACTCAACCAGGTTTAAAAAAAATACAAAAGAAAAGTCTTAAATCTAAATTACAATATATATATATATAGGTATATAAACGATTACAAGTTATGAATACAATACAATTAATATTTATAATGTATTTTGATTTACTCTAAATTTAACGAATTAAATATATAATATGTACAAGATATATAAAAAAACGAGGAAAAGATTAATGACATAGTATAAAATTAAATAAATAGAGAAAAATTAATTATTAGACAACAGGTAACTGTATAAGCGTGACTTAAAGGTGCCAAGTGTGCGGCAACCCCTGATATCTTGAGGAAGGAGATTCCAGGAGCGGGCGGAGGCTACTGTGAAGGAAGTAGAATAGGAGGAAGTGCTATGAAGAGGAATTGTTAGCAGACTGCTATCTTGTGACCTAGTGTCAATATTGTGGTAGGAGGATAACTTCTCAAATCTGGACGCCAGGTAAGTAGGAATGTAGGAATTCAGAAGCTTGAAAAGTAGCGAAAGAGAGTGCAATTTACGTCTGTCAGTAAGACGGAGCCAAGAGAGGTTATTAAAGTGTTCGGAAATATGGTCATAACGGCGGATATTGAAAATGAATCGAATGCAAGCATTATGAACACGCTGCAGTCTCTGCGACAAGGCATAGTTTAGATCATTATATATAATGTCACAATAATCGAAGTGTGGTAACACAAGATTCTGCACTAGGATTTGTTTTAACGAAACTGGGAGAAAATTCTTTAAACGTCTAAGATAATGTAAGATGGAGAAAGTCTTTTTACATATGTGTTTCACTTGTGTTTGCCAGGTTAAATTTGCGTCTAGATGTAGTCCAAGATCTATTACTGAAGAAGAATAAGGGATAATTATATTATTTATAGTAATGTTTGGAAGTGTAGATATGTCAAAGGTTGTAAGCAGTCTTTGTTGTCCCATTAGAATTACTTGTGACTTGTTAGGATTTAGATTTAGACCGATACTTGAAGACCAGTTAAAGATGGATATGAGATCGTCATTCATTTTCATCAAGCTGTTATAGAGAGAATGAGGAGGTGAATGTAGGTAAATTTGGAGATCATCAGCATAGAGGTGATAACGGCAGTGCTTTAGTACAGTTGGCAAATCATTTATGTAGATTGAGAAAAGAAGAGGTCCGAGAACACTGCCCTGGGGGACTCCAGCCGGCACGTTACGCCAAGTCGAAGATCTAGAGTTTAATGAAACGTATTGTTGACGACCGTGCAGGTATGAGTCAAACCAGGATACAGCGCTGTCAGACAAATGTAGGTGCTTGAGCTTTATCATAAGTAAGTCGTGGTCTACTGTGTCAAAAGCTTTGCTGAAGTCAAGTAAGGTTAAAGGAGTCAATTGACGTCTGTCCACGGCTTCACGAATATCTTCGGTAATTTTTAGCAAAGCTGTGGTTGTGCTATGACCAGATCTAAAGCCGGATTGATAAGGATCAAGGAGGTGATTTTCTTGGAGATAATCAGTCATTTGCTTATGTACAATATATTCCAGGGCTTTAGATAATGTCGGAAGGATGCTAATCGGTCGGAAGTCATTACAGTTAGTAGGTGTACTTATTTTTGGTATAGGCCGAACTCTAGACTGTTTCCATACAATAGGGAAGATAGAAGTTATAAGGGAAGCATTGAAAATATGAGTCACTGTGGGTAGTATAATGTTAATGATTTTATTTAGCATTAAAATGCTGATGTTATCTGTTCCTTGCGCATTGGATTTAATCCGCTTGAGTGCTTTTTTAACGTCTATAGGCGAAATGTCGTAAAAGTAAAATTTATCTCTTCCTATATGTGGGGATGGGGATAAGTCTTTAAGAGTGTCTATTTTAGTCTTGTTGTCTGGAGGTGTCATGGGTATTGAGGTAAAATGTTCATTTAAGTCATCTACAGAAATGTCTATAGAGTCAGTTGAGGGATTCAACTGTCTAAGTCCCATTGCACGGAGATTTCGCCAAGTGTCCCGTGCACTTATTTCAGGTCCGATTATACTGTGGGCGTGTCGTAGTTTGGCATTACGTATAGTTTGTGTAGTTGTGTTTCTAAGTTGTTTGTACAGTTGCCAGTTCTCGTCATTTTTATGTCGTCTGTATGTTCGGTATGCTTTGTCTCGTTTTGACATAAGTTCACGTATTGAATCATTCATCCAGGGAGCAGGGGAGCGGGAAAATCGTCGGGTTTTTACTGGTGCATGTCTGTCGTATAGTTGTAGTATCAGTGTATTAAATGTGTCTACTTTTTCATCAACTGATCTAAGATTCCATATTGAATACCAAGGTAGTTCTAAAGCGTCTGATTTTAGTTTAGTATCGTCTATGTTTTGTAAATTTCTGTACGTAATCAATTTAGAGCGTCTTTTAGGACATTGGAGTGAGTATTCTACGAATACAATGTCATGAGCAGATATGCCAGGAGCAGGAATTTGTCCATATGACAGTACTTTCTGTGGATGTGTAGTCACAATTAAGTCCAGTAGAGTGTCGGAAGTAGCACTATGGTGTGTGGCAGAGAGAGGAACAATGGTCATATTAAAGCTTTGGAACATATTTTTAAGTTGTATGGCTGGTGAGTCAGTCTGAAGAAGATTTGTATTAAAATCGCCTGCGACAATAACGTGTTCATAATGAGGCAATGAATCGTTCAGAGCGCTTTCTAGATCCGAAAGGTGCCCAATTTTTGGAGGTCTGTATACAATGCATAAGAGACATTTTTTTAGACTGGCTTGAATTTCTACGAATAAGAACTCGGGGCGAGCGGAATATACAGAAGGGGACTTGTGGACAATTCTTGGATTAAGCTCATTTGATATAAAGGCACAAACTCCTCCACCTCTTTTACCTATTCTGTCATTTCTGAGCAGTGTATATCCGTCTAGGTGAACAAGGGACGAAGGTATGGATGGGGTGAGCCAGGTTTCCGAAATTAAAATGGCGCTCAGTCCAAGAGATGAAAATATGGTTTCAAACTCATCAAAGTGGGACAGAATGCTTTGTGAATTTACGTGAGCGATTTTAAGTGATGATTTATCAATAGAAAATGCATTCCTAAGTAGACTGGTAGTTGTTTTTGGAGGGGATGGTAGGGATTGAGGAATGTTGCTACCTGTGTTAAAAGCTGTCTGCACAATAAGAGGGTGATTGTAGAAGGTGAGTGAGTCAAGGGTTGCAAATAATTCATCATTTGTCAGCTCAATGTTGCCAATAGCAGAAAGTAAAAAAAAACTATGTACTGTAATAACTCTAATAAAATTAAAATAATTTAGCTAAACAAATAACTTAAAAAATGAAAATAAAACAAGTAAGTTGTCCTAAATAAAAAATAATAAACTTAAAACTTACCTAAATTAGAAATAAATTAACAATATAATTGTTAGCAAAGAAAAGACAAATAAAGTAAACATATTTTACACTCAGGTCCTATCTAGTTGATATCCGTAGAAGATCTAATTTTGCGTTTTTCGCCATTTACTTTGGCTATGACGGCACCGTCCATTGTCCATACATTTTGAATACCGTATTTTTGTATACTGTCTTGTAGCAGGCGATAGCGACACTTCGTTAGGTCCTCGCGAACAGTGACCCCACTTCCTTTCAACTTTTTCTTGCTTAGAAAAACTTCACTGCGCTTGCGGTAACTAACAAATTTCACTATTATAGCCCGCGGTCTTTCTGCATTATTAACACCAACACGGTGACTTCTGTCAATGTCTGTCACTGATAGATCGACACCGATTTTTTTGGCCACCTCGATGGCTTTCTGGTCAGTGTCCTCTCCGGCCTCTTCTTTTACACCAAAAATTCTGAGGCATTGACGTCTCTGGTATTGTTCTAGATCGTCTAATTTATTTTCCAACACCTCAATCTTTCTGTCTTTTTCATCGAGGGTCTTTTTCAGATCCTCAATTACTTTAGTGTTGTCCTCGATGGTCTTCTGCAGTTCCGCCACTACCTGGTCCCGCAACATGGACACAAACACCTGCAGAGTGCCGGGATCCTGCAGCGCCTCTTTCACCACACGTTTCACTGCTTCCTCCGTAGAACTTGTCGAATCATTGTTTGAATTACGTGTGTTTTTACCCATGTTGTTAAATGTACACACTTTTGATATAAATTTAAACTTAAACTGACTACGAATATACAACTTTAACTATGAAATAACGAAGGCACCTGCTGAAAAGTAACTTAAAACCTGGAGCGTAACTTGTGCGTGTTAGTAGCTAGCCGCCATGACACTTATATATATATAAATATATAAATATTTTAAAATAACTATAGTTAAATAATGATTTGTGAGTAAACAGCTTAATTTTTATTCGTTAAATAGCCCTAACAAATGCCACTCTTGATTTCCAAATTCTCTAGAGTCGTGAATTTATCGATAATTTGGAAATCACTCGTAGCATTACTTATGATAATTAAATCTGATTATGTTTATTTATCATGGATGTGTTTTTTACTGATTTCAATGTATCTTTCATCCTAGACTCATAGATAAAGTGAATAATGTCATCATTATATTAAGACAAACAATGTTTGATCACTTTGTATGTATTTATTTAGAATAATGAAATTCGTCATAATACGAAATAAAATTGAGAATGACAAAGTGTGTGAGGAGTAAAAAAAGAAGGGAGAAGGGATAGAAGCAAACTTATATTGGGATAATTGAACTGTGTAGACCTACTGGATTTGGGAATAAGAAGATGAGAGAGCAGATAAGAATGGACTATTATACTAAAGGAGATATAACCTAGCCACATGCGTATGAAGAATGAAATAATATTATGTTAGTTGCTAGGATTTAAAGTGATTTACAAATTCGTATGAAAGAGAGACCTGGAGAGTGCCTGACATCGTAAACATCTCAACTCATCGCAAAACTTCACATTAAATTATTAATAAGTAAACAACTATTGTATAAAATATTATGTATGCAAATCTATATGTGACAATATCGGCCTTGGTAGCCTAGAGATTAAGTTTCTTGCTTCTGATCCCGAGGGTCGCGGGTTCAAACTCAGCCTGGGTCCATGCATTTTTACGATGAAAAATCCTAGGAAAAGTCCTCTGGAAGGGACTTAAAGGCGTGGGTCCCGAGTTTTAAAATTTTCGGAGTCGAAAAAAGTCTAGCCTAAATTAGAGCCTCTGAGAAAAATTTAATCGGATTTTCCCAATCAAGTATAACATCTTAGATTCCTTCTAGATGTCTCTTTGAGGCGATGAGTTAACCACTAGCCATTTACTGACATCCGTAGGGAAATAAGCGTAACTAACTTAGCTTGGTTAATTTACTCCCGCAAAGGAGCATCCTTGTTTCACTTGGGGATGTATGGGTATATACAGACCGAAAGACATCTGATGAATAGCTTTGTACACACTTTTGTTACACCTGGTAGACAGGAGTTATTTTTGGTTTGATATTTCCCACAAATATTTATTGGAAATTTTGATTGCTTATCAGATTCTGAAAATTCCAGAGTTTCGGCAATGGTTACATCGCTATCCGTTAACTTTCAAACTAATATCTTTCCTCTGTTCGCCTCAAGCGTCGGAACTTACAAAAGATAACTACAATTATTTTCTTGAGACATCTTCTTTCTACCGAGAGAGTTAGCTGAAGCTGTATATTATATTTGAAAAGAAAAATATACGCCTAGACTGGGGTTTGAACTCAGGACCTTTGACTCTCTATGTCAATGCTCTTCCATCTGAGCTACCTAGGCCTCCAATCTAAACGCGTATTTTTCTCTTATACATAGTTAATTCCCTAACCCCAAATGCTATGATTTTTGCAAATGGCGGCTTCTTTATTAAGAAGACTTTTTATTGGGAATTTAAACATTACTTACAAAGCCAGTAGTGCTTCTTTCAATGTTAATATTATTCGTTTTTAAACATCTTAATGATGGAAAAATTATATCTGAAAAAAAAAGTATACGCCTAGACTGGGGTTTGAACCCAGGACCTTTGACTATCTATGTCAATGCTCTTCCATCTGAGCTACCTAGGCCTCCAATCCGAAGACGTATTTTTCTCTTATACATAGTTAATTCCCTAACCCCAAATGCTACGAGCCGTTGCTACGATTTTTGCAAATGGCGGCTTCTTTATTAAGAAGACTTTTTATTGGGAATTTATATTTGAGACTCGAAATCGGGAGATCCAGGGTCCAAAACCCTCTGCTGACAAACCTGAGAACTTTACGTGGAATTTTATTCCTAGACTGATTTCACTATATTCGTCAGTTCATAGTATCATTAAAAATATAAGTGATATTTATTTATCAACTTAGAATGTAAATACATATACACAATGCCAGTATAACTGAATGAGCAATAGCTCCCTCGCAGCACAGTCCAAGGACATTAAAACTATTTAAAATAACTCACTAGCACTATCGAACTCGTAGGTTTATTACCCCACGGCCATAAGATATCCATACATCCCTATCCTGAGCTAATGTTTTCCAATCATCTTGTGTATAATTTACCTCCCTCAAATCATGCTTAATGTTATTCTCTCACCTCATTCTTGGACTGCCAACTGGGCGTTTTCCCTCTGGTTTTCTTACAAGAAGCTTCCATGACTCTCTTTCATTCTCCGAAACATCAATTCTTACTTTAAGAGAGGAGAAAAGATTAAGAGTATTTGAGAACAAAGTTCTAGGGGGGGGATGGACCAAAGAGAGATGAACAGACAGTCGGATGGAGAAGGCTACGTAACAGGAATATAAATTATCTTTATAGGAAACCACCTATAATAAGAACAGTTAAGTCTCTTCTGCGATGGGCAGGACAAGTGACACATTGTGAATGAAAGAACAAGGAAGGTTTTGTAGGAAAACCCAGGGAAAACGTCCTGTTGGCACACCAAGAATAAGGTGAGAGAATAACATTAACCATGATTTGAGGGATGTAGATTATACAGGGGATGATTGGAAAACATTAGCTCAGGATAGAGATGCATGGAGAACTTATGTCAGCGCGGCCATGAACCTTCGGGTTCTATAGTGCTTGTGGATTAGGTAGTTGTTCCCAGTCTCAGTTATTTTATTGGATGTATAGGTTGACTTTTATTATTTCCTGGCCATCACTATTTTTATATTAGGGTATTCTGGTTTTAGATGCTTCGCGGATCTCAGTGAAAACGAAAAGTGAGTCTGCGAGAATGTTTGTATGTACCTGAGAGTACAAAGTGCAATTCCGTGCCAGGTGCAACGTAACTGATAATTTAATTGCTTATCTGCCACTTAACTCCACACCTGGCGTTATCTCCATTATCTGCTGTGAAAAAACTGTAATGGCTTCCTATTGATTAAAGTCAATTTCAGGCGTAACTGCAATTTGACACTAATGTGCGCTCATGAATTTGCAAAATTTAGTCACACTATCATATCAATCGAGCGAGTTATCTCAAACTGAAGATTTTCAGACTCCTATTCGGGAGATGCCTAGTTCTAACCCCAGTGCCAATCAATCTGAGATCTATTTGTGTTTTGATCAGTCATCAATGAATGCGATAATAATGTCAACCCAATTACGTCAAAACATCTGTTGCGAAAGATACATCCATTTTTGTAAGTATTAAAGTACACGGGCAGTATAATGGCCCATTTTCCGGCCTCTTAGTAAAATCGTAAACTACTGAAATGAGGTGTGTTATGAATTAAATTATTTTTTCAGGACGCGTACTGGAAAGCGAAACTTTCAAAAGGAGAGATAGTTATCGAAACATCCAATAATCATCATAGTCTACGATAGTATATTACGGTATGAGGTTGGTGGTGGATTTTACTGGATCGAGAGAAAGTTTGAAAAGAGGACACGTAATCGATCTTTTCTCTTTCGAGAATCTGCGATACTTTTCATTTCATATTATGACGAAAGTGATGTTTTACGTTATTAAAACGAGTGTGAAAAATTAACTGTTAGGCCTACAGTTCTCAAACCCTTTATAACAAGCACCTTTCGCCAACATAAGAACTAAATTGTAGCGTGTGTTGACTCTCTTTAACTTAAGTAATATGTAAGATCCCAAAGCAGTAATTTCAAACCAGTCATCTTTAAATAAGCGTTGTTTACTCTTACAACTTGTTCACGACACGTTACTATAAATAGAAACCTTGCAATGTAGAAAATCAGCTATAAATACCTCAAACGTCCACCAGAGTGGTAGCATGCTGGGTCCGAGTTCGTACTTCGGTCGGGACAAGTTTCCTGGATGAGGGTTTTTCCTCACCTGTGAGGCAAATATCAAGAAATTTTAAGGCCCAAACAATTCCATAACATCAACAGGCAACATTATTATTATTATTATTATTATTAATATTATTATTTTCTTTTCATTAGAATGAGTTTAGATTAATGCCTCTCCTGGGCATCTTCATCTCCTTCCATATCATCGGGACAGCGTAACCCCGCCTTCCAGGCGCCCCAAACCTCAGAAGTGGATTAAAAGTACGCAATGCCAGGAGAAAACACAAGAAATGTCGTAATGACAACCTGATGGCATTGAATATAAAATATATAGGTATATACCTCATATTGGCAACATTGTTTTCCGCAGGTATAAAAACGAGTGTCGCGCCGCAATACTTCAGAAAAATTATTGAAATAATTTTAACTTATCTGCTTAGTATAATATTTCAGTTAAAACATATTAATATATGATTTTATATAATCAGAAATTCATTTAGAATAATTGCGAAATCTTGCAATCATCGTTCAAACTCCCTTCATCATCATGATCATCATCATAGTACATTCACGAATTTAGGCCATTTGTTGACCTGTTTCGGCCTCAAGAGAAACACCATCCAGAAGTCTTTTGAGTGGACGTCCTGGTCTTCTTCTTCCTGCAGGTTGATATCTTAACATTAGTTTGGGTATTCTGTGATCTTCCATTCGATGAACATGTTGTATCCATCTTGACTCCCTTCATATTTGATATAACATTCTAGATGGAAATTCTGAAGTGAGAACCATAACAGTACACCTGATGTATTATTTATACAATGTAATTTAAATTTATAAATTTCAATCGCATGAGAACATTGCCTCAATGACTTCTTTGGAGATCGTATAAAAACTTGCATAATTGAATAAGCACTCTCGTTATCAGTGGAACTTCTCCTTCTTCCGCACCGACCTTTTAACACATTTTGCACCGTTACATCGACTTCAAACTTGTCTTGCATTCTTGTTATTGTTGCCCTTGTTGGTGGTGGTGAACCAAATTCAACTCTCGAACGTCGTTGAACTTCAACAACACACTCCACTTTCCTATAACCACTTACGTTCATCAATATATAATTTCACCTCCATGTTTATTTATAAACACATGAAGAATGACGAATGTGCTGCTATGCTTCTACAATGCTTTCCGGATATACGCAACAAAAATTACATTTCTGTCTAATTTCGTTGCTGAGAAATAACGTTTCAAAGAGTGTATACATCAATTTGAGACACTCTAAAGTATGAAATAAAATGTAGTATGAAACATGGACGGAAAACTTAACAGTTTTGTTGAAAAATTATGCCTTCGTCTGTAGATTCAGGCATAAACATTTCATCTCATACGTAAAACAATGTATTTCATCTTTGTATCGTAATATAATACAATACACGTGTACAGGGAGACAATGGAGATTTTTATATCTGTAATATTTTTTTTTGTTTTTTTTTTCATTAATTGTTGATCATCATCATACACTATTCATGAATATAGGCCAATGTTGACCTGTTTCAGTCTTAACTATACAGGGTCTAAAAGTCGTTTTTGTGGACGTCCAGATCGTCATCGTCCTTCCGGGCGATACCAAAGAACTGCATTTGGGATCATAGTTGGTGACATTCGGGATACATGTTGCAGCCATCTGTCTTTGTAGGTGGATATATTTTCTTCTAAAGGTTCCATGTGGAGTTCTGTTAAAATATCTCCATTCCTCTGATAATAGAGTATATCGTGTCTCATTCAAACCTCCCACATTTTAATTAATCATAACTCTCAAAGTATGCGGAATTATGAAATGAGGTTTGTATTAAAAGAAAGAGAAACTCAAAGAATTTTTGTTTTCACTGTTGCAGTTAATTCATCTGTCGCATATTGGGCAATAATGACATAAAACAAAATGGCGACTCCTCAGCAACGAGCACAAACTGTTTTCTGGTATGCAGAGACGAAGTCAATAATTACAGTGCAAAGAAATTGCCGGAGAGAATATGGAGGAAATGCACCTGATGGGAAGATCATTAAGGTATGGCTTGAGAAGTTTCTGGCGACTGGAAGCGTAAAAAAATCAGGAGGTGCTCGGAAGAAAAGATTGAAGAAATTAGAGCAGGATTTCAGAGAAGTCCACAAAAATCAATTCGCCAAGCTTCCCGGCAGTTCAATGGACATGTTGGACAGAACGTGGCATGAAATCGAATAGAGACTTGATATTGTTCGTGCTACTAATGGTGCACATATGGAGGTGTTTCAGTGTGTATAAATGAAAATTCTTTGAGTTTCTGTTTCGTTTAATACCGGCCTCATTTCATAATTCCACATACTTTGTTAGTTATGATTAATTAAAATGTGGGAGGTTTGAATGAGACACCCTGTATATCCAGCAGTTCGGCGCATGAATCTCATATCTGCTTCTCTTAATGTGGTAATGTCTTTCTTTTTTAGAACCCAGATTTCACTTCTACACAGGAAAGTCGGGAGAGTTTTATATAATCTGAGTTTTGAATATTTTTGTACAAATATGGTTTTAAAATATTCTTAATTGAGCCTAATTTTATAAAACCTTTCTGAGCTTTATGTTAAGATCATTCTCGCCTTGATAGGAGATGTTACATCCTAGGTAGGAGAAATTATTAACTTGCTGTAAAATCATATTCTCAATCACTATTTTGCTACTTATTGGATCGGTACCTCGGAATGCCGTTATCTTCGTTTTATCAGTTGAAATTTTCATACCACAATCTTTTGTGATGTTATGTAGAATAAATAAGCCTTTTTTGTAACATATCTTCTGATTTAGCAATTACTACTTGGTCGTCAGCAAATAGCATTGTGCTAAGTTATATGTCGAGGAGTTAAGGGTTGATGATTTAAAATAAAATTAAGGTGGAATATAAAATAATCTTAAATAAAAGAGCATCGGAATGAATGTAAAGTAAAGTGATCCCCTTGGGGGTAGTAGGAGGTTAAGGCTCCCACAATCGGCTGTAACTAACATAAAATAAGCTAAATTTGACGAAACTTTGAATACATGTTACATGAGATAACGAAACACATAAGAAAGGCTTCACTGCATATTCCTATATAATAGAAAACGTTACTTTAATGAAGATCATGGCCTAGAAGAATAATGATATAGGCTGCTGTGAAGTGAAAAACATTCCACTTTTAAAGGCCTCAGTAACTTCTTTCTTTGATTTCCTCAACCGCCAAAGCAAATGCGGGTTTGAAATTTCATTATCAAGAGCAATTTCATCATATCAACATTTCAAAGTTTCACAAGAGAAAAAACAACAAATAGATATTAAAAAAGTACCTATAAATAAAACATATAAATAAATAATAAGCCAAGACAGTATAAAAAGAAGTAGTAAAATACAATTACAAGATATATCTAAGTGAAATTAAAAGTCTAAGGGTATGATATGGGTAGCGAACTAGAACTCGACACGAAGTAAAACAGGTGTTGGTTAGGTTGGTAGATCTGACAAAGGAACTGTCAACAATTGCATGCCGAAATCTACCTTGGAATTTCTTCTCGAGAAGCGTCGTGAAGTACAAAAGACGTGTCCATAAAATTATTTGCCGTTTTTAACTGCAAAGCACAGAAATCTAAGTCAGAATCCAGCAATGCCAACTAATTGAACGGAGCAGATGGACTCCCTGCATGAATAAGAATGAAGCTAGGCGGGACGTAGCGCTGACGGCAGGTAGTGAGGATTACCCAAACTACGAACTCACGTGTTTTATTACTTTCCTATAGTTTAAATGAGAGATTTGGCGCTGGATTTTAGTGCCGTCCAGATAAAAACGGCAGATTTTTTTTGAACACGACTTTTTGTGTATCACAACGCTTCTCTCTAAGAAATTTCAAGGTAGGTTCCGGCATGCAATGGTTACAGTTCTCTTGTGAGTATATCATAATTGACTTAGTCTATCTAGTATATTAACATGGTCCAAAGGTTTTGAAAACTAAACTCCAAGGCACGACAGACCAGCCAGCTGCTGGCCTCACACTCACTTGTGCCCGTTACAGAGGTGGTCGATCATCCAGCCAGTATAGGGGTCACATGTGATCATATCGTGTCCTCAAGGCGTTATAGTTGGTTTTATCAACCTGGAGCCGCTACTTATTGTAACTAACTCAACGGCACTATCGAACCCATAGGTTCATGGAGTCACAGACATAAGCTCTTCACACATCCCTATCTTAAGCTAATGTTTTCCAAACATCCCCAATCATAATCTACTTCCCTCAAATCATAGTTAATGTTATTCTCTCACCTCATTCTTGGTGAGAGAATAACATTAATTCTTTTCTTCTGGTTTTCTTACAAACAGCTTCCATGCCCCTTTTTCATTCCCCATTCGAGCCACATGTCCTGCCATCGCAGTCTACGAGACATAACTGCTCTTATTAATTCTGGTTTCTTAATGAAGATAATGTAGCACACTGTTATAAAGCTTTCTCCATTCACCGGTCCATCTCTCTTTGGTTCAAACATTTTCCTAAGAAGTTTATTCTCATTTACTCGTAATATTTTCTGCTCTCTTAAAGCAAGGGTCCATACTGCTACTTATTGTAGTTACCAAAGTTCCTCACCAGAAATTATATGAGAAAATTTCTTCTCTGGTGAGGACTTGAACCAGGGCATGTCCGAATATTTGCGCTTTGTGCCAAGCCATATCTTCGACAACTCGGTTAAGACGTGGAAATAAAAAATATTGTATCTCTTTTTTAACTCTTTCCAAAACTCTTTTAAAATGAGTTTATCAATAAATGTTAGTTTCAAATGATTACAAAGGATCTGAGAAGAGGATTATGAAGGAAAGTTAAATAAAAACACAAGATATGTAAGTTTGAATAATTCATTTTTATCTTCTTTGAGAAAAATGTGTAATTGATTGACAAGATTATTTATAACATCATCTTTATAAATGACGAGACAAAAGAAGAGCACAAATATTTACCATTGTTATCACATCTCTCTGTACAATAATATAATATTTACATTATTACGCACAATCTCTCTCTACATCCATAAAAAACAATATATTTAACTTACAATAAGCTATAATTATTATTTAAAGTCCAGTTCATTGTACTTTAGAAGTTTAGATAGTATTTTGTTTAACAACGTTTTATTTAACATTTCAGGTCTTTGTTACCTTAGATGTTAGGTAGTGTTTTGTTTAATAATGTTTTATTTTACATTCAGGTCTGCGTGTGAAGGATTAGATGCAAAAATCGGAGAAGACCAAAATGAGAATGCAGATGTGATAATATGTATGATTAATGCTGTAATTAGATACAAAATATAGCCATACATTCACTTTCATGAACATAATTTAAGCCACATCGTTAATTTAATTCAATTTAATTTACCAAGGAAGACCAAAACATCGGTGGAAAGATCAAGACCATCTTCGCTAGGTTTACCGTACAGGCCACATGGCCTAAAACGAATTTGCTCATGATGATGATGATTAATTTAATGTTTCTGAAAATAATTCGTTGGGCTTTTAAAAATTAAAACTTCACGTACAGGACACACATCCATATCTTATCCTTGGTAATATGATTCCGGTTTACTTATATCAAACACTCCAATCAACATCTGGCAATAACTTGGAATTTTGAAAATTTGGTTTGCATTCTATATAATTTTAATGTTGTTTACGGTAAGGTATTTAATTGAACGATGTTCTAGTATGAGAAATCGATTGCATAAATAAGTATGAGAGAAAATACAGATTAAGAGAAGTTAGAATAACACAAGAGTATTGTAAAGTATCTTATTATAATGAACTGGACTCGTTAAATGACAACAGTAGATATATGCCTTGGGCATTTTCTCTTTGTGAGTTCTACGTCAGGTGTTTAAAACACAATTTCATCTAAAGTGAAGAAACTTCACCTTACAAATCTAGTGTATTAATGCAACCGGTCCTATTTTATTAAATTTACATTACAGCTGGGGGTGACAAAGAACGCGGGTGAACTCATGCAGTGAACCAGGTTGCAGCGATACAACAGAACTAGCTTCGACTGGTGATTAAAACTGTTATGTCCCTCTACCTATCTCAATCAGTTGCCAAAATAAGGGTGCCAAACTTATTCAAGTTAACAGTTGGTTACTCACGAGAAGAGTAGCGGTGAATGAAGAGGAAAGGGCGAGGGATTTACTATCATATGTACAAGTGCATCCATATGTATAACCACTGAATAAAATATTCGGCTTCAAAAATACAGTCAGCCTTCGTTATAAGGCCCCCCCCCAATACAGTATCCCCCTCGCTTTATTTCAGTAAATGATTGCAAACAGATATTCTCCTATCTTAAATATATGAGAAACATCATTACTACGCCAATTAACATAGTACCAACATGTTAACATTCACAAAATAATTAAGTAAATAATTTAAAATGTGAATTCCTATAACTGGTAACATAGTGCATTCCAAGCTTTTATTAACTAGATTTCTCAACTGAGTATGGAAATCAGTTTGTACGCCAAAACAAGTGAAGGAAGAAATAATTAGGGGTTGGGCTGTAATGTTTTACAAACTTAACATGCAGCGTACCTTTTCTTAAACAGTGATTAGGAATCGGTGGACCACGCGGGTTAAATTTCTCCATAGAGCAGTGGATCCCTTGATGAAGATAAAGCTGCACTTTAGTTCTGTACTGAGGGATTTCTAAACCTGCACTCCAGTAGAACATCCCTTGACAGTGGTTGAGTTTGTCTGAATTTTCAATTACATTTAAGACCATTATGTGCGATTTAATATGACTTAATTTAATTAAAATTAATTTTATTGTTACTTTTAATTGATTAATATGTTAAATATAATTATTTATTTAGGCAATGAGTTAATGAGGACGGATGGTATTACAAGTTGCCCAAAATTATTCTGTCGCAGATGAAGAAGAAAGAGAAGAAGATTGTGACACTGATTTGTCAGTTTTATCACTAAGCAAGTGAAACACAACTTGAAACAAATTAAGTGACAGTGCAGTGACGTGGTTACTACGTACAACTGACACATAAAAAACAAAAAAGAGTGTATGTACAGCATTAAAATTTTGTTTTAGTGCCATTCTCACTTTGTGTCAAATAATTTCATGAAACAAATGGTGGCACTGAAATGAAGGTTGACTGCATTTTATTTACGTATTGCCCTTGCACTATTTATTAAATGCAGTTAGCTTGGATAATATTGTCGCTGTTCGGGAAGGGACCACGCATTGTGATGTTTGTACTCACCAGGTAGGCCTACCATATTTCAGCCGCTAGTTTTCTCCTGGGTTACCAACTATATTAATCCCGATGAAAAAAAGATAGCAAGAGTTTTACTTGACTTCATTTCTTAACACTAAATATTACGCAATTCTCCAGTGTATGAAATCCTTTATCAAAATTAACCGACCAACGTTTTTTTTTTGTTTTTCAGTTAGCAAGATAAATGTTGAATGCAGGCTTTCATGGTCGGTAATCATAATGTTAAGTGATTCCGGGCTATGTGGCCGTGATCCATTACTGGTGTTCCTACCAGACGTTTCTCCCTCAACTGCGGAGGACATCTTCAGTGGTGAATACTTCTAGGTGCTGTTTCCTGGTCGGAGGCTCGACTGTGAACGAACGGGCTTCAGCAGTCCACCATTCATTCATTGTCGAGCCTCCGACCAGGAAACACTACCTATACCCCAGCCACTGATACTCCGGCCCTGAAATTTTCATGACAGTGTTGCCGATATGGATATTCAGTGGGTGGGGCCGCTTTATGTATGCGGTTAGCAGACATACAGCTGACAACATCTCAGCAATTTCAAACCTTACTAGTGCACTATAGCAGCGTCAAGGGCAGTGATTGGTTGTGGCTGACGTTCACTCACAATTCAACTATTTCCTTATTGGCTGTAGAGGGTGAGTTTCTCCCTTTACCCCTCGTATAACCTAAACTTCAGAGCCGGAGATCCAGTGGCTGTAGTGTAGAAGTACTCGCCACTTATGATGCCCTCCGCAGTTGAGGGACAAACGTCTGGTAACACACCAGTAATGGACCACGGTCACATAGCCCGGAATCACTTAACATTATCAAGATATATGTTGATTTGAACTTTCATTATCAGGACCTATTTCATCATAATAAAAAAATATTCAATGGCGCGCCAGGCTTAGAAGGTTCTTGTCCTTCCAGGCGATTGTTAGCCTCGCATTCACATGTGTGGGCTGTCAACCTGACAGTATAGCCGTGATCTGTATCCAGTATGTCGGGTAGTCCCCCAGGTGTTATAGCTGGTTTTCTCAACTTGGAGCTGCTATCTTTTGTAGCTATCCAAATTTGTCACGATGCTGGATGGTACCGGTTCCATACTGGCCCCAAATTTCATGAGAAAATGTATTTCCTCAACGGTGCTCGAACCAGTTAAAATCCCTTAGTTCTGCAGCAAGGGATGATGTCATAAACCCGCTTGGCTATTCATTACAATCACCATTTTATAATATCAATAAATTAGTATTTCAATTACCGGCGCTCTTTAGTAATTCATGTAATCGCTGTCACAATTAAAACACGGGGTGTGAAGATACCGGCAAAATTTTCTGAGAGGCTCCTTTTTTCAGACTTGAGGTTCTTATACATGCTGTAAATCTACGATATGGGATCCACCACAATACATCTCCTCTTAAAGAACTATAATATCATTACAATTAATATCAATGAGCCTTGCACAGAAAACGCACGGCAAACACAATAGAAATGCACAGCCAACTAGATACGAGTACAAAAAGATTTTTATAGTATATTATAGAGGTCTAGCAACTTAAATCTCGTAACCCAAGTATGGTTCTTCGGATCTGCCATTCTGGCTCTCAAACGACTTAAATTTTACCCTCACAAAATGTGAAATCAAATTTATTATTTTACCTTACTGCCATTATACATATTTTAAAGTTAAATTTAAAATGGATTTATTATGTATTTACATGTATTTTTTTATTCATAAATATCCAAACAAAATATAATTAAGTCCTTGTCAAGCTCTTCATACGGTTATAATAAACATAGCGATACAAAATTTTGCCGGGAGTTAGTTTTGTTCTTTGTATAATAGATTTGGCTGTTCCCTAAGTGAGGTTGTCGACCAATGAACTAGTCCTCTGGGACTAAACCTTTAAAACCATTAAATTCTGCTGATAAATAAAACTGAAAAATAAGGATCAGCTGTGTCATATTGTCTATTAAAAAAAGTGACGTAAACCAGTGCAAGAATGGCCAATATCTTCTTAGTAAACTTTAAATGTAGTTGATTCCAATTTTTTTAAACATACAATTAGGTTTAACCAGATTTTTAAAAAATGGGTGACATTAAGGCCGGTATTCAAGAACCCCAAGCTCTCTAGGCCATGCCATCTCCGTCTTTCGTAAGCTGAGGCTCTCATATTTTAATGCATTCCCGAAAACTTTTAAAAATAAATTTCTTGTTAGCACATGGTGTTGAATAGAGTGAGCCAGTTATAGTAGGTTCTGCATGACCCACATAATTAACCACATAGAGACGGGTTTCTTGAATACCGGCCTTAGAGATATAAGACATTCGGACTCATTAGAATAATTGGAAGGATTGTTTACAGCGAATTGAGCTAAACCTATTAAAAAATCTAATTCTACCAGCCTAAAGGATTTCAGAAGCAGAGGAGTACCAAAACAACGGTGGTCTGTAAAGGCCATCTTGAGAGTTAGGAGGAACAGTTTCACAAGAAGCTAAACCTATTATAATACGAGGGCGGATCGGAAAGTAACGCAAAATAATTTTTTTCTGCCTTGGTATTGCAGCTAGAATGTTGAAATTCCACAGAGATATAGTTTGAAGTTTTCACTACAGATGGTATTTTTTTCTCAGGTGCACCTCTTGCGAGAGAAGCTTGAACTATGCAACAAAAATGGCGCGCATGCTACAGTCGTCCACCTGTGAGGGACGGATCGGATCGGAAAGTAACGCACAATAATTTTTTTTAAAAGTTTAATAGTAAAAAAAAAAGGAAAAAATCACAAATGAACTTACATCTTTTACCTACTTTTCGACATAGTCACCAATTTTCTCAACACATTTTTCCCATCGTGTTACCAGTTTCAATATGCCCTGTTCGTAGAAGTCCGTTTGGTTGGAGTGTAGCCATCTGCGCACTACTGATGCCTGCTTTGTTTCGGCGTGTAGTGGTACGCCCACGACTCATCACCTGTGACGATTCCTTCCAGAAAGTCATGTCCTTGTGCGGTGTACCGCGTTAAGTGGTCCAAGCTTGCCATCATTCGCTGGCCCTTGTGGTCGTCTGTCAGGTTCTTAGGCACCCAGCGAGCACTAACTTTACGGAAGACATTGCTACGGTCCATACAATCATCCCCATACACGCCACGCATGTCCCTGTGAATTTCACTGGGTTTATGCCCTTTGGCCCACAAAAATCGAACAACACTTCTCTGTTCCTCACAGGTGGACGACTGTAGCATGCGCGCCATCTTTGTTGCATAGTTCAAGCTTCTCTCGCAAGACGTGCACCTGAGAAAAAAATACCATCTGTAGTGAAAACTTATCTGTGAAATTTCAACATTCTAGCTGCAATACCAAGGCAGAAAAATATTATTGTGCGTTACTTTCCGATCCGCCCTCGTATGTAGGAAGATAATCCAATTGTTCTCTTAACATCAATTTAAGCTTCCGAAGAAGGTTATGACGATTGTTAGGCCTACACTGATCTACTTCATTTTAGTCTTTCTATAATAGACTACAGACGCGATATGATTTTTGACATATCATAATCAAATACAAATTGATTCCATTATTTTGTATATAATGATTGCAATCAATTATATTTTCTCCCGCGTTTTATAAAAGTTTTAATATATATCATATTTTTGTAACATGGCGAAGATGGATGTTGTTTTGTTAGTTGAAATAACAGCCATAAGAAGAACTCACTTGTTATTAGATACAAGTGTCTTACATATCTAATTTAAAGTAAGCTTTTAAACTCTATAAATAATGGGGAAAATTTGGGTAATTTCAAAGGTTACTGCATAAATAACTGCAATAATTGAAGGAATCAGTGATGCAAATCTCATTTTATACCGACAACAATATTGTATTGACCCGAAAATAAGCCGCTTTTGGACCAAATTTTATCTGCAAAAATTCAGGTTGTGGTTTATATTAGTTTCCTTTGATTTTACATACCTTTGCATGTTATGAGTCATGCTCAACGCAATAATACACATAACAAAAATTACTATTTTTTGATGTTGTAACTATGCAAACTTTTACCGGTATTTCGGCATTAACATTATATTATATACTGCTTTGTTAGCTTCTGTTTCAGTACGAAGTTGGTAACGGGTAAGAAAGGCTGTTTTATGACGATTATCATTTAAAAAGAAAATAATCAACCTCAGGAATTCGGTGTAGTTACGATGTAAACTTATAACTTGGATTTTTGGTTTATACCAAAACCACACGAAAAGAGAGTCCGGACTGGACAAATGTTTTTTTAATGTCCCAGTTTGTCCTTTTGGACATTTCTGGTGTTCTCTACTGGCAATGGTGTAATTGAAACCCACTTCTGAGGTTGGGGCGCCTGGAGGGGGGTTACATTGCCCCGATGATATGATGGGTGATGATGATGATAGTGGTGCGCCAGGAGAGTCCTTTAATCCTAAGCTTAATCTAAGATGAATATGAATGATGATTGCGATGGCCATATGCTTTCGGGGACCGTTTGGGCCTTGAAGTTTTCCTGGCATTTGTCTTACAGGTGAGGAAAAACCCCGATAAAAAACCTCACCCAGAAAAACTGCCCGAACGAACCCGGACCCGCTGCGTGACAAGGCAGCACGCTACCTCGAGACCACAGCGGTGGACTTGTTAGATATATTATATTGTGTAATTCGACACAAATTCAAGTATTTTTTACTAATTTGTTTTATTAAAAATATTCAATAAAATAAATTTATTGGATACACACCCAATTTAAGAGTTAAAAAATTAGTTTCAAAGAGTATATTGTTTAGGTGACCGAAATGTGGCAAACATCCGGGAATCCTACGTGAAAAAACCGTTACGTAAATGAAGGTAAAATAAAATAAATATAATATTTTTTCTTCTCTCAGTCCGGGCGTGGTTTAATTTCGTGCCAAAGTTATTTTTCTTCGAATCTGAAAGGGCGCGGCTTATACCCGGGGACGATTTATTTTTGGGCCAATATGGTAGAAAAAAATTCAATTCATATTTGAAGACTTCAGTGGAAAAATGAAGTAAGCGAGTTTATAAAAAGCTAAGTATTGGCTGAATTATATTAAACAGGAAACTATGGACTGAAACACTGAGTAAGAACCATTCCATTGAATTAAACATAGTTCAGAATTCAGTTTTTTCTTAAAATTTACATGTTAAACATGTTTTTACTGTTAAATCAATTTTTAAAATACTTTTGCAGGTACGAAAAAAAAAAACGAGAATTTCATTGATGGAAAAATTTTGCTCGGGGTTACAAAAAGTGAACTTTTTAAAATTCTAAACCTCAAAACACTTTCTAAAAGTTCAAATTTGAAATAAAATGTTGGATCTGAAGTGGTTAAAGATTTCTCTCTGAAAGAAATGTATTAACTTTCAAATTTGAACATTTTGTCTTGAAAACCAGTGAAAATGCGTCTTAATTCTGCTTTCCTTTAAAGTTTTCAAATTAATTTCAATGTGCTATTTTTAAATTATCCCCTATTCTCAAAATATACGGACCTTATTTTTATCGTCACTACAGAGCGAAAAGTAAAGCACTGAATTACTGTGCATGCAGTAGACGATCATTTTTTATATGCAGCGGAATTTTGTAATTGGTCTCCCAGCAGATTAATTGATGGTTTCTGTTATTTGCGTTTCTTTAATAATATTAATTTTATTTCAACTTTACTTTTTATAAATTTATTTATGATATAATTATTTTTATGTTAAGTAATTTTGTTTGTATCTAATATTTTTTTACTAGTTGAGTTGAATAGAAGGCCTTAAGACTTTAACTCTGCCAGCTTAAATAAAACTACAATAATAATAATAATAATAATAATAATAATAATAATAATAATAATATAATAATAATAATAATAATAATTTTGTTCAGAAAAAAATTCTATGAGATTATAGGCATGTAATACTTCCACTTTATTTTGATTTGGATCTACTTTGACAACTATAAAAAATGCATCTCGACATTCTAAATTAATGTAGAGAAAGAGAAGTGATGTAAACTAACCTAATAATCGTCACTGCCTTATCTGGAAACATTGAAGTTATAACAATTATTAATTAATGCTGTGGTTATCATAAATTAAATCAAGCAATACTTCTAAAATTCATTTTAAAGCGCCTTTGAGGTTATGTAATAAAATGTTAAATATATAACATTAGAACCTGATATATCAGTCGTCCTCAACTAAAATTTTAGTTTAGAGTACCTGATATATCAGTAGTCCTCAACTAAAATTTTAGTTTAGAGTACCTGATATATCAGTAGTCCTCAAATAAAATTTTAGTTTAGAGTACCTGATATATCAGTAGTCCTCAAATAAAATTTTAGTTTAGAGTACCTGATATATCAGTAGTCCTAAGCTAAATTTTTAGTTTAGAGTACCTGATATATCAGTAACACTCAACTAAAATTTTAGTTTAGAGTACCTGATATATCAGTAGTCCTCAAATAAAATTTTAGTTTAGAGTACCTGATATATCAGTAGTCCTCAAATAAAATTTTAGTTTAGAGTACCTGATATATCAGTAGTCCTCAAATAAAATTTTAGTTTAGAGTACCTGATATATCAGTAGTCCTCAAATAAAATTTTAGTTTTAGAGTACCTGATATATCAGTAGTCCTCAAATAAAATTTTAGTTTAGAGTTACCTGATATATCAGTCGTCCTCAAATAAATTTTTAGTATAGAGTACCTGATATATCAGTAGTCCTCAAATAAAATTTTAGTTTTAGAGTACCTGATATATCAGTAGTCCTCAAATAAAATTTTAGTTTAGAGTACCTGATATATCAGTAGTCCTCAAATAAAATTTTAGTTTAGAGTACCTGATATATCAGTAGTCCTCAACTAAAATTTTAGTTTAGAGTACCTGATATATCAGTAGTCCTCAAATAAATTTTTAGTTTAGAGTACCTGATATATCAGTCGTCCTCAACTAAATTTTAGGTTTAGAGTACCTGATATATCAGTCGTCCTCAACTAAAATTTTAGTTTAGAGTACCTGATATATCAGTAGTCCTCAACTAAATGTTTAGTTTAGAGTACCTGATATATCAGTAGTCCTCAAATAAATTTTTAGTTTAGAGTACCTGATATATCAGTCGTCCTCAACTAAATTTTTAGTTTAGAGTACCTGATATATCAGTCGTCCTCAACTAAAATTTTAGTTTAGAGTACCTGATATATCAGTCGTGCTCAACTAAATTTCTAGTTTAGTGTACCTGATATATCAGTAGTCCTCAACTAAATTTTTAGTTTAGAGTACCTGATATATCAGTAGTCCTCAACTAAAATTTTAGTTTAGAGTACCTGATATATCAGTAGTCCTCAAATAAAATTTTAGTTTAGAGTACCTGATATATCAGTAGTCCTCAAATAAAATTTTAGTTTTAGAGTACCTGATATATCAGTAGTCCTCAACTAAATTTTTAGTTTAATGTACTTGATATATCAGTCGTGCTCAACTAAATTTTTAGTTTAATGTACTTGATATATCAGTCGTGCTCAACTAAATTTTTAGTTTAATGTACTTGATATATCAGTCGTGCTCAACTAAATTTTTAGTTTAATGTACTTGATATATCAGTCGTGCTCAACTAAATTTTTAGTTTAGATGTACTTGATATATCAGTCGTGCTCAACTAAATTTTTAGTTTAATGTACTTGATATATCAGTCGTGCTCAACTAAATTTTTAGTTTAGAGTACTTGATATATCAGTCGTGCTCAACTAAATTTTTAGTTTAGAGTAGGCCTACTTGATATATCAGTCGTGCTCAACTAAATTTTTAGTTTAATGTACTTGATATATCAGTCGTGCTCAACTAAATTTTTAGTTTAATGTACTTGATATATCAGTCGTGCTCAACTAAATTTTTAGTTTAATGTACTTGATATATCAGTCGTGCTCAACTAAATTTTTAGTTTAGAGTACTTGATATATCAGTCGTGCTCAACTAAATTTTTAGTTTAGAGTAGGCCTACTTGATATATCAGTCGTGCTCAACTAAATTTTTAGTTTAATGTACTTGATATATCAGTCGTGCTCAACTAAATTTTTAGTTTAATGTACTTGATATATCAGTCGTGCTCAACTAAATTTTTAGTTTAATGTACTTGATATATCAGTCGTGCTCAACTAAATTTTTAGTTTAATGTACTTGATATATCAGTAGTGCTCAACTAAATTTTTAGTTTAGAGTACTTGATATATCAGTAGTGCTCAACTAAATTTTTAGTTTAATGTACTTGATATATCAGTCGTGCTCAACTAAATTTTTAGTTTAATGTACTTGATATATCAGTCGTGCTCAACTAAATTTTTAGTTTAATGTACTTGATATATCAGTCGTGCTCAACTAAATTTTTAGTTTAGAGTACTTGATATATCAGTAGTCCTCAACTAAATTTTTAGTTTAGAGTACCTGATATATCAGTCGTCCTCAACTAAAATTTTAGTTTAGAGTACCTGATATATCAGTCGTCCTCAACTAAAATTTTAGTTTAGAGTAGCTGGTATATCAGTCGTCCTCAAGTGAAACTTTTGTTGAGGATGACTGATATACCAGGTACTAGTTTTATATTTTTAACATTTTATAACTTAAATCAAGTTTTTAAATAATGTTAAATTGGTTACGTAGTTTTTTAAATTTCATTAACTTTAATATTATGTCGCATGTATCTGTTTATTTTTAATGTCACATTGACAGGAGTATAACATGAAATGGGCAATGTTAATGTAATTTCAACATTCGCTATTACTGATATAAAAAACAACTATTAGGTGGCACCGGAGTTTGAACCCGATACCTCCGAATAGGCAACTCAAACACTATAGCTTGAGTCAACTATTTCAGTATGCTAGTTTTTCTTTATCTAAATACACTATAGTATAATCATAATTAAATAAAAACTCCCTATTTAATTTCCATCGTACACTTTATATAATAATGTTAGGTCATACTTTTAAAAAGCATTATTCATATATGGAGGATCATATAGATAGGTCCAAAAACGCTTTATTTTCCTGAAACAGTTCTATTTTACTATATTTTCATTGTACGCCAGCAAGTTCGTTTGTGAAATAACATATTTCTTGTGAACATGTTACACACCACACTGGTGTGCTCAATATCATAACTATGAGAAATAAACAGAAACAGAATACAATGCGACTAATACTTTCGGAGAAAGTAAATAAAAGTTTATGAACCAATTTTATATAAAATATATTATTTCATACTATGTCTAATTTCAATGCTTCATAATAATACAATTTGGCCAACAAATGAACATTATAATGCCATATATGTACTGTAATATTCACAAAAAAGGACGATACTTTCACCAACTTATGAATAAATCACGACAAACTTAATTACGATTATGTAACTAAGCAAGTGAAGGCAGCCAATATAAATTATATGAAATAATCTTCCTCCTTTACTTGCAAATTTGCTTTATTTCATTTCAAAAGTTAGCACATTTCAGGCAAGTCAATCTGTACAGATTTTGGCGTGTCTTTTCATATTAATTATTAACTCTTAAATTGGCAAAACATAAATTTCTTATGTCAGTTATTTGAATGTGACGGACCGCAGTGAAAACGAAATATTCTGTAACTGCTATTATTAGGTATATTGTGCTAATTAATAAATAATAATTAGACTAAATGGTTTCTTTTTGTTCGTTTTCTTCTGATTTATTAGAAATATTAAATTAATTAAACCAACTTGTGTATCTTATAGCGTTAAACAACTGTGTCATCAATGGGCACAGTAAGTTAATTTTTAAAAAGTTTATTTAATATTTAAACAGATGTGACACACCAGATAAAAACTAAAATATGGTTAATATTGATATTTAAAACATTTTATACCGGGATTCTTTAGAATACAATAATATAAAAATGTTAAGTAAATAACTTCAAATTTTATACTGACCAGTCCTTCCTGATAGTATTTTAAAGCTGCCTGTTTGGTTTGTTTGTTGAATACGTTAGCGCCTAAATATTAACATTTATTTATTAAAATATGAAATTCAACATAATATGAAATAAAATATTGTATGTTGGAAGAACTGAAAGACTTTTCCAAATTAGACTGTTTGGAATAAGGTTAAAAATGAAACATAATTGTTTTCTTTGGACTTTAGATTAGAAAGAAATAACTAACACCCTTGCCCCTAATTCAAACTCTCTAAAGCTAATTTAGGCCTATAATAAAATTACACACTATTTTAATGTGATTTGAACTTTTTTTAGATATTATTATCTTAGAAATATTTTTGGAAGAATTATTAACTATTAATATCGCCATCTATCCAACAACTATCAATAAATATCCGTTATTATGCTGATAATAAAAATGTAAATTAATTCTACTGGTCATATCTTTGGATCAAGTCCCTCTTAAACATCAATAAATTATATTAAATTGTTGTAATACGACATATTCAGAGCAAGTCTAAATTATTAATACAAAAGGAAACCATTTCTGGGTCTTATATAATTGATTTTTAAAATACAAATACATAATGAAATGTCAACCTTATAAGTTTCCATGAACATTCATAGATATTCGATGTGCGCTTCATTTTTGACACGGTGGATGTCTACGGGATAATCCTTTTTTGTTGCTACACTTATGCCAGGATATCCTGATTAATTGAGTTAACACTGTCTTAGCTGCTGTAAGTCCTATGGGATAGTGGTACGCAAATGTCCTTCACGTACCCCCGAAAAAAAAAGTATGGTGTAAGGTGACCTAGAGGGCCACAACATTAATGGGATATCACATAACACAGCTCAGCCAATCCAGCATTCTGAGAACTAGTCAATGAGGTGGTCGCGTACTTTATAACGCGTTTTCGTTATTAGCAAACAGAACTCGGAGAGTTAACTTTTCAATCAGATATAGTTAAAAGGGACCTAAGTAGTCATATCTGAAATTATGAGTTCTGGAGAGAATGAATGGCATTTGAAACTAATCTCATTCTACAGGAATACCATCCCTTGCACCTTTCGTGCTTCTGGTTCAGCGCTGGGCTGGACAGATGATGTGAATATGGTCCATTCTTAATTTATGCACCACTTCGGCAGACCACATTACGTATATGATTTGAACTTTTACTGCGTTCTGAGAGGAGTGTAGGATGGTTATTTATTTGTAATGTAAGTATGTTGTTTAGAGGATGATGATGATGATGAAAAGAAGAGAGAGAAGGGGAACCCCGGTTCCAGTTCATAACTTACTCCTGTCGAAATGTACTAAGTATTTTGAATTCAATCCAGACATCTGCTGCACAAACTAGGGCTTAAAATTGTATATCACTGTCTCTCCTAATATTTTATGGGTGTGAAATTTGGGCTCCAAAGAAAAAACAGAAAGAAAGACAGCAGAGAAGAGGTTCCTCAGACAAGTAAAATGATGTAAAAAGCTTGATAGAATTAGAAATGAGGATATGAGAAAAATTAAAAGTGCAGCCTTTATTCGATAAAGTCGCGAATTATAGATAAAAGTGGATTGATCACATGAATGGAATGAGTAAGTATATATCCATTGTTAGCAAGAGGAAGATGTGATGTCGGAAGACCTAGAAAACGTAGGCTGATGCAGTATGAAGTCGGAACGGGCAATTGCCTAATCCTTGGAGTGACGATGAAGATGATGACTATCTCTCCTAGTTCCGAAATTGAAAATTTTAACATTAATCAATTTTCACACCCGCCAAGTATTGTGAACGCTAGTATCCCCCGCCTAGTCAGGAAGAAGGAATTGTCTACTAGTTTCTCTTATTATTATCTTCCTTTATTCCCCTTCCGACAAATCCTGAAATCTCCACTTTCTAACATTCGGGTGTATCTTGAAGATTAAGTCTCCTCATATTCCCTTTCCAAATCCGTAAATCTCTCTACTTACTAACATTCGTTGTTCTTAAGTCGTCCTTCCTATTATCTAATGTCTTGTTCTTCATTTTACCACCTGGTTTGACACTGGAAATGATCTTGCTACTAAAAGTGATAACATTCAATATTCTAATATTAGATCTTTCTCTAGAATGAGAGAATATTCAAGAAAGTAGACCAATAAATATAAAATACATGAATTTATACACTGTAAAAATTGCATTCCATAGAAAATGCGCAAAAATTTATTAAATTTAACAATAATCAGATACATTCTACATATTACTCTTTGACAATTTTTCGTATTAATTTAGGACAGTTCTACGCATGTCTCAGTGTAAAATAAATCTGTGTGTGAAATTCACACCAATTAAATTAGTGTTTTATAGGCATACATCATATTGTATGTAAGAAAGAACCTCAATCAATGACTTAGGTAAATTTTTACACTTCATGTTGATCGTGTTGGCTACACTGGGATATTATTTCATACATTGGCAATATTGGAAATAAATGTTTTTATTTCCATCTTTTTTTGTTTTCGATATATTGCTTATGTGTTAGTATCTAATGCAGTAAATTATTTTCTGAGTAAAATAATTTATATCATTTATAATTTCTCTAAAAAATTCGAAAGTTTATCATCATTAGTATCAGAAGATTGTAGAAAGGTACCCACATCAATATTTTCAAAAACTAATTTGTTCGTGAAAACAGAGTCAAAATTGTAAAATATTTTCAGAAGCCAATTACTTTTACATCAATAATAATATTAATACTACTACTACTACTAATATTAATAATAATAACAATAATAATAATTATTATCAATATTATTATTATTATTATTATTATTATTATTATTATATTATTATTATTATATCGATTTAAGTAAACTGAATAATAATGATGATGATGATGATAATAATAATAATAATAATAATAATAATAATAATAATAATAATAATAATAATAATAATAATAATGTTGATTTAAGTGAACTGGCAGAGTTAAGGCTATAAAATTTTCTCTTCCACTCAACCAGTTACAAAAATAATATATATTGAGAAAAATTATATAAGTTAATGAGAAATAAATCATCATCCATGAAAGTACTAGGCCATGTGGCCTGTTACGGTCTCAAAGAGGAATTTTCCATCCAGCGCTTTTTTGGACGTCCCAGGGATCTTTTGCCTTGGGAGAAGTAACGAAGCACGGCTTTTCGAATTCTACGAGATGGCATTCGTTGAAGATGAGCTTTCCATCTTATAAATAAATACTTATACAAATAAGTTAAAATTAATAAAATATTATATAGGGAAACGAAAGATCAGAAACCATCAATTAATCTGCTCACAGACCAATAACAGATATATAAGTTTCTTTCAGAAGAAGCTAATATTCGACTGTCCATAATCTATTTTAATAAGAAGTTACAAAAACAAACTTTGGTTGTCAATTAGCAACATCTAATACGATTGTATACTCAAATTGTAAATGAAGGATAGGAGATCAAAATGAGAGAATAAATAGCTTGGTGTAGATATTATGTACAATTTATACCAAGAAAAAATATATTTTCGTAAGTAAAACACATTTAAAGTAAAACAGTCTTTTTAAAATAACATGAAACTTCAAGGAAGTTAACTCGGCTCCCATTTTACAATATCCCATTATTTGTATTTCTGATTATATATTTGCATATGTGAAAAGATTCATTACAGCAATCACAGAAATATTTCCTTTTGTATCATTTAAATTAGAATTTGTCTATATATAATACAATTTATTAAAAGTTGTTGGATAAATTGTTTGCATTACACAAGCGATTAATTTAAATTAAATCCACTCAATTTACAGTAGTTCTACTGGCTGTATCTCGTTAACGAAATTCTTCTACTCATGAATAAAATATAAATTTAATCACTTGTATAATAAATAACTATTATAATAATGAATAGAGGAAGAGCTTCAGATCTGACTAAAACTTCAACAACAATATAAATTAAAAAAAAAACAATCTCACTCAAGATGAAAAGAAAATGGACGATCACAACAACACATTCGATGTGCAATTGTTTTAATAAAAATCAGTCTTTCTACCATTTTGTAAATAAATCAATTGCATTGTATCTTATTTCAACAACTTCAGAACAACATGCCTTAAGTCGTCTTAAAACTAGAAAGATAAAATATTGTTTTTCATTTAATATTATCCTTGGATAAGATCAAAATGGTTTATTCATTTTAAAATATACAAAAAGGCATAATACAGACTATGAATAAAGATCACATTAGTATTCACTTCATTGCCTTCTGTGTTATCGGATTTTGTCTAATAATATAAATATTAAAACTTATAAAAATGTTAATCTTACAATATGTGATATTTGCATATCTGAGAAGCATAGTCTCTTACATTACGGGAAGAAAACCAAATAATTTTTATGGAAAATGGATCCTAAAACGAACATTCCGTTCCATAAGAGACGAGAATGGAGAAAGCTTCATAATGAGGATCTTTAACATTTATTATTGTCAAAGTTGTTACGACTAGGAAATTGAGATGGGTTAGATATGAAGATCAAAGGGCGATAGTAGAATTACTGGGAAAACCCTTGAGTAAACGACTAATATCTAACTAATACATTGACATTACAGAACCCGAAGTTTTTGGACGAAAGGACATAAGTTCTTCATACATTCTGTCCGTACTTATCTTGAGCTAGCATTTTCCAAACATTCTCTGTATAATTCACTTTCCTTTAAATCCTTGTTAATGTTATTCTTCCATCTAATTTTTTCACTACCCATTGGGCACTTTCTTCTGGTTTCCTAAACCCTCTTTCATTCCCCATGGCTTACTCGTCGCAATCCACGAGAGTTAACGGTTATTATTTTTTGTTTCCCATAAAGATAATGTAGTTCGCGATTATGTAGTTTTCTCCATTCATCTGTTGATTACTCTCTCTGGTCCAAATGTTTTCTTTAGCTTATATACCGTATTGGAAAAAAAAAAAAAAAAACATTCTCAGAGGTAGCCGAAATGAATGAGCAAGAAATATCTCCAAATCTCCTTTATATTGAAGGGCTTAGGGCAGTAACATGATAAGCCACATTCTGTTATGAAATGTCATTTATTACAATGACAGCAAATAAATCTATTGAAATATCCATAAATTCATTTGCATTTTTTGCGCCAGTGATGAGTTATAACATGTAGACACACAATGTATTAACAACGCTACCCAATCAGTATTTATATTTTTTTGAAACATTAAAATCCTTATATCTCAGAAAGAACAATATGTGGCTTATCATGTTATTGCCCTCAGCCCTTTTTGTATGTTACCGCTTGAGCTATCTGGTTCATAAAACATCAGATATTATATCCAAGGATAATATTTACATAAATTAGCGAAAATTATAGATTTAATCGTCTTTTTTACGTCGTAGTTTGCCTTCAGTCTGAATTGTTCGCGAGACAAGATCCACACAATCTGAAAGAGAAGGTTGACTCTGATCAGCACTATAGTCCACACCTGCCACCCTAGAAAGAGTGAGTATATATGAGCACGCAATTCTTAGGACTGACAATTTTGACAACTTCTGATTATGGGAGTACGCAGGTATCGCCCTTCTCAACGTATCAAAAGCAGCGCTTATAGTATGTACTCTTGTCCTTTCCCTTGCATTCGCTTCAATACGCCTTTCACGCGTCATATTTTTATAATTCCTCTGTTGTCCACCACTAGCAGCAATTTGTTTATTCTTTTGTTCATTATTATTAGATGACGTTGATGCTATTGAAGAAGGGCCTGGTTTTTCATCATCATGAATTTTATGGTCTTTATCACTTCCCAATAAAGATTCAACACTGAATTTTGCATTATTTGTCCTTTGTTTTAATCCCGAACTGAGATCTTCAACGTCCACTCTATCTTCACATTCAGATAACGTCCTTCTACTTATTGAAGCGGAACCATTTTGTGTAAAGTCCACAGCTTCGAATCTTTGATGTTGTCTGCTAACACTCGATGGACACCTTACAATTGTTTCGCTAGGAATGGGACGGTTTATTGGGAAAACACCATGTCTTTCGTGTAAAGCTCTTACATGGGGAACCCCATACCTTTCAACAGGCGTGAGATTCCTCATAACAGCCCCATTTGGGCCACAAAATCTTACATTATCATATCTTGTAGGTATTTCTAATCTCAAACGTGTTTCATGAGCAATATCCGTAGGATGAATTCTCGATTCTTGAGGAGGAATTGGGGATGATGTAGGTCTCCTTTCCCTTCTTTCTATAGGTTTTTCACCCTCACTTGGGCCATTTTTTAAGACTAAAGACAAGGGTTCTTCTTGATGATGCAAAGAAGGTACTCTATCATTGAAATTTTGAGGAAGATCAGGCGTTGATGGGGATGAAGATGCTGTCACTGAAGCAGACTGACATCTTCTTGGTGCAGGGACATGAGGGAGTCGTGTAGGGGTATATGACTGTGGAGGAGGGGATGGGGTGCTGATAGATACAGAAGGGCATCGACTAATTAACTGCTGAGAATCTTGTGTACTCGGTGGAGGAATTGCATGTTTATTCCATGGTCTGAAAGGACTTGAAGGACTAGATGCTACTGGAAGGGAGGTGACTGAGGGTGGTCTAGGAGTGTCTTCTTTTTTTCAGTCTCGTTGCTAACGAAATGACGTCTTTTTTTGTATGGTGGAAGAACATCGTCGTCCTCGCTTGGTACTTTTCGAGGTTCGGCACATTTACGTTTGTTCTTTATGTTGCGAAGACTTATTGGAAGCACTTTGACCTCTACGCTATCCTCGCTGACGTCAGTAGGTGAGTGCAAGTCGTCTTCAGGTTCAAGAGGATCTTCCAAATCCTCTCCTGAGCAGAATCCAGCGTCCCGCTCTACCTCCTCCGACATCTCACCACCTGCAACAACATCACTTTATTATGCCATCTATCAAATAAACATATGCCTAATTAATTCATTGACACTATCGAACCCGGAGGTTCAAGAAGCACAAATATTTAGTGGACTCGAGAAACCAAGTATACACCTATAATTTAATACGGTTTTGCAATTTTATTGTTTCCACAACAACCATAAAAACTAAAAACTCATGGCTGTTAATTGCAAAACAAGTGTTTCACAATCACTGCCGTGAATTTTCATTTATTTTTATATTTGCTATGCAAACAATAAAATATCAAAATCCGTGGTAGTGGTTTAGACTTCGTTCCTGCAATCGACTGATTAAAGTTCTCCATTCATTCTTATCCTCAGCTAATTCTACATTTGTTAGTAATTCCCTATAATCTAATTCCCCTCCTCAAATCACAATTAATGTTATTCTTCCATCTAATTCATGTCCTCCACGCTTTAAGCTTTCCTTCTGATTTATATATAAGAAGTTTCCATACCATCGAAGAAATAAACAGTATTTTGTTTGAAATTAAATACCACATCTGTGGTATAAAGGTTATTAGTTCTGAAAGTATCTTAGGAGTCCGGGTTCGATATCTGATTATAACACAGATTTTTTTAGAATAGAGTCTGAAACTGGCTCAATTAGTGGTCTCATGGGAGAAGTGAGTGGTCTCTTGAAACAAATAGCAAAATCCGGTTAAGAAAACGTATTAATGTTGAAGGAATTCGTCATGCTAATGATGTGACGTAATGAACCCCAATTTTGATTTCTTAACATAGTTAGGAAGAAAAAAATTCAAATCGACCGGGATTCGTATCCACTATTTCAAACTTTACTCGCTGGGTCTCTACATTTGTACTAATTAAGTACTTCTCCTGGAGAAAGCACAAATTCTTCTCTCTTTAATCGAAGAATTTCCTTTAAGTAATGGAGCTGTAATCACACGCCCTTAAAGCTGGAAGTTTTGGTTAAATCCCGATTCATAAGCTAAATTTCGGTTTTATTTTAATAACAGTCAATTTCCATATATGTTTTCTTAACCGGATTTCGCTAGCTATTTCAAACAATAGATGTCGGTCTTGCGAGTTGCATATCCTTCAATGTAATCGGAGTTTGCTCGTCACTGCTTTAGAGGAACAGTAATTTTAATCACTCTATAGCACGGTAATGTACAGACAAACAAATTGAAACTAAATGCCCCAAAGCTTAACGCAAAGCAACAATATCGATTACACGTATGATTTAATAATCGAATTAAGCGACCAATCAGAAGCGAGGATAACAACTAATGAGGTCGTAACACTTCCTGTTACATTGTTGAGATAATTAGAGGAAGAGAAACAAAATAACAAAAGAGCATCTGAAAGGGTTGGGAGGGCAGCGGTTTGTCACGTACAACAACAAACAATGGCGTATTTTGTTTGTCACTAGTTTTCAACATTTGACGCAGAGGCAGCACATGTCAGGGCTAGTAAAAAGTTCTCTGATTTGCGTGTAAAACACTCATAACTAAACTATCCAATAACTAGCCATTAAGAAATTATTCCATGTAGCGCGGCTGTTTATAATTTTACTTTTTTTAATAGCTGAAATTTATAGTATCCTTAACTACGATTCAATTTTGCTATTTAAAACGCATTTTAACCCTTAGCGGCTACTTAGCCCCGAAATAAAACGTTCCTCGCGCAGGAATTGCGTAAACTAAGCGAATATCTCAGCAAGTCGAATTCATGGTCCGATTTTGCTGGTTAATAATCTAGACCTTAACTAACTAACTCACTGGCAATATCGAACCCTTAGGTTGATTTGAGCGCGGACACAAGCTATCCATACATCCCTATCCTGAGCTAATGTTTTCCAATCATCTCCCTGCATAATCTACTTCTCTTAAATTGTGGTTAATGTACTTCTCCCACATCATTCTTGGTCTACCAACTGGGCGTTTTCCCTCTAGTTTTCCCATAAGAAGTTTCTATGCACGTCTTTCATTCCCCATTACTGTTACTTGTCCTACCCATCTCAGTCTATGAGACTGAACTGTTCTTATTATATCTGGCTTCCTATAAAGACCGCGTAGTTCACTGTTATGTAGTTTTCTCCATTCACCTGTCTGTTAATCTGTCTTTGGTCCAAGCATTTTCCTAAGAACTTTATTCCCAAATACTCGTAATCTTCTTTCCTCCCTTAAAGTAAGAGTCCATGTTTCACATTCATACAATATAACTGGAAGAATAACAGTTTTATATAAATATTTTCAGTTTAACATTTTTTGAAAGGAGTTGGGACGTCAAGAGTTCCTGTAATGCGTAATAACACGCATTTCCTGAATTGAGCCTATGTTTAATTTCTTTGTGCATCTCATTCCTATTTGTGATTATTGTTCCTAGGTATTTAAATTCAGCCACTTCTTTACTTTTCTTAATTTATTGTTATAGACCCTAAGCCGAACTTGGTTCCGAAAAAAAAACCGACCGCTAGAACGTTAACAGACTTATTATTTGGCTTTATGGCCCTTGAATCTAACCTTAGCCGTTAATTTGTTAGAAGTTTCTTAACCAAGGTAATTTAGTTATGCTTGTTTCTCAACAGATGTCACGAGTGGCATGTGGTCACTTACCGACTTAATGAGATATCTACTGTGTAGGCACTTATATTGTTTGGAATAGGAAGGTTGGTCAAATTTTACTCAGAGACCTCTTTTCAGGCTGGAGGTTCTTTTACAAGCTTGAAAATCTACATACTCGGGACTCACGGTTTAGAGCCTCTCTTGAAGGATTTCTTCTATGGATTTTTTCATTCTAAAAAACTGCATCGATCCCGACCGGATTTGAATCGCCGCCCTCGGGATTAGAGGAAAGAACATTACCACTATACCATCGCGGCCGATATGTTATCAGACACAAACGATTTTTTTTCAAAGTCATTTTTGGTGTGCAGGTGAAAGAATAACATTAACCATGATTTGAGGGTAGTAGATTATACAGGGGATGATTGGAAAACATTAGCTTAGAATTGGGATATATGGAGAGCTTATGTCCGCGCGGCCATGAACCTACAGGTTCATAGAGTCAGTGAGTTAGTTTTAGTTATAGAATTTGTGGGTTTAGGCTACTTCCAAAGTATTCATTCGCATATTTTGTCAGTGTTAAAAAATCTCAGCTCGGTGGCGCAAGCGGTTAAACGCTCGCCTCTCACCGCTGGGATCCCGAGATCGAATCTTGGTCACCCCATGTGGGTTTCGTGGTGGACGAAACGGAGCTTCAGCAGGTTTATCTCGAGGTTTCCTCCCGTTTTCCCCTGCCACAATTTCATCCACCATTTCTCCATACTCATCTCATCCATTCTGTTTCAATTCGTTCATCTGCCCCTGTGATGGTGCGTCAGGCGTGGTCGGCCGGCACCCATGTCATTCCGTACCTCTATATAAGGGATTTTATCTCATCTCATCCCTCGACCCGACCCTCAGTTGGACACGAGTTGAGGATATTATAATATTATATACTTACTCAATACTTATTACAGGCTTTCAACTTTACAGCAGTTTGCCTTTGATTCCTGCTTTCCAGAGACTCCTATCTTCCCATTGACCATCTTCCATACCCCTCTTCATCATGGCATCATATATTCCCTCATACCATGCTCTTCTACTTCTCCCCTTCTTACTTTTGCCTGGTACCATCCAATCCAACATCTGTTTAGGCCACTGGTCTTCCGACATCCATCGTATATGTCCATACCACTGTAGATCTCTCTTTGGTATCCTATCGATAACAGTTTCTTGTGCATCCATTTCTTGTCTGATATATGTATTTCGAATATGTTGTAGCCTGGATATTCTCATACTTCTCCGTAACCCATCCATTTCTGTCGCCAAGATTCTTTTCTGCATCCTTTCATTTATTGTCCAGCTTTCTGATCCATATATAAGTATACTTTCTATTATTGTCTGTATAATCTCTTTTTTTTCTGGTCAAATTTCTATTCCATAAAAGACCATTCAGGGATCTAATCGCCTTCCTTGCACAATTTACTCTGTTAATAATATATTCATCACAAGTACCAGATTTATCTATGATAGATCCAAGATATTTAAATTCTTCAACACATTTAATTATCATATTATTTATTTGTAGGTCTTCTGAATTTCCTCCGATTACCATATATTCTTTTTTAATATAATTTATCTTCAGTCCACCTATTATATATTATATTATAAAAAATCTCAGCCATATTTTTAAAAAATGGGAGAAAAGTTAGTTATTGGAGGGATTTCCAGTAAAATAAAGGAACGTAATTACGGTATAGAGAGATGGTCTCATATACCCCTACCCAACCCCGCATAACCGCGCGCGACTAGGGTTATGTCACGTATGTCCGTGGTCACGCCACAATCCCATCTAAAGTCACGAATTCGCCCACAAGAGGGGGAAGTGGATGTGGTTCCGATAAAAACGTCTCTTAGTTTTTTTCTTCTTTTTCCGCACGGGAAAATACATGTTTCAAAAGCAGAAAACTTCACGATTCGAGGGGAGATAGGGTGTAAACAACCCCTTCATCAGATCAGTACATTGGTAAGGTATACAGTTTTAACAAGTCATGAAGGTCCATGTGTAGCGTACACGCAAACATCCATGATTCTGAGATAATAACGAGATGATATAGATCCTATGCTTTGGCCGGTTACAGGTAAGTTTCCGGTAATGATTTATAGGAGGCCCAGTGAACACAGGAAAATAGTTGTAGTATTACCCCCTTTTTAATAAACTTAGTACATTTTAACGATATATGTGGCACAATTAAGAGGTCATTAAATTACACTAGAAGAGAAACCAAATTAAAATTCTACAAGGTAAAAACATTGTCTCTGTACTGCTGTATGGTTGGAAGGTTTGGCAGGTTGAAGAAATCAGCTATATCGACCGAGGTTCCCGATATGCTGACCACATGTCACACTTATACTGTCCAGATAATCGGTTACCTCTGTGATTTAAAACATGCAATCGTGAGGTCAGCAGCTGGTAGGTAGACCAAGGGCCTTTTACACCTGTCGAGCAATGGCGTTTTTTGTAAGTTTGTGACCTCTAGGGGAAAAAAAGGAGGCAAGAATGCGGTTTGGTTAAAAGGAAAAATAATGTCAGAAATTATATATATATAGTGTTGTGCCCTATGGCAAGACTTTCACTGCAATCACTGCAATATATATATACCTATAATTCTCTAGCAAAACTGTAAATCGTAGCATGAAAATGCTGTGATTGCAGTGAAAGTCTTATATACACCTATAATTCTCTAGTAAAACTGCAAATCGTAGCATGAAAATGCTGTGATTGCAGTGAAAGTCTTGCCATAGGGCACAACACTATATATATCCATCCATAGTAATTCTACCCGAAGGGAGGTCCTTCACTGCAATCATAGCATTTTCATGCTATGCTTGCAGCTTTACTAGGGAATTGTAGGTGTGGTAGCTTCCCGTTGCTTTCCACACCGGTGAAGGATGATGATGATAATGATAAGGATGATGATGATGGCCATATGATTTCGGGGACCGCTTGGGCCTTAAAGTTTTCCTGGCATTTGTCTTACAGGTGAGGAAAACCCCCGATAAAAACCTCACCCAGAAAAACTGCCCCAACTGGGAATCGAACCCGGGCCCGCTGCGTGACCACGGCGGTGGGTGGATATATATATATATATATATATATATATATATATATATATATATATATATACGGGTACATGTTTAAATTATTAATAAAATATAGGAATATAGCGACATTATTTATGGTACTGGGCAAAAAACCAGATAAGTAATTTTTTTACGAAATGAAGTTTGAGGTGTCATTAAATTTTCATAAGTAATGCCACGAGTGATTTCCAAATTATCGATAAATTCACGACTCACGAAGTGAGGAGTGAATTTATCTAGAGAATTTGGAAATCAAGAGTGGCATTTGTTAGGACTATTTAACGAATAAAATAAAGCTGTTTACTCACAAATCATTATTTAACTACAGTTATTTAAAAATATTTTTATATTTAAAGTAAACGGTGATGTTTGAAAACTAATGAGAAACGATAGGTAGCCTACGCTTCTACTGCTTCTTTTGTTTATCACTGCAACCAGATCATACTATTTATTGCCAAAGGAACGCAATATTGTAAGAATGCTCTCTAGTGGAGAAAAATGAAACACATCAATCTGTATATTAATTCATTTTTGATGTCGTATACATTTAAGAAAGTGCAAACAGTGGTTTCTTTTTTTGGTGGTATAATCAATTGCTACAAATGTTGACATGTAAGCACTATTATATACAATCTGGTAGCCGTATTTGTTATAGGCTCAGTCACTGCAAAATAACGGTCAGACCTGTTCAGAATATTAAAAAGGAGGAGCTTTGCTTAATATATGATAATCCTAACGTTGATAATTATTTCGTGAAACACGTCTCTGATTGGTTGTAATACAGAAATCATTGAAACGTGATTGGTCATTGACTCCCATTTGGGGCATGAGTTAAATAGTCCATGTAAAGCACTACCAATTATAAGTGTGAAACAGTAAAATATACAGTTTACTCATTGATTTATTTACCTTAAAATATTACCACAAACTACAAGTAGGGAAGTATGGATGTTATACAACTAAACATATGTTTTCTGGGTTTCAAGGGAAAAGCTACTTAGGCCATCTACTTGATTTTTCCTTGCACTCTTCATGTCAGGTCTACTGTTGCCAATTTTCCACTTTTTGAGTCAGGAATCGTTACTTTAAGATACGGAAACAGAGATAGAAGAAAGAGATATAAGATATAAAGCAGTTGAACACCTGATATCGGAATAATAATTATTTTGACTAGGAAGGAAAGGAGAGGTTTGGCTAAGTACTAGTGTTCTAATTGCGGAGACAGTCAAACTTCTAAGAAATCTATTTCGGTATCACACACAGGCGCCCCCCCCCCCCTTCTTCGGTTCACATGTGTAAGGCATTTCGAAATTACACTATACAACACGGTTTTTATACTAAAGCTTAATGAAAAACACTCCAGATGTCACTCCCTAGCGGAATCACTTCTTTTGTCTCAATTTTCAGCATGACACAAATACCAGCAAATGTTTTTGTAATGGATAATGATATTAAAAAAAATACTGAGCGAATTGCTTCAAGTGGTAAGTTTGGGACACGTATTCGTGAAGCCTCGTGTTCAAATCCCGACCAATCTGACAGGCTCTTTTCCCAGGTATTACTCAGTCATCAAGCAAATTGTGGGTTGGAATTTCATTACCAAGGTCCATTTTACAATCTTTACAATTTAATGTATTAAATATAAATAAACAACAAAGAAATGAAATACATAATTACACGCTACATGACCTAGATGTTATAGACATCTTTAAAAGCACAGACAGGAAAAAAGAGAAAAGCCCATTAAAACATTAACTAACAAAATTCATTGGCACCATCGAGCTGGTAAGTTCTTGGCCTCGCGGAAATAAAACACTCCGTAGATCCCTCTCCCGAGCTAATATTTTCCATTCATCCTCTGTATAATTACCTAATCCAAATCATGGTTTATGTTATTCTCCCACCTCATTTTGGCCTACGTAACGGACACTTATGAGTTATGCCTAATAACAATACTTTCCCAGTAATAAATTATTCAATGATTGCAAAACATTAAGGGAACACAACAAGCTAAAACTATTTGAAAATAGGAATATAATATGGATATTCAGCCCCTTAATGAGTATGAGGAAAGTTTTACTTCGAGAAACACCATGTTTTTGCGCGATAGTCCGTTTTGTCGTACTTACAGCAATGGCGATCATGATTGAAAATTCAACTTCTTACATTTCGGGATTGCCAATCTAAATAACTATACTGTAATATTACATTTACACCCACGTGTGGGAAGTATAACTACTGCCTTATATGTAACTACGTACAATGTATATACAAAAAATATCCAAAAGGTAGTGATAGTATACAGTATACGAAACAAATCACTACATTTTAAACGAACTGAACTTTATTTGAAACAGTATAAAACAATAAATACGTACTTGCCGCCATTTTATCAATAATACTGGTCTCACTGCCTCCTGTACTTTCAACTAATAAACATTGCCCACACTGTTAACGTTAGTCAATTGTTTATAATGAACGCACGTATTTCCAACAAATATGGTATTATTTTACTACTATTTATTATTTTGAAAACACCATCGCGCAAAAAAATAATGTACAATGCACGTTTGTGAATCGTTTTACAGAATCTCTGAAATGAAAAACCTCGCTATCGCTCGGTTTTTAAATATTTTCCTCAATTCTGTAAATACCACTTCCCAACCTTGCATCGTAATATACTATTACTAACATTGACAGGGCTACTAAAGTCCGGAGACTGAGATGGGCTTGAATCGATGACAGTATAAATGCTTTCGAAATTTGATATGGACAAAAATCTCCGGAAGGTCTAAAGGGAAGATGAGATAATAATATTCAGACGGACCTTAAGTAATCGTATAACTGGATCCATACGTACAGGAACAAGGGGAACGCTTTAGCGTGTGCGAGTTTGAACCTACGGGTTACGTAAATCATAGAGTTATTTATTTATTTTGGTCCAATGCCACCAGGATCTCTTACAGCATTTCTGCCATTCTCTCTTGGCATTGGCGGAATTATAATCCACTTCTGTGGTTGGCGCATCGAGAAGGAGGAGTTACGTTACCCTGATTATGTAATAAGTGATAAATGATAACTAAGCAACAACAAGGTCCTTAAACTTAAACTTAACTTAAATTCCAGACCACAGGAATAATTTACTTTAAAGAAAAACTCTTGTGGTCTGATCAAGAAACGTACCCGGGAACTTTCCAACTGTATTTAGAAGCTCTGACCACAACACGATGAGAATTGTCTTAATTATTTTAATTGTAAAATTTTGTCCACCTCTGTGGTCAAGTGATAACGTCGCCCCCTCAGACTCAATGGGCCCGAAGTACAATGTAAGTCTATGAAATCATTATAGGTCTTATTTTTTATATACTAACTCACTATAACAAATGAATACTCGTATTTATACATTGGTCTGCTCCTCCTTCAATTAATTTGTTGGGCGAAATTAGACTATTAAATAGGATGATTGGTTGGGGTTTTATCCTTAGGGTTCGAAACCTGGTCGGGAAAGTTTCTTGGCTAAAGTTTTTTTTAAGGTTTTTCTTCGCCTTTAAGACAAATGTCTAGTAGTCCCCGAACACCATCTTACCATCCTATTCAACTATTTCATATTCATATTCTTTTTTGTTCGAATATATTAGTCTTATCTTAAATGTTTGTGTTATTTCAGAGGTGATTCCAGCATTGAGATGGCCAATCATCCGGAGACGCCATATAAGCCCGATCAATCATCCGGAGATGCCTTACATGCCCGATCAATCATCCGGGGATGCCCTACATGCCCGATCAATCATCCGGGTACGCCCTGCATGCCCGATCAATCATCCGAGGATGCCCTACATGCCCGATCAATCAGCCAGGGCCGCCCTACACGCCCGACCAATCATCCGGGGATGCTCTACATGCCCGATCAATCATACGGAGTTGCCCTACAATTCAGATCATCATACGGAGTTGCCCTACATGCCCGATCAATCATCCGGGGATTCCCTACATGCCCGATAAATCATCCGGGGCCGCCCTACATGCCATTGTATGATCAAAAAAGCGTGTGTGTGATCCAGAGTTTAATATCATCTCCTTGTAGGTCGTGTCCCTAATAAGGCCCATGTGAAGTGGGGCATGTAAAAGTACCCTCATAAGGAGAGGTTAAACTAAGGCAAAGAATGAGATAAATATATATTATTATTATTATTATTATTATTATTATTAATAATAATAATGATAAAGAAATGCAATATGAATTAATTTGAATTCTTAGATATTTTACCACTCCCCTTTATCGCGGGTTGGTTATTTACCGACTCAACACCTCTTATATGAACCAATCACAATTCTGGTTTATTGGCTTATCATTATCTTATCTCAATGAGCGTAAACTAACTCCTTCGATAACGATATTTAAACAAAAATATTCGTTGGCATAAAAAATTGAATTGCATGACAAATGAATCAAAACTACGCATTAATGGAATATCGCACGTTTATTAGCGAATCAGTGCTAACAACTTTCCGGAAACAATTGTCACACTGCGCCACCTGTACTGATAGATAAAAGCGCATAAATTAATGTCTCCCATTGATTTAATAAACCATAAATACAACGAACAGTCATTTCATCGTCAAACTTGCAAATATATTTTGTGCTAATTTGCTGTTATCATTTTACAATTGCCAGGATTGAATTACTGTGCTGTTTTCTGTTATTGTCAGTGGCGTATCTATTTTATCAATTTTTTAAAACTCTATAATTTAAGCAACTTCTCTGTTTTACTAATCAATTTAACAAACTGGACTTGCCAAGGAATTAGTTAAGGTACGTACTTTCTGCATGAAATATTTTAAATTTCTAAACATCCTTCTGAATCTAAAATATTATGCATTCTGTTGTAGTCTGTATAATATTTTAAATTTCTAAACATCCTTCTGAATCTAAAATATTATGTATTCTGTTGTAGTCTGTTTTATCTGAAATGACCAGTTCATTTTTTTGTCTGTTTTTGAGTAAACCGCGTATCTGAAATGACCAGTTCATTTTTTGTCTGTTTTTGAGTAAACCGCGTTTTTGTTGTTGATTTCCATGTTTGTCTGCCCCATTTTATTTGTTGATATAATTTTAAAACAAAATTTTAAATACGCACGTACAATGACATATGGCGCAGAAAAATGGGAATTAAAATATAGAACAATAAGTGCATTAAATTCTGCAGAAATTGATTTTTTAACGAGTTCAGCTCGTACTTCTACAAGAGATAAAATAAACACTGTGATTAAACAAAATATGAATGTTCAAACTTTTTTTGTCGCGAAAATGCAATCCATTTATTAGATTGGAGCACCTGGAAGGTGAAGTTACGTTACCCCGATGATATTATGGGTGATAAATGATAATGAAGTTCGAGGAGAGTCCTTAACCTAAATTCCAGACCATGGGCACAATATGAATAATTCTCTTTAAGGAAAAAATCCTATGGTGTGTCCGGGAATCTAACATGGGACCTCATGAACTATAGTCAGAAACGCTGACCACTAGCCCATCAGGCTGGTCATGTTCAAATTTCAATTACTGTGGATTTCATAAAAAAATTAAAATGGTATGGTTATGTAAAAGAATGACAGAAGACTCACAAAAATTGGATTGATTGCGTTTTGAGCGGCATGATGAAAAAGAATTGGACGATGGAGATTTGGAATGACAGATAAGGAAAATGACAATACATTAATTGGGCACATGAAGATTTTGTATGGACATTGTGAAATCTGCTAAAAATAAATACATTTTAAAATTGTCAGTATTGAATTACTGCACTTTTTTGCTGTTAATGTCAGTGGCATACCAATTATTATTTTTTTATTATTTCAATTTTATTTAGGCCTACAGTTGCATTTATGAAAAACCCAGGACATGGGGTATTTATGGCAACGAAAAAGCTGATACATTACATAATAGGGGAGGTACAATAGTGCACTACCTCTGCCATCCACTCTGTGGAGAATCATATCATCAAACAAACCTTCAAATGTCTATCTCTTGTCATAGATTTGAGGCCACAGCAGATATATTGGAAGGCAATGATTCAGAAAACACCTTGCGAAACAAAGAAAAATGCTGTGGCTATTTTCAACTCAACATTGGGAGAGATAGTTTCACAGTTTGGAATCATGCAATCTCCAACCTATGTATTAATCAATGTTGCAGAAATACATCTCTAATAATGTCCTGTCATTCAGTACTGGACAGAAGTCAGTAGACATTGCGAAGCAAGGTTGATTATTATCTCTCTTTAGTTTTTTTTAGTTTGTACCAGCTAATGCCCGTGAGCGCTGCTACGCCTAAAAGTTTCTTTTTAATTTTTATTTTAGATAAACTCCTACACCTATTTTTAGAGCATAATAGCAGCTAAACACTCAACATACCTAAAACTGTGTAAAGCCCTACCCAAAATTATACATTGCGACGAGGCAAACACCGGTTTGCTAGAGTCAAATCTTATTTTCGGATTTCAGATAAACCCCATATTCTAATGGTTGGATTTCGCTGAGATTCGGATGATACCTACCTCGGTTTATTTAGTAACATATAGACCTACTGAGTTTCGTTGCGAAACATTGAAAATTGCGACCGCTAGAGCGACTTTTTAATTTTCGGTTCAGGTAAATTCCTATACCTAATGATTTTAGAGCATAATATATAGCGGCTAAACACTCGATACACTTGAAAACACGTATGTACACATTTTAATGAAGATCGATTGACAGGTTTAGAAGTTTAGATATTAAAAAACATATGTAGGTTGAATTTTGTATAGTAATAGCTAATACCCGGCGTGCGCTGCTACACCTAAATACATTAAATTTGTTTTCATGTTTAGTTGAATAAGTAAAAATATTACCCGGCGTTTCCCGGGAATCTACTCATCCCGATTTTCTTGGCATCAATAAGCTAAAAGACAAAAATGGTTATTGGGAATTATCCGCAAAACATAAACATATTCTGTCGCGGACTTTTTTTTATAGATATTCTATTCCGTTAAATTAATTTGGTTTATGTAATCACGGCACAGGGAAGGAAAGGGCTTCTTATTCCTTTATGGCACTACAGCCAGATGTAGGGCCTTGGCCTCTTGTAGGCTATTAACCCATTCACTTCAGATTTAAATGCTCAATGCATTTCCCCACAAACCGGAATTGATATCGTAAATTATATTGTCTATTTTCAGATATTCAAAACAAACAAAAGATAACGGTAATTGATACCACCAAGGGTGAAGGCCAAAACACAATCGTCTACTATTCATAAATGTTAACAAAAGATTACAATACCAAGAAATGCACAAAATAATGCAAAATATATAACAGCAGAGCTAAGCGAGTGTAGCTCGTCTTCGTCTTTTGAGTTGAAGGCCATTTAACTGTCGGCGAGTCTACCTCGTCTTTTGAGGCGAATGGGTTAAGCACCTCCAAATCTGCCTATCCAGTGTCTTCTTTATCCAGTTCCTGACTCCTAGAATCTTTTTTGCATCCTCGTCCACAGCATCAATCCATCTGTTCTTCGGCCTTCCCACTCTTCTCCTGCCCCCTATAGTTGCACAGAGAATTTTCTTTTGGATACGTCTATTCCCATGCTATGAACATGCCCGCCACTTACGTCTTTTGAGTTTAACCATAAATACATAGTTCCTTAAACAACTCATTCAGCTCACTGTTATATCGACTTCTCCATATGCTACTTTCCTTAATCGCTCCATAAATCCGTCTTAATTTTTTTTTTCGAAGGTGTTTATTTCATTTTCTTGCAATGTATTAAGAGCCCAATAATATTTTTTTTAATAAAGTTATAAAATAGTCACCTTGTAGGTTCGTCTCCTCAACTTAAGATTTTTTAATGCTCTGTAGGCCTTTCGGGACTAGTCCCATCATCAGCAGTAAAGACGTAGGTCTGTCTGTATTTGTTGTTGACCCTCGTTGAAGCACTCATACAGACCTATGTCCTTCTGCTGATGATGGGACTAGTCCCGAATGACCTAAGTAGCATTAAACATCTTAACGTGAGGAGACGGACCTACAAGGTGACTATTTTACAATTTTCTTTAAAAAAATTATTATTGTGACTTAATACCTCAACGGGATTTTATCATTATTTTTAAGAGCCCAGATCTCACAACCGTAATATAATAGGCCCTACTGGTCTAATAATTGTTTTATATAGCTGTAGTAAGGAAATGACTTAAGAAAAAAGTTATATAGGCGTTAGATACTAGCTTTCTGATCTATGCTTAGTCGCTTGAATAGATGCGTATTTTCGTCATCACCATGACAACTGATCGAGGTAGAATGTCGCTGTTTTAATCACCCAGCCGAGGCTAGTTCTGTAGTATCGCGACAATCTGTTACACTGTTTGAGTTTCCCAGGGTATGTGTTACTAGACACCACTGGCAGTGCAGCATGTTTAACAGAGGTCACGGAACGTGAAAACATGTGAAAGAAATCATTAAAATGCACAAAGTTGTAGAAATAATGTATTATTTACAAGCTGATTCAACTCAATACAATTAATTAGTGAAGACCACACCTGACAATCTGCAGTTGCCAAACATCTACGACTGCTTTATACTTTCCTGCTCTTTGTGACTTGTGTCAGCCATTTTAAGTAATAAGCAAATAGAGTAAGACGAGCTTCCTTAGTAGTATGCCCTTGTGCCCTTCAGTTCTACCCTTACAGGGGAGAAATTCAATCATACTAATCCAGGTCCCGACTAACCTGCCTCAGTTTCTTCATTAACAGGATCCAAAGTATCTTATTCGCAACTTCATATATTTAAAATATATAGTGGCGATATTAAAACATCAATAAATTACGATTTTTTAAAAATGTTTATTTTATTTTACGTGACACCATAGTATATTACAATGCTAGGATGGGAAGTGGAAGTGGTTTTTACAGAAGGGAGGGAATGTTTAAAAACCGAGCGATAGCTAGTTTTTAATTTTCGAAATTCTGTAAAACACTTCACAAACGTGCAAACATTCTTTTTTTGCGCGATGGTGTTTTCAAAAATAATAAATAATAGTAAAATAACATCTTTGTTGGAAATATTTGCGTTCATTATAAACAACTGACTGACTTTAACAGTGTGGGCAATGTTTATTAGTTGAGACTACAGCAGACCGTGACACCAATCAGTCATAAAATGGCGGCAAGTACGTATTTGTTTTATATTGTTTCAAACTCTCGGGGTAGCGTGCTGCCTTGTCACGCAGCGGGCCCGGGTTCGATCCCCGGTCGGGACACTTTTTCTGGGTGAGGTTTTTATCGGGGTTTTTCCTCACCTGTAAGACAAATGTCAGGAAAACTTTAAGGCCCAAACGGTCCCCGAAATCATATGGCCATCGCAATCATCATCATTCATATTCATCTTAAGTTAAGCTTAGGATTAGGGACTCTCCTGGCGCACCATTATCATCATCATCACCCATCATATCATCGGGGCAACGTAACCCCGCCTTCCAGGCGCCCCAACCTCAGAAGTGGGTTACAAGTACGCCATGCCAGGAGAGAAACCAGGAATGTCGAAAGACAAAGCTGGGGCATTTGGGAAAATAATATATATATATATTGTTTCAAATAAAGTTCAGTTCATTTAAAATGCAGCAATTTGTTTCGTATAATGTGTATTGACACTACCTTTTGGATATATTTTTGTATATACACTGTACATAGGCCTAGTATACATTAAGATCAGTGGTTTTACTTCCCGCACGATGTTTGTATAATACGTAATATTAGAGTATAGTTATTTAGGTTGCCAACCCCGAAATGTAGGAAGTTGAACTTTTAATCAGGGTTGCCATTGCTGTAAGTACGACAAAATGCATCATCGCGCAAAAAAGTTATTTTTCTAATTTTGAATGTGTTTTTTTTTGGGGGGGGGGAGTTCTTCAATTGTTTGCATTCAAAATCCCGATCTTAAAAGTTAAATAGAACCTGATATTGAAAGTACAAGCCATCATTTGTCTTGAGGGCTGAGGAAAGTTATCGAAAATTGTCAATCGTAACAGCTATCAATGGAGTTTGAATGTAGGACTTGCGAAATATTAATGGAAAATATTATCGCCTGAGTCAACTCGCTTGTTTTTTTTTATTTTGTAATAAAAACAAATGAAACGTAAGAAGAAAACTGGCACATAAACAAGATTGTTAGAAAAACAAGAAATTAAATAAAGGAATAACGAACAGTAAAATGTAATAAGAAAAAAAAGTGTTGCATAAATAAACAAGTGAACAATGTTATAAAAACGTGGAGTTGGCGAGATGAAACGTGTAAATGTTTGTTAAATCAAACTGACCGAAGTTGCACCTGTTCGCGGGGGTGATTTTTAATTTATTCAAACAGCCCGGAGCCAGACACACCTGACATCTGGCGGATTAACCAGCTCTCTGCAAGAATACATTTACATTACCTTCTTACCCCACTCCATCCCACCCACTCAACACTAAGTCTCTTGATCTTCTTACTGTTCCTTTCCACTGTCCACTTCACATCAAACACTACTTCACAGTCGCTAACTAATGTAATTTTATACACATCTCCATTCAAAACTCTCAGAAATAAATAATCTTGAAAGATAAAAGGCTTAATTGCCATCTTGCGGTTCCGTGCCATACTTCATTGCAACTTCTCGAACTATTTATAGTACACACACGCACAAAAAAGATACACAGACACAAAAACAAACAAAAAACCACACACACACATTTATTATTTTTTTTATTTCTTCTTCTTCTTCTTCTTCACTTCCTGGCTTAGGCATTAGTTGCCTGTTCCGTCTTCACTAATAAATCTAAGACCATCTCTTCCGAGGACGTCCGACATCTCTTCTTCCTCTCGGAAAATAATGTAAGATTTTATTTGGTAATCTACTTTTTTCCATTCTTTCTACATGTTCTTTCCACTCAATCTTGTTGTTTTATGTATTTATTTCCTGTAATTCCTAAATGGAACATGGGGCAGCAGTATAGTTCCTCCAGCGTAATCGGCTCCTAACCAGCAATTTTACCTGTTTCCAGCTTTTCCCTCTTTCCTTTGCTTCCTCCTCTACAGATCGTTTCCAAACAAACACACACACAAACACAAACACACACACACACACACACACACACACATATATATATATATATATATCCATCCATAGTAATTCTGCCCAAAGGCAGGTCCTTCACTGCAATCATAGCATTTTCATGCTATACTTGCAGCTTTATTAGGGAATTGTAGGTGTGGTAGCTTCCTGTTGCTTTCCACAGTATATATAGAGTGAGAGAGATAGAGAGAGAATCATATATGTATAACAGGAACACAACGTAAAGTAGATGGTTAAGGCAATAAGCTACAAACCGGAAGTTCGAAGGTTCTAGTCCCGAAGCGGCTGGTGTTGACTCAGCCTCTAATGGAAATGAATACCAGACGCTTGTTCTGGGAGTAAAGGCGGCCGTCATGCAGGGCTGACATCAAGTGGCGATTGTCTAGAAAAAGTGGGAGTCTTACCCTCCTACTAGCCCAAAGGTCTCCTACGGACTGTAGTGAGATCACTTTACTTACTTTATAGAAGGAAGAAAAATAAGAGTTTGTGCTGGAATTCCAGAACTGCGTAGTTGTGAGCGAGCTAACGTACAGAGTTAAATATATCGGATTCAAGTCCCGGTTCAGGCGTTTATTTTTTATTTTCATGCTATATATAAATAATTATTTTTACAGCCATAATTTACCACAGAACATTTTGTTTTAATGATATCTGTTAGCTCAATGCGCCATGTATACGTAGTACAAGTTTCAAGGACATCCCTCCCAGTTCCTGTCTGTGAGTGATATGTAAGTCGAGACACGTTCAGTACCACTAACGGCTACAAAGGAGACGCGAAACGAACAATATGCTGCTTTGAAATTCTGCTGTCAACTGAGGCCTATGCGAAATTACAGGAGACCTATGGAGAGTTGTTCTACCCTACAGCACAGCTCGAAGATGGTATAAATTGTTTAAAGAGGGCAGAACATTATTTTCAAAAGGAGGAGGAGCAAGTACCCTAGTTACTGATCTTACGGAATAAAACAACACCACTGTTGTCATACTGAGAGAGCATTTTCTGAAATCGTGAAAATTTCACTGGGTGTCGCCTACACACATAGATGACAGAAAAATGTTCATGATACGTGTCCATTGGTGCCACCCACATGTAGGTGACAGAAAAATTACACATGACACGTTTTTGTTATAATGATTCCCGAATAGATCTTCGTGTGCAGACTTGCCAAGCAGTTGAAGATGAAAATAAAAATCATACGCCTAAAGAAATCTAATATCAAGTTAAAGTCGGATGTTTTTTTTGTGATTTAGCAGCCCTTTTAGTCTAGCCTTAGTCTCCCTTGTAATAATCGATTACACTCATCCCTGGGAGAACTCAGGTAAATCCAAAACTGGCACAAACAAAAATAAGTCAATATACCTGTTTATTCCCAGTGAACTTCTTCCCTTTTAGACTTATCCAAAGCAAAAATGCTCTATTATAGCTAATATGTCAACAGCTGTGGTCTCGAGGTGGCTGGCTGTCTTCCCGCGCAGCGGGCCCGGGTTCGATTCCCGGTCGGGACAAGTTTCCGGGGTGAGGTTTTTCTCCGGAGTTTTCCCTCACCTGTAAGACAAATATCAGTTAGTTTTGAGTTCCAAAAGGTTCTCGAACACCAACTGGCCTTCATCGTTATCATCATCCCCAGTGTGGATAGCAACAGGAAGCTATCACACTTGCAATTCTCTAGTAAAGCTGCAAAGCATAACATGAAAATGCTATGATTGAAGTGAAAGACCTGCCTTAGGGTAGAACACTATAGAAGAATAGCTAATATAATTAAGAATTGACTTATCAATTTATTACCCATGAAGCGGCATAAAGAACAGTAGGTATCCATTAAGCAAATAAAAAAATGAAAAAAAAAGACGTATCCGGTATTTTCCCGGAGATGGGTGCATAATTTCCTGTCTTGCGCTTTATTCCTCCATCCTTTAACTCCCTGAGTTATGAAAACTGCCTGGACATCATGCAACCATCTCAATTTCTGTCGCTCTACTTTACGTCAACCTTCCGGTTTTAAATTGAAGATCATTTTTGCAATACGGTCCTCTTCCATTATAATGACAATTCCCAACGATTACAATCTTCAGCTATAACACAGGCGACTTTTAGGCTATTGTATTTTTAATTCCATATAATTCTTATTCTCCGTTGTCTATTGTCAAGTCTGAATCCATTTATCTTCCACAGAATTTTTCTTTCCAGTGCCATTAGACATGATTCCATTATCTTCGTTAGTGTCCAAACCTCCTTTCCATAGAAGATAACTGGTCTAACAATCGTTTTATATCTTCTAATTTTGTTGTCTTTACTTATATATCTTCTGATCTGGATGTTATTGAGAGCTCTGATGCAACAATTAGCGCTTACTACTTTAGCTTTTACGCCCTCGATTTAATTTGCCGAAGTATGAAGTTTCTATAACTTAATAATTTAAAATTCTCAACTTTCCCACAATTTTGACCATTATTTTTTATTAGGAATATTCCACATTACAGCGTTTCTCCTTCAACCAAAAGCGATTTGTCGCCAGAGGTTCCTGTGTAAAGCATCTTCTTCCCTCAAATCTCTAGCTTTCATACTTCTCTTCACTCCATCTATCCAACGTTCTCTAGGCCTGCCTCTTCCACTTCTTCCATTAGCTTTCCAATTAAGGACCTTCTTTGGTATTCTCTCTTCTTCCAGTCTTATCAGGTGTCCATACCATTTCATACGTTTTTGTTCTATTTTTCTAATATATATATATATATATATATATATATATATATATATATATATATATATATATATTTATAATTGCATAATCACCCTTATTATGCTGTTGCTGACCTTATCCATTCTTGAAATTCTTGTCGATCGCTTCCAAAAATTCATATCTACTGCTAACAGCTTGTTGGCTTGTTTTCTACTTACTGTCCAGGTTTTGCCCCTATTGATTAAACTCTTATTACTAACCCTTTCTACAATACCCACTTTATATTTACATTTAGTTTTATCAATCCGTATCACTATTCACTTCATTTTCCTCTGTCTTCTCGACTTTTGTCTGTCAAAGGAACTATCAACCATTGCATGCAGAAACCTATCTAAAAATTTCTTCCAGAGAAGCGTTGTGAGGTATCAAGGCTTGGATGAAGGGACTGGGAAAAACAGAGAGGAATGGAGATTGGCTATAAAACGGGCACTGGAAGATGTCAAATAAATAGTAAAACCCTGAAAACAAATAAATTAAATTATTACTAAGTATGGAATTAAAATGTGAGTTTTGAATGAAATTAAAACGCATTCGTGATTAGAGGACACTTAACCCCGATCTCCCCTAAAGTCGCAACAACAACAGCAGTGGTAATCGATCGAGGGGGGGTAGGGCAAGCTGTGGATACCCATGCTGACATCATGCAGATATCGGACAGCCACCCCAAACCAAAAATCACTGCGCTAACAACACCACGTGCTTCTGACAAAGGTAACAGGGGATGAAAAAAAAAAACTATGTATACTGTCAAACCAATATTTCAACTTTCAATCTTTTAAAATATCTAAATAAAGAAATCCAACTCTACTAGAAAGTAGTATTTATATTAACGATGCTCTTTGACAACGCAATTCTAACCACGCAATTCAAATAGAGCGTGAAAGGTCAGACCGCTAAACTCTAGGGAATGGAAGTAGGGCAGGACAAATACCTATAGAAATTAGATCTACTGTAGACCTACTCCCAGAGAAAGAAAGTCACAAGAAGGAATGAGGCTAAAGCCGAACGTCACGCGAATCTAGGTTATATTGTAAACTTCGAAAACGTATTGTTACGCGACGTGCAGCGACGTTTAAATTACGCGGACAAGTAGAGAATATTGATCTCGCATTGGTCAGAATAGATTTCCGAGTCGCCAATTGCGAGTCAAAATCCAAATAATTCTGCTAACATATTCCTCCCCTTTCAGGAAAGATCGGTGGCCAGAAGCTTCCGGATTTCTAGACCTTGAGTCTAGAAGTTTCCCTGCTCTGCCTATATATTTGAGGCGACGTCCGGCAGGAGGCAAGCGAGTCTTGTGTTGGATGGCGAAATTCCTCCGCATTGAGAAGGGAAGTGGTACTGTTGATAGCGATTCGTCCATTGGGTAGCAACGTTAAGCCTTAATGACCTCTTAGTACTTTTCGACAGAAGTAAGCTATTGCCGGTTTCACCTTCTCCACTCTCTTCATCATCCCTCATGGAGAACACTTTGCACTATATTACAAACACATACCTCAACCTACACTCCTTTCTTACACAATACGAGTCATCTATGTAAAGTGGTCTGCCGAAGTGGTGCGTAAATTTAGAATAAACAACATCTATGCGTCAAGCATGTAAAGTGAAGTGGGTGGCATTACAGAAACACAAAATACGCACGCTTTTTAATAGAAATGTATACAACAAACTAGCGTACCCGGCAGACGTTGTCCTGCCCGAATGTTCAATTCTAGTGTCATGGTCGGACGACAAATATAAGTTAATTTTTTTACCATAAAATCACTAATTAATAAGTTCGCAAGAAAACGCCTCACTGCCATCTGTTGTGGCTCAAGAAGCGTGCATGATGACGTCACATTGTTGTCGCGTGGAATATGTCGGTAAAACAGTTGACTACACATGTGACATTAAAAAATCGCTGTAACCAGATCGCAGCGCCACCTACCGAGTCTAATTGTGAATTTAAACCATCCAGGGACCCACTCAAATACATACAAAAAAGTTCGTCAAAATAGGCCCAGTCGTTTAGGCAGCTTTTAATTTCGGATTTCAATTAAACATCCATTTCTAATTTTCGGATTTCAATTAAACATCCATTTCCAATTTTCGGATTTCGCTCAATTTTTGGATAATACCTCCTTCGGTACATTTTAATACGATATACTGAATTTCGTTTGTGAAACATTGTTTTAGAGGGTGCAATTGTGAATCTAAACCATCATGGGACCCAATCGGACACAAAAAAAAATCATCAAAAATCGGTCCAGACGTTTAGGAGGAATTCAATGGCAAACACACGTACAGAAGACTTATACAGGATATAAAGATGAAGAAAATCGAAGAAAAATACAATTGTATATGAAATTACATATTGATACGGAAAAAATAAGCCATAGTCACTTGTATTCAGCGAATTATTAAATCATTTGATAGAAGAACAAACGGCGAAGTTAAGTAGTCCCCTATACTAATAATTTAAACTATATAAAAATTGTATTGTTTGTTAAAATGAGAGCCTTCGTAATAACTTACTTCTAGCTCTGGAACGGTGTTTATAATTTATTGGATTCCTGAAACAATTTGTCATAAGTAATGCCACGACTGATTTACAATTTATATAGAGAATTTGGAAAATCAAGAGTGGCACTTGTGAAGACTATTTAACGAATAAAATTAAGCTGTTTACTCACAAATCATTATTTAAATATAGTTATTTTAACATATTTATATATTTAATGTAAACGGCGACGTTTGAAAACAAATGAGAAACGGTTGTTATGTTTCATTTGTTCATCACTGCAACCAGATCATATTATTTATTGCCAAAGGATCGCACTATTGTAAGAAAGCACCCTAGTGGAGAAAAATGAAAAACACATCAAACTGTTTATAACGAAGATTATAGGTTTTTAATTAATTTCTGATGTCCTATGATGTAAATATGTCAATTATATTTTTCTAGAACGTTATTACCCGGGAAATAATACGTTTAAGAAAGTGCAAACAATGTTTTTTATGTTATATTCAATTGCTACAAATGTTTTTATATTATATCCCACAAGCACTATCTGGTTACATTCGTGCAGTATATATACAATCTGGTAGCCACATGCATTCTAAAATTCTTACATCTTAATATATAAATTGTTATATTCAACGTATTTCTTAGAGAGTCAGTCACTGCAAAATAATGCTCTGACAAAGAAGGAGCTTGATTTTAAAGTGGTAAAATTATATTGATAAAATCGAGGTGAAAAAGACTGTGATTGATTGTATCAAAATTCTTTGAAATGTAATTGGTCATTGACTCCCATTTGGGGCATGAATTTTATAGTGAGAATAAAATATTCATTATAAATAATACAAATTTGTGAACCCCCTAGTTTACTGCTTGGCCTCTCTTTTGAGACCTTTACTAACCTTCTAAATTTCCCTATTTATGAGAATGAGCCCAATAGAGCGAAGGGATTGATTTGCATAAATCTGGTGATTGGATTCGTGTATTTCCCTAGCCACAACCCACAGTACGTGTAGTCCGTCATGCTGTCGACCTCAAAGCTGCGGGCTAGCGGTCGTGTGTTCACATCCCATCGCGGTTACTAACATAAATATTTCCTATTTGCCATCCGTTACAAAAATTCCTTGCTGTATTAATTTCACATTACAATAAAACACTATGTGAGGCCAAAACTATGTTAATACAAACATTATTTATTATTATTATTATTATTATTATTATTATTATTATTATTACTACTACTATACATCCATGTTATTTCTATTCCAAACAAAAATCTGCTCAGACGCCTGTTATTTTAGACTTTAGGTTCTTTAAAAAGAGCCCATGGCTCAACAGGCCTATAAGGCTCTTGGCCTACCAGCGTTTGTTGGACTTACATGCACTTGTCCCATTTATAGAGGTGTATGAAGATCTTAGCAAGTACATAGATGTTATTTGGTCAGCATGTCCGGTCCCCTAGCCATTGTAGTTGGCTTTCTCAACCTAAATCAGCTATTTATTGCACATCACGGCAACACAAGCCCAATACTGTCAGAAATTCCTTACACTAAAGTCTTGCTAAAAAAAAAAGGTATAGGCCTACCACATAATGCAAAATTTGAAATTATTAACATATTAATTAAAAATATGTATAAAAATAATAAAATATGTAATATCTGCCCTGAATGGAATATTATGGGATAAACATATAAAAAAAAGGAAACATGTTTTTTAAACAAATGTAAGAGGTATTATGACTTATGGTTCCGAGGTTTGGACTATAAATTAACAGATGAAAAGAAAATGAATGGTAGCAGAATTGGGCTATTGGAGAAGATCTGCTAGTATATCAAGGAGAGAGAAAATCAGAAATGAAGTAATAAAAGAGAATATGGATGTACAAAAATCAATTTTAGAATTTATCCAAGAAAATCAACTAAAATGGTACGGGCCTATTAGGCGAATGGAGGATAAAAGATTGCAAAAAATAATGGAATGGACACCATCAGAAACGAGAAGGAAAATACGACCAAATCTCACGTGGATCCAAGGGATTTGAGAAAATTTGAAGGACTGGGAAATAGAGGAAGAAATGTATTATAATAGAGAAGAATGGAGAAAAAATTATAAAGCGAAATTGAAGACAAATCATTGGAGCCGGAAAAATGTATCAACATTGTTAAAACCGGAAATATATATATATATATATATATATATATATGTGTGTGTGTGTGTGTGTGTGTGTGTATGCAGACGATCTGGTAATTATACAGAAGTCAGAGGATGATTTACAAAGAGCCATTTACATGTTGAATCAATTAAGACTCTATTATAATATCAAAGTCTCAACTTCAAAAACTAAAATTATGGCTTTTCAGGGCAAAGTGCCAGTCAGAGCAAAAAAGTAGTGATCAATAACGAAATAATAGAACAGATAGCACACTTTAACTATCTTGGTTCAGATATAACATATAGCTATGATTGGGATATACATAATAAATTAAACCGATATCAAATGATGTGTGGCACTATAAGAAGAAACCTCCGAAAGACTCGAAGAGAGACTCAGCTCAGGTTTTATAAAATTATGGCTGTTCCTGTTCTTTTATATGGATCTGAATCTTGGGTACTTACAAAAAAATATAAATCTCACACTTTCAAGCCACTGAAATGAAATTTTTTAAGAACTGTAGAAGTATGCACGCGCAAGGATAGATTTTACAATGAATCAATAAGAAATGAACTGGAGATATTTTCAATAGTTGATAAACTAGAAGAGCACAAATACCAATGGAAAGAACATTTAGGACAGAATGGACAATACAAGATTACCCAAAAAGATTAACATCTACAAACCACATGGGAAAATATCTTTGGGACGGCCAAGGAAACGATGGACTTGAGACCGGAACAGGTCACATTGACCTAATCCTGGAAAGGAAGAAGAAGAAGAAGATATATATATAAATCAAGTCAAAAGAAACCAAAATAAAAATGTATAATGTTATGGCGGTTCCCACAATATTGTATTGATGTGAAACTTGGGCTCCAGTGAAAAGACAGAAGGATAGAATACAGACGGCAGAGATGCGGTTCCTAAGACAAGTAAAAGGATGTACAAGACTTGATAGAATAAGAAATGAATGGATAAAGTCACGAATTACAGACAGAAATGGATTGATCACATGGATGGAATGAGTAAGGAGAGATATCCATTGTTAGCAAGAAATTATCAAGCAAGAGGAAGGCGTGATGTTGGAAGACCTAGAAGACGTTGGGCTGATGCATTATGAAGTCGGAACGGGCAATTGCCTAATCCCTGGAGTGATGATGATAAATCAAGTCATATTGAATCGCACAATAAGACCTTCAATGTAAATAGAAATTAATAGGAAAAATTGCACCCTCATGGGAACTTTAACCAGCGCGAGTTCCGTAGTTCTGCGCCAACGCATGATGCCTTAGTTCCTGCCTTAATGGTAGGCCCTACTACTTTAGTACTAATATGTAATAATGCAAACAATATTAAAAATGTGCATCTCAAACTACATACGGGCTCTGGGCAGTTTCATGACTATCGTAATCGTCATCGGATTAGCAGCCCCTAGGCTTTGGCAATAGTTGTATTTTCAATGACATGTCGATTTTTACGGCAAGAACCGAAAATCAAATCCAAAAAATTGTATAATAAGGAAAATGTGAAACAATAATAGAGCACAGAACGAAAATCATGGTTCACTTCTGATAAATACGAGTTTGTATAAAAACAAAGATTAAACAACTAAATCACCGCTGCATTAACATTCACGATTGAAATCGTAATTTAGTTACTTTCTGTTGTTCAGATTCCTGCGGGTTGGTAATAATTAATCAATCAAGATAAATTGTTTGTGAAAATTTATAAGTTGGTATGAAACTGTGTAACATTAATAAAAAAAATAGCACATACACCGACACGCGATCTTTAATACTCAAAATCTCTTTATACATTTTAATTAGGCAGTTTTATCTTTCATTTTTATTTATAAGACGCTTTAACACCCAAGTTCATATCGTATCTACGTTTTTTTAATGATGATATGAGACGGCGAGTATGATGAAATGAGTACTGCTAATACAATTTCAAATCTACCATTTTATATCACTTTTACTACATCTCATATTAGATAAAAATAATCAAGTTTACCAAACCACAGGCGTTTAAAATATATGGTTGTGGTGATATAATGAGGCACACTCATGTACGTCCTCATGACTCTGAGCCTGTGTCAACTTGGGGCAGAATAGCGCCAAAGTGCCGGTTGAGGCTCCTTCGCGAAGGCTTAGGCGCAGCTCAAATATATGGCGATATGAGTCATGTATGTGATGTTTAACGCGTGTCAAACCACGGACACCATAACAAACTACAGCAGATGTCATCTCATTAATTCCATAAAGTAAAGAAGGTATTACAATGACTATTTAACTCATGCCCCAAATGGGAGTAAATGACCAATCACGTTTCAATGATTTCTGTTTTACAACCAATCAGAGTCGTGTTTCACCAAATATTTATCAGTGTTATAATTGCCATATTAAAGAAAGCTCCTCCTTACAATATTGCGTTCCTTTGGCAAAAAATAGTATGATCTGGTTGCAGTGATAAACAAATGAAGCAGTAGAAGCGTACCTATCGTTTCTCATTTGTTTTCAAACATCGCCGTTTACATTAAATATATAAATATTTTAAAATAACTATAGTTAAATAATGATTTGTGAGTAAACAGCTTAATTTTATTCGTTAAATAGTCCTAACAAATGCCACTCTTGATTTCCAAATTCTCTAGATAAATTCACTCCTCACTTCGTGAGTCGTGAATTTATCGATAATTTGGAAATCACTCGTGGCATTACTTATGATAAAACATAAGGCTGCCTTTTAGGTCTTAAAAACCCGAATCTATTTTTATTAATCTAATCTAACCTAATCTATGCCAGAAGACCAAATAATATAATTCTCTCCCAGCATTAAGGCAGTAGATTTAACTTATTTTATCCATTTTCTGACGTGGGCCTATACTCTTTCTTCCTAACAGCCTAGAATTTATTGATATTAGTTTTCATTAAAATTTATATATCAATACTTCAAGCTAAAAAGTTACACACACACACACACACACACACACACACACACACAACACACACACACACACACACACACACACACACACACACACACATATATATATATATATATATATATATAAAAAATTCTGCCCAAGGGCAGGTCTTTCACTGCAATCATAGCGTTTTCATGTTATGCTTTGCAGCTTTACTAAGGAATTATAGGTGTGGTAGCTTCCCGTTGCTTTCCACACCGGCGAGGGATGATGATGATAATGATGGCCGGATGGTTTTCGGGGACCGTTCGGCGCTAAGCTTCCTGACATTTGTCTCACGGGTGAGGAAAAATCCCGAAAAATAACTCACCCAGGAGCCTATCCCGAGGGGGAATCGAACTAGGACCCGCTACGTGACAAGGCAGCACGCTACCTCGAGATTACAGCGGTGGTCCTATGACAAGTCTTTTTTTAAACTTTTCCTCTAGTTTCGAGTTAGCAAGTAACATTTATATAGTTTTTCTGATGAAACTTTAGCAACTGGCCTTAAAAGTCAAATATCTCCTGTTTTTAGATGATTGGTCATATGTGTTCTAATTTCTGTAACTAAGTAATATTTTAGTCATTTTCTGAGATTTTTATAAGTCGTCAGCTAAGTTTCAGTAACCAACTTAAGTTGGGGCCTAAGTCGTAAGTTGGATGGCAAATTATGGAAAGTCGCTTTTATTATTGGAAATTCCTTGAAAGACCGGACCTTTACAACCAACTCATGCATAGTATGGTGAAAAATAAGTCAAAACGCACAGTTTTATTCTGTCCTCTATCATCGGTATAACTTTGACCCTAAGATTTAGAACATCCTGTATATATGGGAATGATACCTATATATGTGAGAATGATAAGTCGTTTATGACAACAAATGGCTTATAGAGTTAATGTCTGTTATTAAGCAGACTTATGATTTCTTATCCGCATCCACCAAGTTTTCTTACATTTCTGGCACTGGCTGAATTGTAACCCATTTCTGAGACTGGGGGGGCCTGAAAGGCGGAGTTTACGTTACCCTGACGATAAGATGGATGATAAATGAAAACAGAGCACTAGGAGACTCTTTATAGCTAGACTTAACCTATATTTCAGACCATGGACAGCCATAGGAATAATTTCCTTTAAGGAAAAAATTCTGTTATTTGACCGGGAATCAAACCCGGGGCCTCATAAATGTAATCAGCAGCTCTGACCATGAGGCTGGTAAGTTTTTTTCTTTACGAAAATGAAATAAAGAATAAAACAGAGAATCAAGCATATATTTATGAATGAAAGCACTAACTAACTAACTGGCACTATGAAACCCGTGGGTTCATGGCGCGTGGACATAAGCTCTCCAAACACCCCTATCCTTAGCTAATGTTTTCCAATCATTCCCTGTATAATCTACTTCCCTCAAATCATAGTTAACGTTACTCTCCCTCCTCATTCTTGGTCTACCAACTGGGCGTTTTCCTTGTGGTTTTCCTACAAGACGCTTCCATGCATGTCTTTCATTTCCCATTCGTGCCACATGTCCTGCCCATAGCAGTCTACGAGACTTAACTGTTCTTAATATATCTGACTTCCTATAAAAACCATGTAATTCACTGTTATGAAGTCTTCTCCATTCACCTGTCTGTTCATCTCTCTTTGGTCCAAAAAATTCCTATGAACTTTATTCTCAAATACTCGTAATCTTCTTTCCTCCTTTAAAGTAAGAATCCATGTTTCGCATCCATATAATATAACTGGTAGAAGCACGCACCCATTAATTTGTTTTCATCTGATTTTACATGCAGCTTTATATTACGCCCCGCAGTGAGCCGCAGTACATATTTCAATTATTTCTAGTTTCTAGCCAACACAATATACCTTAGGCAGATATAATTTAATTTATTAAAAAACACATAACAAACGCCACAGTACAAATATACAACCTACTGCACAACGTAAATATCATGGAAGGGATAAGATCTTACAAGGAAACTGTCAACTATTGCATGCCGAAATCTACTTTGACATTTCTCCCAGAGTAGCGTTGTGATGTACGAAAAGGCCGTGTTCAAAAATTGATCTGCTGTTTTTAACTGCAAGACACAGAAATCGAAGCCAGAATCTAGCAATGGTAGCTTACTGTAAGGAGCAGACGGATTCCCTGTGTTTAAATTCGAGATTTGGCACTAGATTTTATTGCCTTGCACTTCAAAATGACAGTTTGTTTTTGTGGGATACGGCCTTTGTACATCACAACGCTTCTCTGGAAGAAATTTAAATGTAGGTTTCGGCAATGCAATAGTTTAAATATTAATAAAACCCATATCAGATTCCGTTGAGGTGAATAGTTATAAACTCATCTTCTTCTTCTTCTTCTTGTAAGCCCATGTTTCCCTTAACAGAGGTTTAGGCACTCTCCCCCTATAGGGAAGAATTTGAACCATACTAATTTAGTTACATTTGTTTTCGTATAGATGTCATTTGAGTGATCTGGTCAGCGTTCCGCCTCATACTGACATCTAGGAAACCATGGTAGTACCAGGACGGGAAAATTCGGCAAATTTTGCTTAGAGGCCTTTTCATTCAGGCTTAAGGGTCTTTTACGAGTCTGAAAATCTTCGGACTCGGGGCCCACGGCTTAAAGTTCCTCCCGGAGGACTTGTTAATTGGATTTTTCCATCCTAAAAAATCCATCGACCCCGGCCGGGTTTGAACCCGCGACCGTCGGGACCAGAGGCAAAGAGTATAACCACTAGTCCACCGCGGCCGATAAGATAAATAAAATTAAAATGTACCTGTTGGTAGATGCCGTCATCCTCACTTTGTTAAATAATGTATGTAATGGAGAAGACTACATAACAATGAACTACATGATCTTTATAGGAAGCCAGATATAATAAGAACAGTTAAGTCTCGTAGACTGCGATGGGCAGGACATGTTGCACGTATGGGGAGTGAAAGACTTGCATGGAAGCTTCTTGTAGGAAAGCCAGAGGGAAAACGCCCAGTTGGTAGACCAAGAATGAGGTGGGAGAATAACATTAACTATGCTTTGAGAGAAGTAGATTATACACGGAATGATTGGAAAGCATTTAGCTCAGGATAGGGATGTATGGAGAATTTATGTCCGCGCGGCCATGAACCTAAGGGTTCGATAGTGCCAATGAGAAAGTAAGTAAAATATTATTAAATGGAGATCTTTCGGAAGTTAACTTCCATCATCAGCAGGTTGAGTATGCGCTACTAGTAATTAAGATTCAATAGTCAAGTTGGTCAAGACTAACAACATCTATGTGGGACTCGTATTTCCCGAGATTTGTCTTACAGATAAAAAAAAAATAACTTCACCCAGGGAACTTGTCCGGACTGTTCTTATTATACCTGGTTTTCCATAAATATCACATAGCTTACTATTATATAGTTTTATCCATTCACCTGTCAATTTTTCTTTGGTGCAAACATTTTCTTAAGGCTCGTAATCTTTTCTCCTCCCGGCATCTCTGGGTCGTTTAGGCATGCAGCTACTCCACCACGAGAAGGTAAATATACCATGGAGGGGTCATTTTTGATAGGTTATTCACCAACAGCTACATAATCATCATCATCCTTTACGGGTTAGGTCTTTTTCTGTACTGATCTCACATCTGTTCAGCCCAGCGTTGTATTTGGTCTTCCTACCGATCTTCGTCCTCCAGGATTATACATCAGTGCCATCTTTGGTATTCTCTGTCATTCTTTGCAGATGTTCTATCCAATTGTTGCTGTGTTCTTCTATTTGTTGAAGAAGTGGTTGTACTTTTAGTTCCTCTCTAATATTCTCATTTCTAATATGATCTTCTCTTCTACAAACTTTCACAGACCGTAGGAATCATTTCCGTTGCCTGAATTTTACTTTTTTTTTCTTTTTCCTTCAGGATCCAGGCCTCACTTCCATTCATCGCCACTGGTATTGGCATCGTTGAGGAAAATCTTAGCTGCGTATCCTTTCTTAATTTGTTCCTAGGTGTTCGTCTGATTGTTCCACAAATATGTTGAAATTTCTGTATTTTCTTTTTTTATATCTTGTTCTTCTTCATAAGTTATATCGCAGCATTTCGTACAACATTATAACAGCTACATAATATGAAATAAAATTATGTACGCAACATTTGAAATTGTTTTACGAAATCATTTCGAAATTCTCATCCAATCAATAAAAACCTCAATTTGTATCCTTGCAAGAATAATAGATATGCACTGTATTGGTGTGATTGAATTCATATAGAATTCCATTTACATGGCACAGGCCTAGGGGAAGTGAATAGTAGGATGTTGTGCGGTGAGTGTGGATAACAGGGGCTCGGCTGGAGAGTACACCTGTCCCCTGAGATTAACTCCGGAGATCTTGGTGGTCAGCGCGGTCTGGTGGCGACTGACCAGACACAGGCATCTGTACATGACATGTTTACCACACGCACGCACGCACATGCGGACACACACACACGTCTTAACATGATACCTCTCCCTCCAGGCCACACCCATTATTCACTACACACATACTAGGATTAAAATACGCAACAATACGCGCACTCTAATTAATAGTGTATTACGATACGAGGTTGGGAAGTGTTTTTACAGAATCGAGGAAAATGTTTAAAAATCGAGCGACAGCGAGGTTTTTAACTTCCGAGATTCTGTAAAACACTTCGCAAATGTGCGTTGTACATTATTTTTTGCGCGAGGTGTTTTCAAAATAATAAATAATAGTAAAATAATAACATCTTTGTTGTAAATGTTTGCGTTCATTATAAACAATTGACTAACATTAGTTGAAACAACAGGAGGCCGTAAGATCAATTAGTGATAAAATAACAGGAGGCCGTGAGAACAATTTGTGATAAAATGGCGGCAAGTACATATTTATTGTATTATATTGTTTCAAATGAAGTTCAGTTTATTTAAAATGCAGTGATTTGTTTCGTATAATGTATATTAACACTACCTTTTGGATATTTTGTTGTATATACATTGTATGTAGTATACATTAGGGGCAGTGGTTTTACTTCCCACACGCGTGTTTGTAATATTACAGAATAGTTATTTTATTACAGTATAGTTATTTAGGTTGGCAACCCCGAAATGTAGGAAGTTGAACTATTAATCATGGTCGCCATTGCTGCAAGTACGAGAAAACACACTATCGCGAAAAAAGTAATTTTATTAAACTACCTTTGTGTTCCACGAGTATTTAATAGCAATAGTGCTTTGGAAAATGTTTAGGCCAAAGAGAGACAGATGAAAGGAAAACAATAAAAAATACATTAACAATGAACTACATGATCTTAATGGGAATGCAATTAGATCACTTAAGTCTCTCATAGACTAAGATGGGCAGAACATATGGCAGGAATGGGAAATGAAACAGGGACTGGATATTTCTTGTAGGAAAGCCAGAGGGAAAGCGCCTAGAAGGCAGATCAAGAACAAGGTGAACAAAAATTAATAATGTTTTTAGGAGGTGAATTATAAAGAGAAAGATTGGAAAACATTAGGTCAAGATAGAGAGGCCCCATCAAATACGGTGGATCATGGCTGCGAGGACAAAAGCTGTCTACACATCCATATCCTGGGGTAATGTTTACCTATCATTCCCTGTATAATTCACCTCCCTAAAATCATGTTTAATGTTATTCTCCAATCCATTCTTGGCCTACCCACTTGGTGTTTTTTTCTGATTTTTCTACAAGACGTTCAGCGGCCCTATATGATTGGGAAACATGGTGAACTCATATCCGAACGTCTATCAACCTCCGGATTCGACAGTATCAGTGAGTGAGCTGGTTAGTGATACTATGAAACGGTGAATATAATCAAATTTATAAGTCTACAATGGCGTGGCCCAATGTTAAGCCATAGCCTCTCCTTTCTTAAGAGTTACTAGACCAAGTTAATTTATTTACCTTGTTTGACCATTGATGTCATGAATGGTATGCGGTCAACATACTGACCCAAAAGAGATATCTAGCAGGCAACTAACGGTATTACTGGGATGTTGAGGTCGGTAAATTTTGCTTAGAGGCCTTTTTATTCAGGCTTAAGGAACTTTTTCGAGCCTGAAAATCTTCAGACTCTGGACCCACGGCTTAAAGTCCCTCCTTTGGACTTTTCCATCTTAAATCCATGTTCCCGGCTGAGTTTGAACCCACGACCGTCGGGACCAAAGGCAAGGAACATAACCATTAGTCCATCGGGATCATGTTAGTGCAATTCTAACCCAGCCTAGACGACTAAAGACAGGGGAAAAAATTATTAAGATTGATCGGCACCTGGGATCTCCTGGATACGAGTATCAAACGCTACAGTTTGAGCCAAGTTTCTCAATTTTGGAAGTTTCTTCTTCACTTCACAGGCTAGGAAAATTGCCTGTTCCGCCTCACAATTGTTCTGTCCATCTTTTTACTGGCCGTCCTACATTCCGTTAACCTCTTGGCTTATAGTTAAACGTTGCTTTTGGCAATCTTGTTACATTCATTCTTTCTACCTGTTTAAACCATTTTTGTCTATATTCTTTGATTTTACCATTCAAGGGATATAATTATATTCAACTCTGTGCTTGCTTCTTCATTCTTTATCCGATCCATTCTTGTGCAGCCTTTTTTTTCTGCTAAGGAAGTTTGTTTATACGCTTTGTATTCTATTTTGTAATTTTTTGGTCATTACTCAAGTTTCACTCCCATAAAGTAATGCAGGAACTGCATATTGGTCTAATTATAGTTATATACCTTGAACGTTGTAGACCTTCTCCAGCACCCTGTATGTATGGTATTCTTGTTAAAATCGATAGATATTGATACTAATCAACATGTCCGCTTGACACACATAGCTATGATTGACAGCAAGTGGCGTTTGGAGTGCAAACTCTCAGGGCCTGCTCTAGTGGCCTCGGTTCGCATCTGTACAATTTCACACCAGTTTCCTCTCGTATATACCAAATATTATTTACCTAGTTTTAAATATATTCCAGTCCAACTATTGAATTACCGGCCTGAACAAGGTTATAAACACTTCATTTTTCCAAATTTGATTTTTAGGTGGAAAACGGTTCCAGTGGATTAGAACCCCCTTTTTTTCATGTAAAAATGAAAATATCTTCTTCTTCCTCCTCTTATTATTATTATTATTATTATTATTATTATTATTATTATTATTATTATTATTCTTTATATGTAGAATTTTCATCCTCTTTATTTCCCAAATCACTCCTCGGAGGAAGACATATTGGATGTGCAACTACTGTCTGTCTATCTCTTGGCTTGTCTTCCTCTTGCTCTTCTGTCATCCATTGGTCTATCTTCTTCAGCTCTTTTTTGAAACTGGCGGATGGAGTTCGTTAGTCCTGCAAGACAACCGATCTAGGAGGGAGACAACTCCAAAATAAAAATGGGGTAGGCTGAGCTCTGGAGCTGGGTGAAGGCAATCAGCCTAGGGAGGAAACCCCGAATAATAAACCCGACATGAAATTAGGCTAGCAATCCACTTCAAGGTGTATCTTACACATTGCTCTTAGTCCCAAGGATCAAGCCTGGGATAATAATAATAATAATAATAATAATAATAATAATAATAATAATAATAATAATAATAATAATAATAATAATAATAATAATAATTTTTATTTATTTCAGGATTGTTTCTGTTATATATACAGGTATCCTCAACCAAAATATACACTTTTTTCTTCCACATTTTCCGGTCTTGCGTGTCTGCTTCTGTCATATTTCTCTTCTTCGTGTTGTCTTGAAATCTCTTTATTCACGTTAATAATAATAATAATAATAATAATAATAATAATAATAATAATAATAATAATAATACTAATAATCCGGTATCATGGCAGCTGCCGCCGTCTTCGGGAAACCAAACGCCATTCCTCTCTGTCCATCCATTGATCTTCCTCCAATCCTCTGTACTCCTATTCAAGTTTTCTTCGGTCTTCCTCTCTTCCTTCTTTCTATTGGGATCCATTCCATAACAATTCTGGCATTCTTTTGACAAGGCCATACCAGTGTAATCTTTTCTTTTCTATAATGTCTATGATGTCCGGCTCCTCTCGTACACCCATAGTTTCCCTTATTTAATAATAATAATAATAATAATAATAATAATAATAATATGGTCACACATAGAAATACATTATATAATGGGAATGGACGGTTAATGACAAATGAAGGGAATTTTGAAGAAGTGCCTCAATTCAAGTGCCTAGGAACAATAATTACAAACAAGAATGAGACGCAGAAATAAATTAAACATAGGCACAATTATGGAATGCAACCTATTGTGTATTATAAGGGCACTTTTCTTCCCAACTTCTCTCAAAAAAATACTAAACTGAAAATATATAAAACTGTTATTCTTCTAATTACATTATATGAATGCGAACTTACGAGAGTTCGGAAGATACATAAAGTCGTTGGTCTCGTTTCATAGATTTAGGATGCGTAAAACTCAAGCTTGAAATAGGAGATATGTAAGCAAAATGTTTGTATCCTTTAAGGCCCGGATCTGAATCAGGATGACAATGGTAAACCAGAATCAGGATGCCAGACGCAGTCTCTGGCGAAACGTCGGGGAACTTCAAGCCTCAAGACCACGGCCTTACAGCCCGGAAATCTTCTTGTTCAAGATCATAAAAAATATATATTTCATGAAAATAAATATAAAACTATCTCTTGGAAAAAATAAGAAAAACAAATGGGTTGTCAATTAAAAATATTGTCGATAGTGTCACAGCCTTTAGAATAATGGCCGAACATCTTGTTATATTATTGTAAACTATTTTTTTAAATATTAAATTTAAAGTGTCCGAATATTTTTAAATAATGAGTTTTTATTGGTAATATGTGTTACTTATGAAAAACCTCGTATAAACAACAATCATAAACAGATAACTTGCGGTCTTATTCACATGTATCATCTATACATATAAAAACGAATGTTTGCCTGTCTGCCCTTTATGGACTTCTAAACCGTTCAATCGATCTTCGTGAAAATTTGTATAGCCTATACCGGTGTTCAGATGCGGCGAGTGTTTAGCCGTTATCTATTATGTTCTAAAATTATTAGGTGTAGGAGTTCACCTGAAACGAAAATTTAAAAATCGTTCTAGCGATCTGAATTTTAGATGTTTCACAAGAAAACTCGGAATATCCTACTAAAATAAACCGTGGTATGTATTCTTAAAAAATATCAGCGAAATCCGACCGTTAGAAGTGGGGGTTTACCTGAAATTTGAAATTAAAAAATTACTCTAGCAACCGACATGTTTGGTTCGTCGCAGTGTATACCATATGATTAATTAACCTTCAATATTTGATGTATTTAGGTGTAGCAGCGCACGCCGAATATTAGCTAGTTTTCAAATAAAATGGAGGCGGTTGTGAAAGTGTGGATATATCACCCGGTGATTGTGTGATTGTATTACTACTGTAATGTGACAAGGTGCAGTTTTCCCCCAGGTGATGAGGGTGTCATTTTTCTGAATGAGAGAAGCAGCAGATTGGTATGACGTCACGGCCGGGTGACGAACCGTGACGAGCACGAAGTGAATCGCATGTTCAGTGGCTCAGCCACTGGAAACCATTATCACTCTCCTTAACCAATTATTAACTACTTGTCAAAACAAACTCTTATCTTAATGGTTATTTGATTACAAATGCGACACATAATTATATATATTAATTCTAATGGGATATATATATATATATATATATATATATATATATATATATATTATATATCCCATTAGAATTTTATAAAACTAACTAATGTAACTAAATCGGTAGCACTATCGTAGGTTCATGGCCGCGCGGACGTTACTTCTCCACACATTCATATTCTTAGCTTATGTTTTCCATTAATATCCTGTATAATTTACTTCCCTCAAATCCTGGTTAATGTTATTCTCCCATCTCATTCTTGGTCTACCAACTGGTCTCGTTTTCCTTCTGGTTCTCCTACAAGAATTTCTCATGCCCTTCTTTCATTTCCCATTCGTGCCACATATCCTTCCCATAATGTCCTAACATTCCATGTTCCTAGAAACATGACACTGTGTTTGAACCTTTGGTATGGATTCCCTGAAGTAGCCATCGCCCAGAGAACCGAATGTGAAACTATTTTACCTCCGGAAAACTTTACCACAGTGGAACCCATGTCCGCGTTCCTTGACGGGTATATTTTTACACCCCATACCCGAGTGGTTAAGACAAGATGCCTTGGCGCAGAGATGCGGGACTTGCGCTGGTTCGGGTCTCCTTGGGGGAAGACATTTTTTCATGGAATTTCGGCCAGTATGGTACGGATGCCCACCCAGCATCGTGAGGAATTTGTGTAGCTACAATAAGTAGTGGCTCCAGGTTGAGAAAACCAGCTATAACGGCTGGAGGATCCGATATTCTGACCACATTTCACCCCTACACTGCCTGGATGATCTCTATGATTAACACATGTGGATGTGAGGCCAGCAGCCGGCTGGTAGGACAAGAGCCTTCTAGACCAGTCGCACCATGGAGTTTAGTTTGTATTTTTAAGTGAAAGATCGTCACTCTTTTGACCAATATACTTTTTACGTCTGGCTTATCATCTTCTACCTGTCCGGCGTGGGTAACTCTTTCAGCAGCATTGAAAGCACTGGCATAACTCTCGGGGTCATTTAAGCACGAAAGCCACTCCACCGCAAGGTAAAGGTACAATGGAGGGAAGTAAATATTCATACAAATTAAATTAAAATTAATTAAGTCAATATTAGTATTAGAGAAGCGTCAAATGAATCAAATAACATCACAACTGAAGAGGGTAGAAACCTATAAAACAGATTTTTTACTAGAATTTGTGGGAAGGCATCAAACTGGCGGACTGTAACGAGAAAGTGTGCGGGGATGGTAGCTGAAAGATGGACAGATAAATTAATTAGTGAAAATGGAGATGGGTATTGATGTACCCGCATGTTTCCCGATTTTTGATTGAGTTGAAGCGAAGTGAATGCACCCGTGGGCAAAATCAGGTTAGCCACACATCACCGGGCTTACAATGAAGCTCATATTACTTTAAACCATCCTACGTTATTTATGAAACAAGTACCCAAATCAGGGCTTCACCAGCATATAGCTGAGTACACTAAAAGTCCTTTCCAAATTTGTTAAATATTTGTTTGCGAAAGTTTCTTAAATTAATGTAACATTTATTTACATATATGGAGAAGTTGCGTACTTAGATTTGAGAAGAAAGGGCTCTTCCGGATGGAAACAAAGAGGAAATATTATTATCATACCAATTTATTAGACCGGGATATCTAATTACGTTCAACTTAATATAAAATTGTAATAAATAGGACTATATTAGTGTCCAATATTATTCCTTAAAGTGATGATAGTGTAAGTTATCAATAATAATAATAATAATAATAATAATAATAATAATAATAATAATAATAATAGATAGATAGATAGATCATCGGTTGGTTAATGTCTTTGACATAGTCCGATTCCCAACAGCCAATTTTGTCGGTCCATCCAATCTCCTGGTTGTATATGTTTCTCCTTCAGGTATAAATACACTCCCTGACTCCAGGAGGTTTTATGTCATCCTCTGCCTCGTCTTCCCTTAGGTTTCCATTCCAAAAGAGATTTTGGTAGCCCATCCTCTTCCATTCGCTGGACATGTCCGTACCATCTTAATTGTTAATAATATTAATATTAATATAGAATAATAATAATAATAATAATAATAATAATAATAATGTGATCAAAAGGGAAAATATGCAAGTTGAAAAAAAAAACATTAGGAAAAATAGAAGAAAAATGTTTGAAGTGGTATGGGCACCTCATAAGAATGGAAGAAGAGAGAATACCAAAGAAGATTCTTAATTGGAAAGCTAATGGAAGAGGTGGAAGAGGCACGCCTAGAGAACGAAGGATGGATGGATGGATGAAGTGAAGAGAAGTATGGAAGCTAGATATTTGAGGGAAGAAGATGCTTTAGACAGGAACCTCTGACGATAAATCACTTTGGGTTGATGGAGAAATACTGTATTGTGGAATATACCTACATAAAAAAATGAAGTTACGATCGTAAGGTACTCTCTTCTTCTTCTTCGCAAGGGTAGAATTACACAGATATTAGCAGTTATAAATTATCCATGCCTATAGCTAAACCAATTATACATAATGCACAATATAGGGCTGATTAGGAAAGTAAAACTATATAATGATAATAATAATAATAATAATAATAATAATAATAATAATAATAATAATAATATAACCTGAAATGAAAGTAATACATGGATTTTGAAGAAATTAGATGTACGAAAGAATAGGTTTTTTAATATAAGGGAGATTCTAGAAAGAAATGACACTGTCATCTATAACCGTACATGTTGACTTCAAAAAAACGATAGCCATAACATTAAATTGTCCACCGTTGTGGTCTCGAGGTAGCGTGATGCCTTGTCACGTAGCGGGCCCGGGTTCGATTCCCGGTCGAGACAGGCTCCTCGGTGAGGTTTTTCTTTCGGGGTTTTTTCTCACTGTAAGACAAATGTCAGGAAGCTTAGGGCCCAACGTTCACCGAAAATCATCCGGTCATCATCATCATGATCACCATCCTTCACCGGTGTGGAAAGCAACGGGAAGCCACCACACCTAGGCCTATAATTCCGTAGTAAAGCTGTAAGGCATAGCATGAAAATGCTATGATTGCAATGAAAGACCTCCACTCGGGCAGAATTACTATGGATGGATGGAACATTAAATTAAGAGGGAGAAATTGTATATATTGCCAAATTGACAAATTGTAATGGATACTTAAAATTAAAGGAACGAAATTATAAAATGGCGGAGACATAAAAATCATAGGAATGATAATAACAAATAGGAAAGAGGCAGAGAGAGAGAGAGAGTTAAATCTTGTAACCCATGTTATTTTGTATGACAGTATCTCGTCATCTTACATTCTCTCAAAGAATATTAAACTAAAAATACATAAAACCATGATTCTTCTAGTTATATACGTATGAAACAATTTCGTTTCTTACTTTAATACAGAGGGAAAATATGAGAATTAAATTAACCAACTAACTCACTAGCACTATCGAACCCATAGGTTCATGGCCGCGCGGACAGAAGTTCTCCATACATCCCAAACCTGAGCTAATATTTTCCAATCACCCCTAGTATAATCGATTTCCCTCAGATCATGGTTAATGTTTTCTCTCACCTCATTCTTAGTCTACTAACTGGGCGTTTTCTACCTGGTTTTCCTACAAGAGGCTTCCATGCCCCTCTTTCATTCCCCATTCGTACCGCATATCTTGCCCACCACATTCTACATGCCTTAAATGTTCTTATTATATTATCTGGCTTTTTATAAAGACCATGTTCACTGTTATGCAGTCACATTTGAGAATTAAATTCTAATGCAAAATTCTGGACCAAAGAGATGTGTGAATGGAGGAAATTTCATAATAGTGAGTTCCATTATCTTTATATGAAACCAGATGTCGTAAGAGCAGTTAAGTCTCGTACATTACGAAGGGAAGGAGATGTATGAATGGGGAATGGATGAGGGGCTTTAAAACTTGTTAGAAAATCAAAGGAACAGCCCTAGACGATAGGCCAAAAAATGAGGGAAAAATAAAATTAAGCATGATTCTTCTTCTTCACTTCACGGGCTAGGCAATAAAAGCCTGTTCCGCCTCACAGTTGTTCTGTCCATCTTTTCGCTGGCCTTTCCACATTCCTTGAACCTCTTGGCTTATAGTTGAATGCTGCTCTTGGTAATCTTGTTACATTAATTCTTTCCATATGTGTAAACCATTTCTCTCTATATTCTCTGATGAATATATATTTAACTCTGTTCTTATATATTCATTCTTTATCCGATCCAATCTTGTGCAGCCTTTTGTTCTTCTAAGGAAGTTCATTTCTGCGCTTTGTATTCTACTTTGTAATTTTTTGGTCGTTATCCAAGTTTCGCTCCCATAAAATAATGCAGGAACAACTAAGCACGATTTGAGAGTGAATTAAACAATGATTGGTGAAAAATATTACCTCAAGACGGGTCTGTATACCAAGGGGCGTGTCGCAACTAAAAGTATTAATTTTTGGGGCATAAGGAGAGCCTATATTGCCAGTTAGTAGTATGTTAGGCACAATATCTGCATAAATGAGAACTACAGGCAGTCTGGTTTCATTCTCCCTTTTAAAATACTCCTAAAACTTTTTTTATTAGTGTAATAATGCGGGTTGTGGCGTTACATTTATTCGTCCTGACATAGTTATTCTACACACAAATAAACGTCACTCGTGAAATAATCGCGTTACAGAGCGCTGATTGGTGCATAACAAAATACATCACACGTACAAAATAAAAATATATTGTGGGAAGTCCTGTCGGGGGGTGGAGTTATAAAAATTTAACAACTGACTGCAGTAGTTTATCTCATCAAATAATTAGAAATTAGATTGCAGCCACAGTTCATGATTTCAACATGAGATGGCAGTAAAAGTCATGTAGACAAAAATTGAGAATCTAGTGTAGATTGTTTCTCTAGGGACAGAGGGGCACATTCAATAAGGACTGTATGCATATTTCAACTGTTTGTATTATTGTTAACAATTAAAATAAATTAACTCTTGTTTTAAATCAACTTTATCTTGTTAATTCCAACATTAAATTTCGTAAATAATTTAAAGCAATGCAAAAACACAGCCACAATTTTAAATATAAAGTGTGTGATGAGATACGGAGTAGTATTTAAAGGGCCCTAGAGAAATGTACGCAAATCATTTTCCTAAAAAAATATATGTTTTATGCAAATAAATTCAAGCATTTTTAAGTTTGATGATTGTTATGAAACTGTTTAATTCATCATCATCATCGTCATCATTAGTCTTTAAGTCTTATCTTAATCTATCTAATGACAGCCGTCCAATCATTCCGATCAAAAACCTTCAGACTCCATCGTTTTATGCCTGCCATAAGTATAGCAGGATTTTAATATCATAATAAATATGAAAGTTAAAGTTAATAATTTTATACTTTGAAATCGTTTTAATATTTATATATAACTTAAATAAAGAAACACATATATTTAGTTTTATTGATATTTACTTCCAGTCCTGATTTCTTAGTGTTGTTCATTGTTGAAAAAAATGTCTCAGTAACAATTAAAGAAATTGTCTTTCTAAAGAATGCTTTTAAAAATTGTTTTCAGTCATTGTTGTCAGAATTATAAAGCTTTCTGTTATAAATGTAATAAGAACACCTGCTTTACTTCATATTTTTAAATGAAAGTAAACTAAACTCTGATTGGATGTTAAAACAATTAACTTTTTGATTTAACAAATCAAATTTAAACCTGGTATTTAATGGACCATTAACCAATAGAATTTAAAATTAACATCATGTGATGTAATAATGTTCTTTAAAATTACAAATGAATTAAACTAGTCATTCTGCATATAACTTTTCACAAATATAGAAGCAAGAAGAGTTCTCAAGATAAAATGTAATATTTAATACAAGAATAATTGATTCCACAAAAGAAAAGAATTTATTTTAATTGATAGTGAAGAATAATACCACTTATATTTACTTAATCTGCTGGGAACCTACAAAGTGAATAAATTTGTAATTATTTCTACAAGAAACAGTTTTCAGTGATTTTAAAGTGTTTTCCTATCCAGTGTACCAACTTCCGACCTTGAGAAGAGAATCCGGCTCTACCCAAAAATAGAACCCAATCTGAACCAGTAATTCATTTTGGGACACTAATCCTTCTTCAAAATGTTACTACAACATCGGGCATGAAGAGAATTACTGCTTCAAAATGTCACCACAACTTGGGACAGCAATTTACTTCTTCATAAGTAGGATCGGAGGGAGTTCAAATATCTATTCTCTGCCCAACGTAAGAAGCACACTTTGACATTTAACTTCCGAATGTATTACTCCGCGCAGCACATGTAGGAGTGCAGACGAACTCTGTCAGCTGTGTATTACAAACAGATAAATTAACGCACAACAATCGTTTTAATTTTTAATATTGCAGGTTGTATTAACATTTACAATGGTATGTCAAAACTAATTAAATTATAATTGTTAATATTAAACAAATTAATTCAAATCAAACATTTAAATTAAAATAACCGAGTTAAGTTAACATAAACTACCCAACAGCCGCCATATTTGTAACTGACATTCAAATTCTTCTCAAGAATCGTTCAGTTTCAAACAAATGCGAATTTTTAGTTAGTCTCCGACCTTCGAAGAAATATGTAGGCACATACTGTATTCCGATCAACTATAGCTAAGATATATAACTTTAAATACGTAATTATATTAATCGAGTACATGAATTATTTTTTCGCTTAGGCTGAACCAATCGCAGTAACTGCAGCAGTCACGTGCTTCGTGACTATTTATTTTCCTGGAGTGTCTTTCTTAGGCTGGACAGAAAATAGCGCATATTCGTAAGGAGCGGTTCTGGCTTCCATAGCAGCATTTGAGGGGTGTATGGTGCGGTAAGAGGGTGGAGCGAGTTTCAGGTATTGCCAGCATGATAGTTACTACACTTTAAATTTCATTATCTACTAGTTCTGTGTTAGTGAATGGTTTTTATGTCTAATTAGTTTTATGTGTTCATTATAGAATAGTGTTGTTTTTATAACAATTTATTGAATTATTATTATTATTTATTATTATTATTATTATTATTATTATTATTATTATTATTATTAATAGAAACTTTTTTTTTTGCATGGCTAGTAGTTCCCTCAGTCGGAAATGTTCCCTTCTGCCACGCGCCTTTGGTTTTACAAGACGGCTACAGTTACCAGAACTGGACTATAGTGAATCTAAATAGTGGAGCATATCATTCATGATTAATGACTAAACTGCAACAAAGTTTTAATAGATTTCATAATAAACAAATGCAGACATAGATATAGCTGGTGGCATTTTTCTCCTGGTGTATCTTTTCTACGACTGACCTGGATGACAACGAACTCCATACACAAATACAGCGCTCCTATATAGCCTAAACAACATAATTGGTTCATGAACTATAACCTGCTTGTACCTTTGACTTATGTCATTAATGTACCAAGAGAAAGTACGTGACCTAATATAATTCCGGTGACAAAACCGTGAACACCAAATATAAGATCAACCTGGACATTATCAAACCATCTTAGCTTGGGTTTGCCGACATTCCTTCCACCACCAGGTTTATCATCTAAGAGTTTTCGGGGAATTCTGATCTTATCTACTGGTAGAACACGGCGCAGCCATTCCAATCTTCTAAGTTTGATATCAGTAACAATGTCATGATCTTTGTACAACTGCAATTATACATTTGTTCTGATACATCACGTCCCCTTGTCACAAATAGGACCACATATTTTCCTTTCCCAGGTATTCAGCATTGTGATGCTGATCAAAACAACATCAATCCACATTATTTTTGGCCGTCCTCTTCTTCTTCTACCAAGTAGCACCCATTCTAGTATTCTTCTTGGGAATCAGTGTTCTGTCATTCGTTTTACATGACCATATCATTTACTTGTTATTATTACTGTAATAATATCATTTTAATTAAACATTTGAAAAATGACAAATATTGATTTATAACGCAAAATCTAAAGGTTATTTTGTTTAAATTGATTGTAAAATGTAGTAGATTTGTGTTGATAAAAGCAAGAGAATGGACAGCTGTGTTGTGTGCGACCTATGTACAGTGTGTAAACAGACAACACGGCCTCCTGTTATCTCTGCTTACATGCACCTAGTAAGTACGCTTGCACTCTGTCAAAAATACTGACATAGGTTATGTGTTCAGTACGTTATACGATGTTTGTTTTTTGATAACATCTACATTTTTATTGTATCAGTTTGCGAAGGATTACACAATTTCCTGAAAAAATCTAGTAGCAACAAGAGTCCTTTCGCAGTTTTGTTATATAGAATATTGTTATTATTATTATTATTAGTAGTAGTAGTAGTAGTAGTAGTAGTACTATTATTAGTAATAGTAGTAGTAACAGCAGTAGTAGTAGTAGTAGTAGTAGTAGGAGTAGTAGTGGTGGTAGTAGTGGTAGTATTATACATTATCTGCTCTTAGAGTGATTCTAACATAAACGCCAATTGTATCATTTCGACATTCGAGCCACAATTACTGTCACATTTTGACAGGAAGGTGGCGACACAGCAACAGAAGATTCGACACTTTCAGCCATTTTTTCATGAGAATCGACTGAAGCATGACTGAAATGCATCACCCATATGTAATAAACTATTTTAAACTGTAATGATTGATTATGTATATATAGGTATATAATAATTTCTTTAAAATTGTCTTAATGAAACGTGTATACGGTAGACTATATATATATATATATATATATATATATATATATATATATATATATGATATGAAAAGAAAAATGAATGCTTGAGTCGGGATTTGAACCCGAGTCTCTAAATTCTGTACGTTTAGCGCTCTAACCAACTGAGCTACTCAAGTATTCCGACACAAACATATATTTTTCTTATATATGTAGTATTCTCAATTCACACAAGAGGTAGCGGGAAGTCGTTCCAACTGACATCTAGTGGCCACCACAAGAGGTAAGTAAATTTTTTAAAGAGAATAATTACTTTAGAGCAGTAACGCTTGTATATTTAACTGTTATAACTATATTTTTTGACATTTGGCAATGAAGGCAAATATGATATATATCATAATCATTATCATCCTTATCATTATCATCGCCATCATCATCCTTCGCCGGTGTGGAAAGCAACGGGAAGCTACCACACCTACAATTCCCTAGTAAAGCTGCAAAGCATAGCATGAAAATGCTATGATTGCAATGAAGGACCTGCCTTCGGGCAGAATTACTATGAATATATATATATATATATATATATATTCCCCATTCTGTGAAAATGAGACGGAACATTGTTTTCAGTGATTAATATAATTTTATATTACCATAATAGTAATAGACCTATAGTCATTTTCATATGAGTTTTATATTATATTCTTTGCAAGTCGATCAATTTAAAAATATCGCCTAAGTGATCTGTACGTAACTAACTATCTAACTTACTGGCACTGTCGAGCCTATAGATTCATGGCCGTGAGGACATAATCTCTCCACACATCTCCATCCTGAGCTACTGGTTTCCAATCATCCGTGTATAATCTACTTCCCTCAAATTATGGATAGCGATATTCTCCCACCTTAAACTTGATGTAGGCCTACCAACTGGACGTTTTCCTCTGTTTTCTCCCCATTCGTGCCACATGTCGCAGTCTAGCAGACTTAACTGTTGTTATTATATCTATGTGTAATAATATAATATCCTCAACTCGTGTGCAACTCAGTCGGGTCGAGAGATGAGATGAGATGAAGCTCCTATATAGAGGTCTATGAATGACAAGAGTGCCGGGTGACCACGCCTGATGCATCACGGGGGCAGATGAACGAAATGAAACGAAATGGATGGAGAAATGGTGGAATGATATCTATGCGTATTCGCACAAATCATACCGTCTTTTATTGGGGTTCACCGGAATGAAAGACTCCCAAATTGAAGCATAGGACATTTCAATGCTCTTGCTCCACAATAGAGTTTTCATCTAAAATGAATGTCACACAAAATTGTTTGTTAGATCTTTATTCGATGATATTGAATTAAGTGACAATAATTATGAAAGAAAAGAAAACTAAAGGAAAATTGTTTTGGGAGCAGGTAGAAAGAAAGAAAGAAAGAAAGAAAGAAAGAAAGAAAGAAAGAAAAGAATGAATGAATGTTTAATATTGTGTAACAGAAATAGACACGCATGGGGTGGCAGCTGCCACGTGCCATAAAGCTATTTTAAATGCTCTTTAATTTCTAAACAAAACAAATCAACCCCCGCAATACTAACAGGATGTGTCATTCTCATCAAATGTTCTACTGCAAAACAGCTTCCATATGCATCGCACTCTTCCTTCTTTAAACTCTTCTCCATTCACACATTATAAAGGGATTACTTTTTATATAATGAATTATATACTTACTTACTTACTCACTGGCACTATCGAACCCGTAGGTTCATGGCCGCGCGGACATAAGCTCTTCATACATCCCTATCCTGAGCTAATGCTTTCCAATCATTCCCTGTATAATCTACTTCCCTCAAATCATAGTTAATCTTGTTCTCCCACCTCATTCTTGGTCTTCCAACTGGGCGTTTTCCTTCTGGCTTTCCTACAAGAAGTTTCCATGCACGTCTTTCATTCCCCATATGCGCAACATGTCCTGCCCATCGCAGTCTACGAGACTTAACTGTTCTTATTATATCTGGCTTCCTATAAAGACCATGTAGTTCATTGTAATGTAGTCTTCTCCATTCACCTGTTTGTTCATCTCTCTTTGGTCCAAAAATTTTCCTAAGAACTTTATTCTCAAATACTCGTAATCTCCTTTCCTCCCTTAAAGTAAGAGTCCATGTTTCGCACCCATATAATATAACTGGTAGAATAATAGTTTTATAGTATTTTCAGCTTAACGTTTTTTGAAAGGAGTTGGGACATCAAAAGTTTCTGCAATGCATAATAGCATGCATTTCCAGAATTGAGCCTATGTTTAATTTCTTTGCGCATCTCATTCCTATTTGTGATTATTGTTCCTAGGTATTTGAATTCAGCCACTTCCTCAAAATTTCCCTCATTTGTCATTAACTGTCCATTTCCATTATATACTGAATTTCTACGTATGTGTATCGCAGTAGCATCTTGCATTTGTGCACAGCTACGGGATTTGCGCTATTTCGATTCTTGAGAAGGGAATATATATATATATATATATATATATATATATATATATATTGATGGAATTTAGGTCAGTATGAGTCCAATACCTACCCGTAATCTTGAAGAATTTGTGTAGCTACAATAAGAATCGGCTCCAGAACGGCTGAGAGAGTGCCATGCTTACCACATACATATCACCCTTACAATACTTGCTGGGCGATCCTTCACTTTAGTGTGAGCCCTGCAGCCGGCTGGTAGGACAGGGGCGTTGACTATCGATTTTGATTTATGGGCCTAATATGTTATCTTATATTATCAGAAACAATGGTAGGCCTATCAAGGGCATCTTGACACTTAGAAACAAATTGAGAAAAACACACACTTACCATGATCATAATGATATATTTAAAAAAATGTATTCTCTTACTGTGTTATTCAAAATTGTATTACACAGAGCTAATTATAATAATTATCTTCTCATTTTTATCTGAAATCTTCCAATCAAATTTGAGTACACAATCACACTAGAACACCTGCTACTTGATTATTTCATAACACAGAACCTCTTACTGTTCTAATTCGTGTATCACTCCTAAACTTTGGAACTACCTATCACATGATATTTCAGTTGCCGGACATTAAATTATTTTTTTTGTAACTGATCTCTCAACAGATCTTCCGATTCTCCAATAATAATTTAATATATTTTTATTACAGTTTAATTCATCGTTTCCAAACCTGTGGTTCGCGAGCCCCTAGGGGGTTCGCAAAATATTTAAAGGGTTCGCCAAAACTTTTCCGTAATGGCGGGTTTCGAGGTTAGGTCTAATACTGATTCCTTAATTTCTGCAGCATTGAAATAATAATAATAATACTAATAATACTACTACCAATAATAATAATAATAATAATAATAATAATAATAATAATAATAATAATAATAATAATAATAATAATAATAATAATATTATTATTATTATTATTATTTTATAATTCAATTAACTTTATAATGCCCAATGTTGCATATGTGTAATTTCGGGAATTTATTACATTATTTCCGCAATAAATGAATATTTATCGCGAATGCCTGATATACACTGTGTCCCATTCAAACCTCCCACATTTTAATTAATCATAGCTCTCAAAGTATGCGGAATTTTAAAATGAGGTTGGTATTAAAATAAAGAGAAACTCAAAGAATTTTTGTTTTCATTGTTGCAGTTAATTCTTCTGTCGCATGTTGAACAATAATGACATAAAACAAAATGGCGACTCCTCAGCATCGAGCACAAACTATTTTCTGGTATGTAAAAGACCGTGTGTTGCGACTCCAGTACAAGATCTTCATGATTTACGAACCCGTATCCTTGACACAATTGCAACAGGACCAATGGACATGTTGGACATAAAGTGGCACGAAATCGAATACAGACTTGATATCGTTCGTGCTACTAATGGTGCGCATATAGAGATGTTTTAGTGAGTGGCAATGTGTGGAAATAAAAATTATTTGCGTTTCTGTTTCATTTAATACCGGCCTCGTTTCACAATTCCGCATATTTTATTAGTTATGATTAATTAAAATGCGGGAGGTTTGAATGGGACACCCTGTACAGTTACGTAAACAGCGTTAAGAGTGCATTTGATTTCGCTACAACTAGGCCTACACGTTGTGTAACTTTTAAGCCGTAACTAGAGTAACTTCAGCTTTTAACCGTTAAGGGTTAAATTAATTTAATGTTATTAGACTTTTACTTGGAATAAAATTGTATGCATGTCTACTGTATGTAGGCCTATATTTAAAAGGTAGTGGTTCACCCAACTCAGATCATTGTGGTAGTGGTTCGCGAGTAGAAAAAGGTTGGAAACCGCTGGCTTAATTCACATATGTACATATAATTATTTATCCTATGTTATGATCTTAAGTAATTTTCTCAATGTAATATTTTTTTCAATGGGCCGCGGTGGTTGTGCTTCTTGCCTCTGATCCCGAGAGTCGCGGGTTCAAATCCGGCCTAGTCTGACGGATTCTTTAGGATGGAAAAATCCAAGGAGCAAGTCCTCCGGAAGGGACTTTAAACCGTGGGTACTGAATCTCAAGATTTTTACGCTCGTAAAAGATTCTTAAGCCTGAATAAAAAGGTCTCGACCTCATCATCCTTATATTACCTTAGTTGTCTGCTAGATGCCTCATTGGACTGGTATGTTGACCGCATACCATTCATGACATCTGTGGGTAAATAAGCGTAACTGAATTAACTTGGTTTAGTAACTCCTAACAAAGGAGAGGCTAAGGCTCAACATTTGGCAATTATGTCATTATTTATATATATATATATATATATATATATATATATATATATATACTTTTTTGTTTGTTAACCGGAAGAAACGGATTCATGGTCTTAACTCTGCCAGTTAAATTTATTATTATTATTATTATTATTATTATTATTATTATTCTGTTACAAAGCTTTTTATTATATGGATCCGAATCCTGGACAGTAAGTAGACAACAAGCCAACAAGCTGTTAGCAGTAGAAATGGATTTTTGGAGGCGATCGACAAGAATTTTAAGAAAGGATAAAGTAAAAAAAAAAAACAGCACAATAAGGGTAATTATGCGAGTTGAAAAAAAACAAAAACAAGATATATGAGATGTATGAAATTAATAATAAAAACATCGAAAAAAGCCGTACTGGCATTTATAATGTAATGTATAATTCCGAAATGTCTTCTTAATAAAAGAGCCGCCATTTGCAAAGATAGAAGCAAAGGCTTCAAAGTATTTGGTGGGCGGGAATTACAACGTATATAGAGAGAAATTTGCGTTTAGGTCGGTACTTCCTCAGGTAGCTCAGATGGTAGAGCACTTGGACTAGAAAACCAAGGGTCCCGGGTTCAAGTCCCGGCCTGAGCGTATAATTTTTCTCTTCAAACATGATTTATCCACCGTTGAGATGTATGAAATTAATAATAAAAACATCGAAAAAAGCCGTACTGGCATTTATAATGTAATGTATAATTCCCAAATATGTCTTCTTAATAAAGGAGCCGTCATTTGCAAAGATAGAAGCAAAGGCTTCAAAGCATTTGGTGGTCGGGAATTACAACGTATATAGAGAGAAATTTGCGTTTATCGGTACTTGCTCAAGTAGCTCAGATGGTAGAGCACTTGATTAGAAAACCAAGGGTCCCGGGTTCAAGCCCCGGTCTGAGCGTATAGTTTTTCTCTTCAAATATGATTTATCCATCATTGAGATGTATGAAATTAATAATAAAACTATCGAAAAAAGCCGTACTTGCATTTATAATGTAATGTATAATTCCCAAATATGTCTTCTTAATAAAAGAGCCGCCATTTGCAAATATAGAAGCAAAGGCTTCAAAGCATTTGGTGGGCGGAAATTACAACGTATATAGAGAGAAATTTGCGTTTATATCGGTACTTGCTCAGGTAGCTCAGATGGTAGAGCACTTGACTAGAAAACCAAGGGTCCCGGTCTGAGCGTATAATTTTTCTCTTCAAAAAGAAGATAGAATATCAAAGAAGATCCTTGATTGGAAAGCTAATGGAAGAAGTGGAAGAGGCACACCTAGAGAACATTGGGTAGATGGAGTGAGGAGAAGTATGGAAGCTAGAGATATGAGGGAAGAAGACACTTTAGACAGGAACCTCTGGAGACAAATCACTTTGGGTTGAAGGAGAAACACTGTATTGTGGAATATTCCTAATAAAAATATTATTATTTTCTTTTCCTATTATTAACCATTTTTACTCCCACCGAATTGAACACACCATAGCATACTTGGTTAAGGCAAAACGTTACAAACCGGAAGGTCGCGGATTTGAATCCCCGTTGTATCAGAATTTTTAAACTGGTCTAACATTTTGGCGCCATTATAGCTTCTAACTGAAATAAATACCAGGCAATGTTCTAGGGCTAAAGGCGGCCGTCACGCAGGACTGAGAATCGACTCTCTAGAAAGGTGGGAGCATTAACCTCCTACCCCCTAAGGTCCTCCTAAGGACAGTAATCGGATCACTTTACCTTAACTCCTGCCGATACAAATTTAATGATATAAAACAGCTTATTTCGTGGTTAAACGTTTATTTAAATAAACACATGAGAATGTTATTACGCGTCCCATGCTGCTCCGCTCTCGAGTGGAATGTGATTAAAGGATGCAATAAATCAATGATGAATTACTGTCCGCAGACGAGAAGAATAAAAGCAAGGGACGAAGGTGGGCACGGGGAATTGCAAGCGATACAATGGCTTACTACCTGAGAATTTAGGAACAGTCCATGATGTCACTTACATCTATAGTTTTTCATGCGTATTAAATTTTATGTCATATATTTTGTGTTTTACGGTACTTAAATTTGCTCTTCTTATTCAGTTTAGTTACTTCATATTTTAATGTTTCGTAGTTCGTGTGAGGTAAGGGCGATGATTAAAATTTTGTAGTGTGTCCGTCAGACTCGGAACTAACACGCCCGCTCAGCGTCTAAATGAAGGTAAGTTATAGTACAATCCTTCATGATGTAATGTGCTGAGTATGAAATACCTACTGCTTTCATGCACTTCTTCTGTGGACAGTAGCTATCATACAAATGTAATTTTCAAGTTTTAAAGTACACACTTTAAGACTGCACAAAGTAGACCTGAAATCAGTGAAGGTGCAGAAAAAATAAACATAGTCCCAACTCGAAACCTATTTTTTAATCCATGGAGATATATGTGAATAGAGGAAACTACATAACATTGAGTAATCAGATATAATAAAATAAACTAAAATCCCTTATACTGTAATGGGTAGGGCATGAAGCATGATGAAGAATGAAATAGTGGCATGAAAACTTATAAAAACCCAGAGGGAAAGCGCAATGGGTAGGGCATGAAACATGATGAAGAATGAAAGAATGGCATGAAAACTTAAAGCGCAATGGGTAGGGCATGAAGCATGATGAAGAATGAAAGAGTGGCATGAAAACTTATAAAAACCCAGAGGGAAATGGCCTAGTAGTTAGACCAAGAATGAGGGGGAATAATGACATTAATTATAATTTGAGGTAAATGAATTATTCAAGTAACGAATGAAAAAAAAAATACTCAAGTTCCATAGACTGCAATGGGTAGGGCATGTGGCATGATGAAAATGAAAGAGGGCCATCAAAACTTGTAGCAAACTAGAGGGAAGTCATCAGTAGTTAGGCGAAGAATGAGATAGGAGTATAACAATCACTATGTTTTGAAGTGAATTATACAAGAAACGAATGAAAAATATTAGCTTACGATAAGGATGTATGGAGAACTAAATGATCCTGAGAGCTATGACGGCGGTAGCATTGCTGCCGATAGGGTTACACATGCCGGACTGGTCGAAGGTGATAAGCCAGACGAAAAAAGTACCTTGGTCGAAAGAGTGACGATCTTTCACAGTAAAAATAGAACCGTCAAGGAATGCGGACATGGGTTCAACTGGGGTAAAATTACAAGTATTTGAGAATAAAGTACTTAGGAAAATTTTTGGACCCAAGAGAGATGAACAGACAGGTGAATGGAAAAGACTACATAACATTGAACTACATGGTCTTTATAGGAAGCCAGATATAATAAGAACAGTTAAGTCTCGTAGACTGCGATGGGCAGGTCATGTTGCACGTATGGGGAATGGGAGACTTGCATGAAAGCTTCTTGTAGGAAATCCAGAGGGAAAACGCCCAGTTGGTAAACCAAGAATGAGGTGGGAGAATAACATTAACTATGATTTGAGGGAAGTAGATTATACAGGGAATGATTGGAAAGCATTAGCTCAGGATAGGGATATATGGAGAGCTTATGTCCATGCGGCCATGAACCTACGGGTTCGATAGTGCCAGTGAGTAAGTAAGTAAGTAATGTCCGCGCGGCCATTAACCCCGAGTTCAATAGTACCAATGTGCTAGTAGGTCTACAACAAATTTTCTATTATTCAACAACACAACAACAATCCCACAAATTAAATTATATAGGCCCTAACTATCCTATAAATAGCATATTGCAATGCTAGGTTGGAAAGTGGTTTTTACAGAAGTGAGGAAATTATTTCCGAGATTCTGTAAAACACTTCACAAACGTGCGTTGTACATTATTTTTTGCACGATGGTGTTTTTCAAAAAAATAAATCATAGTTGGAAATATTTGCGTTCATAATAAACATCTGACTATAACGTTAACAGTGTGGGCAATGTTTATTAGTTGAGACTACAGCAGGCCGTGACACCAATCAGGGATAAAATTGAGGCAAGTACGAATTTATTGTTTTATATTGTTTCAAATAAAGTTCACTTTATTTAGAATGCAGTGATTTATTTTGTATAATGTATATTAACACTATATTTCGGGATATATTATTGTAAATACGTTTGTACGTAGTATACATAAAGGGAAGTGATGTTACTTCCCGCAATAGGTAGGTAATGTGTATTTTTTTATTACATAAAACTTTCCTCATTAGAGGATTGCCTCAAGGACAAAGTGATACAGACAATTAATTTTTGTAATTGATGAAATGCATTTTGTAAATACATTTCAAAAAATTCAACTTGTAGGCCTAATTGAAGTATACATACTATAAAGTAATTTTGTAAATATGGTTTCTTAAAATTGAAATTGATCCTCTAATGGCAGCGATGGCAATTCTAGAAAGATACATCCTGTCCTACAGTATATAGTTATTTATAGGTTGGTAACCCCGAAATTTCGGAAATTGAACTTTCAATTATGGTCGCCATTGCTGTAAATACGACAGAACACACTATCGTGCAAAAATAGTATTACCTTAATATTAGCCTCTTAGCTTTTTTTAGCCTAATAAATAGAGGTGTAAGACAAGGGTGTAGTTTATCACCTACCCTTTTTAATCTATATATTAAGGACATCATCCAAAATTGAAATAGAAATGTCAATATAGGTATAAGAATGGACCGTTTTAAAATATTAAACGTTTTAATGTATGCTGACGATGTGGTTATTATTCAAGAAAATGAAAATAATTTGCAGTACTCTTTACATCAATTAAATCAGTTATGCCAAGAATATAATATCATAATATCAAAAGAAAAAAACAAAAATAATAGCATTTTGGGGAAACGATCACATAAGATCCAAAATCGTAATATACAACAAACCTCTGGAACAAGTAACAAATTTTAATTATTTGGGTTGTAATTTTACTATAAACACAAAAACTGAAAGAGACATACATATGAAACTGTCGAAATTTCAAATGATATGCGGAACTATACATAAAACATTAAAGAATAAAACAAGAAGAGAGACACTAGATTGAAGTTTTATTGGCAGTTCCTGCATTACTTTATGGGAGCGAAACTTGGGTAATGACCAAAAAATTGCAAAATAGAATACAAAGCGCAGAAATGAACTTCCTTAAGGCACGTACACATATGCGCGCCGCGAACACGAACGGCGCGTGTTATGTTCGTCGAAATTATTAATTTCAACGAACCTCCTGCAATCCATAGGAAACCCACAAACCTTCAGTAGACATTTTGCAGAGCAGGTGTAACCAACGATGTCTATTCCCTTTCCGTTCTCCCGCTTGTCCTGCATTCTTTCCCAAAAATAGGGACATTTTTTTTAAATGCCGCGGGACGCGGGACAAATTATTAAAAATCGGGACTGTCCCGCCAAAATCGGGACGTCTGGTCACGCTTATTACTTATTACATCTTATAACTTTATTTATACTTTTTCAAATATTATAGCATTAACGGAATTTAAAAAAATATATGATTTGTATATCCATCCATAGTAATTCTGCCCGAAGGCAGGTCATTCACTGAAATCATAGCATTTTCATGCTATGCTTGCAGCTTTACTAGGGAATTGTGTAGGTGTGGTAGCTTCCCGTTGCTTTCCACACCGGTGAAGGATGATGAGATGATGATGATGATGATATGATAATGATAAGGATGATGGCCATATGATTTCGGGGACCGTTTGGGCCTTAAAGTTTTCCTGACATTTGTCTTACAGGTGAGGAAAAACCCCGATAAAAACCTCACCCAGAAAAACTGCCCCGACCGGGGATTGAACCCGGGCCCCGCTGCGTGACAAGGCAGCACGCTACCTCGAGACTACAGCGGTGGACATGATTTGTATATATATGTTTAAAATTATTAAGAATCTATCTCACCATAACATGGCCTTAATTTTTAATAAAAATGTACACGATTATTATACTAGAGGTTGTACTTTATTGCACAAAGATACTAGTTTCTAAAAAAAAAAAGGTATAAAAGGGATTCGTTATGCATTAATCAACCATTAAAATAACTACTTACCTATTGAATATCAACATTTCACGAATGTTAAACATTTTTCTAATTGTATTAAAAAATATTTTTTCTCATTGCTTTCTTAGTTAATTTTGTTAATTTTTTTATTATTATTAATATTATCCTGTTTAAATATTGTATTTATATGTGTATATATATTGTGCATCTATAGTAGTTTGTATTACTTAAACTTATGCCTGAATTTGTTTTCTTGATTTTATTGTTAATTGTTTTATGGCCATAATTTTTTGTATATTGCCCCTTAACATGAGCAGTCTTGCTCTTTGGAGTCTTTGAAGAGATAAATAAATAATTAGCAATAAATGTGTTTATATATTGTATTGTTTTGTGATACTTCATACATAATATTATGAAATGAACGTCTTAAATAAATAATGTTTTCTAAATAATTCTAATTTATTTATACAATTACAGTACACACGAAAAAAAAAACACATATCATTGAAAAAAAAAAAACAGGCATCTCCTTTCAATGATTTTTTAAAATGATCCTTATGTTGTGGATCCCACAATAATTGCTTGCTTCTATAAATGTCAACAAGTTTTAACACGTTTTCCTCTGACCACTCCATACTCAAATAATAGGTGCGCACCGAAAGCAACGAACCTCTCAGGTACCCGTCCAAATCTAAACAGCGAACCATCAAAGTGTTCGTGGAAAAAACCGACAATGAGTGGATCGTGGTGAGAGGCGCGCGCGCGGCGCGCGCGCCGTTCGCGCGCACCTTAAAACCCCGTCCAAATCTGACGAACATGGTGCGGCGCGCGCGCCGTTCGTGTTTGCGGCGCGCAGATGTGTACGTACCTTTAGAAGAACAAAAGGCTGCACAAGATTGGATCGGATAAGGAATGAAGATATAAGAACAGAGTTAAATGTATATATCCATTGGATGAGAAAATCAGAGAATATGGAGAGAAATGGTTTACACATGTGGAAATAATTAATGTATCAATATTACCAAGAGTAGCATTCAACTACAAGCCAAGAGGTTCAAGGAATGTAGGAAGGCCAGTGAAAAGATGGGCAGAACAACTGTGAGGCGGAACAGGCAATTTGCCTAACCCGTGAAGTGAAGAAGAAGAAGGAGAAGAAGCTTTTTTTAACCCTCAATTTAGATTAATTTATCATGTTTGAGTTTGCTATCCGTGGCTTGAATAACATAATTTTCTAAGGACCAAATTTAGTCTGAGGGGACTATAATGGCCCAATTCCGTCAGGAAATTTGGTAGGTGTGGATGAAATATTATTTATGGGAGTGCGTAGTTTAAGAGGCTCAAAATAAAAGAAACAGTGGTGACAAATTAATTTTTTTATTATTTGTTTTGAAGTATCAACAGATGGCTACTTCTTAGAGACAATTTCATTTATCAAATTCGCAATTAGCATTGGTATTGCTCCATTGCCTTATAAAAAATGTTTGAAAATCAATAAATCAAAGCAGAATGTGTCTGAATCAAAGAGTGAAAAGAAGTTAAGCTTACAAAGTGTGGGGGGGAGGAGCCCCCTGGGCAGACTGGCGCCACATCTACAGAGAACACATGGTGCGACCTCTTCTCGGTCTGTCTCTGTCTCAAACCAAGGACACGACTCATCTGTATTCAGCTCCGTACTATGTACTTCTTATCTCCGCTACTGGAGATCCAGGTGTGCAATCACCGCTATCTTATCTCTAAGATACGCCTAATTTCTGTGCTACTGGATATCTGGTGAAGAGAAAAGTAATATCTACAAGATAAAGCTAATTTCTGTGGCAGTGTACATCTCTGTCTCCAGGTGTGCATACAATCACGTTACTTTATCTCTCAAGATATGCCTAATTTCTGTGCGACTGGAAATGTAGTGTAGAAAAAAATGATATCTACAAGATAAGGGTAATTTCTGTGTACATCTCTGTCTCCAGGCATGCACACAATCACGTTACTTTATCTCTAAGATACGCCTAATATCTGTGCTACTGGAAATCTTGTATAAAGAAAAATAATATCTGAAAGATAAGGCTAATTTCTGTGACTATTTAATTCATGTCCCAAATGGTAGTCAATGGCCAATCACGTTTCAATGAATTTTGTTTTACAACCAATTACAGTCGTGTTTCACGTCGCTCTTTATCGATTTCTCTTAATCAGCTCTTGCTTTTTTGATAAAGAAAGATCATCCTTCTTAATATTCAGAACAGGTTAGAGCATTATTTTTCTCTAAGAAATACAATGAATATAGCAAATAATGAACAGATTACTTGATTTTACTGAGTTCTTTACTAAAAAATAAATTAATAACATATAATGTTGAATATAACATACAGTTTGACGTATTTATTTTTTTTTTTTCCACTAGGGTGCATTCTTACAACACTGCGATTCTATTTGGCAATAAATAATATGATCAAGTTGCAGTGAATATACACAACCTCACATTTCTGATTAGTTTTCAAACATCGCCGTTTACATTAAATATATAAATATTTTAAAATACCACTAACTATATTTAAATAATAACTTTTGAGTAAACAGATTAATTTTATTCGTTAAATAGTCCTAACAAATGCCACTCTTGATTTCCAAATCTTCTAGATAAATTCACGAATCACTTCCTGACTCGTGAATTTATCGGTTATTTGGAAATCACTCGTGGCATTACTTATAACTATTTAACTCATGCCCTAAATGGGAGTCAATGACCAATCACGTTTCAATGAATTTTGTTTTACAACCAATCACAGTCGTGTTTCACCCCGATATTTATCAACTTAAGTTTATCATATTAAAGAAAGCTCTTCTTTTTTAATATTCTGAACAGGTCAGGGCATTATTTATTTTTCAGTGACTGGCTCTCTAAGAAATACGTTGAATATAGCAATTTATATATAAAGGTGTAAGAATCCTAGAATGCATGTGGTTCCCAGATTGCATATATATAGTGCACGAATGTAACCAGATACTGCTTGCGGGATATAATTGAAAAAAAAATTGTGCATTTGATTACACCACAATAAAAAGAAACCACTGTTTGCACTTTCTTGAACGTATTATTTCCCAAGATTTTACGTTCCAGAAATATAATTGACATATTTACATCATAGGACATCAGAATTAATTAATAACCTAAAAATGTTGGTTATAATATAAAGTTTGATGCGTTTCATTTTTTCTCCACTAGGGTGCATTCTTACAATATTGCGATCTTAATTGACAATAAATAATATGATCTAGTTGCAATGATGAACAAATGAAACATAACAAACGTTTCTCATTTGTTTTCAACATCGTCGTTTACATTAAATATATACATATTTTAAAATAACTATATTTAAATAATGATTTGTGAGTAAACAGCTTGATTTTATTCGTTAAATAGTCCTAATAAATGCCACTCTTGATTTTCAAATTCTCTAGATAAATTCATTGATCACTCCGTGACTTGTGAATTTATCGATAATTTGGAAATCGCTCGTAGCATTACTTATGATAATGTTCATCTGTCTCCAGCTGTGCATACAATCACGTTACTTTATCTCTAAGATACACCTAATTTCTGTGCTATTGGAAATCCAGATGAGCAATCACTGCTAATTTCTGTGCAAATGGAGATCCAGATGTGTTGATACAATCACCGCTCTTTTGTCGTATACACACTATCTCTAAATTCACTATCCATCTCAATGAAGGAGGGCAATAATTGAAAAATCAATGTTATTGTAAAGCTTTTACAAATACTCTATTTTATTTCTACATGACTACAATCTAGGTGTAAACACATACTCCATCTTTCAGCTGTGAAATGTAATGTACACCTTAACATTTAAAGCGTAAAACAACCTGCTGCTTCTGTGATACGATTCCGTAAATCAAGCTGACGTGATAACGACGTTTTCGTAGAGTGAAACGTAAAATTTTCCACACTATGCTGCGAGGGGCATTCAACTCCCTACTGCGGCGTCGAGTTGTTGCGTTCGGACTATCACTGGCAATTTGAGCCTACTGCACTGTTTCTGCTGATATTGTGGTCGTCCATGACGTGCCTCGTCACACACACTGCCGGTACGCTTGAATTTGTTTACAAGCAGACGAATGTGTGTCATTGTTGGTGCAGGTTTATGGAATGTATGGATAAATTCAGTTCTGGCGTCTTCATATGACAATCCGCGTATCCGTGAACAAACAATAGCAACCCGTTCTTCCGTGCTAAACATTCTATACTAAGTTAACAGTGTATGCAAAGAAATACAAAAAAAGTATTTTCATGGGATGGCTAGTCATTTTAGAGACAATCTGTGTATAAAAATGAATGTGAGTTTGTCTGTCCTTTACGGACTCAAAAATTACCTGACCAATTTATATCATCACTTAGAGAATTTTTTTTGGGACAATTAACGTTATAAGATACTAGCGTACATACTATAGGAGCTAAAAAAAAGTGCATTGGTGCACTAAAAAATCAGGTTTTTGGACGCTTAAATGGCTTATGCTGCTGAAAACATAACGAATGCACCAAATTAATATACACAATAATTGAATATCTAAAAAAATCTACAGAAAAGTCCGCGACAGTATATGTCTATCTTTTATGCAAACTCACAATAATTAATATTTTCGTCTTTCAGTCCATTGATGCCAAGAAGATCGGGATAAGTATATTCCCGGCCAAGGCCGGGTAATGAGCACGGGTTATCTAAAAATATGTACGATACAGATTTATAATTATTTTTCTTTTTACTTATTCAACTAAACATGTAAATACGTTTAATTTATTTAGGCATAACAGCGCACGCCGGGCATTAACTAGTATCCTATAAATATTTAATTTCTCTGCTACAAGAGATCTAGTAAGGAGACAATTACACAGATTTAGCAACCATTTTGTTTCAGAAAATAACTTTTTACTATTTTTCAGTTTCATATTTTGTGTAAACACATATCTTGTATTTAGTTTTGTTTCATCAGTTTTCGAGAAGTTTAGATTGTAAGAAAATTCCTTAAAAATGGTTATCTGTAGACATAATTCACTATAACTATCATTATAAAATATAAAGATGAGACGAAATAAATTTAATATAATTGAATTTAATTATTAAGTAAAAAAGGTTAAAACAGCAAGAAGAATATCTAGTTTTATGTGAAATTATTTTAATTGATACTTTTTTTTTATTTTGAGATTAAAATATAATACTAGACAATACTGAATTATAAAACGTTATAATAAAATGTATAATATAGGCCTGCAATTAATATAATTAAGAGCACTGCACCTTTTTGTTTTGTACTTAGTACCCAATACATATAGCAATAGGCTAATATATTTTTTATAATTTTATTAATGTCATTATTTTCTTTAATATTTTTATTCATTAATCGTATAAGAATCCTTAATATTTAGCGAAAATAAATCAAAGTTTAGTGAAAATAAATAAATGGAATCATAAAGAAATGAAATGCAGGTAGAGAGTCTAGAGTTTGCCAGTGCAGATTCGTAAACAGGGTCATAAATAAGTCTTCTCCCTGTGAAAGGAGATGTGTATTGGCTAGTCAATACCTATTTGAGTTCCTTACTGCAGTAAATATGTTTTACTGTGTTAGTGTTCAATTTAAGTTTCTTTGTCACAATAACACGCCGCGCCGCGCTCGTACCAACGATCCCGTCATTTTGTTAAATATCTGGTAGTAATAGGGATGTATACTTCTTAACATTACTACTCAACTATAAGAAAGGTTATTCAGCACTTTTTGGTGTAAAATTCCATCTTAATCATGGAATTTACATTTATTTATATACAGATTTTTAATGTTTACACATCTTTCTGTGCCTAAAGTTTTATTTTTCTTCTCCGCTCGTCTCTCTCCATCCAATCCATGTCCTCCAGTCCTCTTGCTCTCATTCCAGTTCTTATTTCCTGCATCCACGAGTTTCGAGGTCTTCCTCTCCTCCTTCTTCCAGGTGGACATCATTCCAATGTTTTCCTGGGTTATCTTTCTTCTTGCATAACTAACTAATTCACTGGCTCTATCGAAACAATTGGTTCATGGCCGCGCGGACATAAGCTCCCCATACATCCTGAGATAATGTTTTCCAATCATCCCCTATATAATCTACTTCCCTCATATAATGGATAATGTTATTTTCCCACCTCTTTCTTGGTCTACCAACTGGGTGATTTCCTTCTGGTTTTCCTACAAGAAGCTTCCATGCACCTCTTTTATTCCTCATGGAGTTTACATACTATAATTCTTATAATGTGAATAAGAATGGTGGTTAAAAGGCAAATCATTAGGTTTTGTGTTTCCATGGTGTGGTTCCCTAGGTTCAACACTGTTTAACAAGTCCCTTCACAGGTCTTTATCTTCAGCGAATTGAAACCAGTTCGTACGTCTTCATATTCAGATCCAAAATATCAATTCGAATAGTATCCTTCCAACGTCTTAAAGTCTTAACTTAAAAAACTAAAATTATGGCTTTTCAGGGCAAAGTGTCAGTCAGAGCAAAAATAGTAATCCTCTTGTAAACCCATGTTTCCCTTAACAGATATTTAGGCGCTATCCCCCTACAGGGAAGAATTTTAACCATATCAATTTAGTTACACTTGTTTTCGTATAGATGTAATTTGAGTGGTCCGGGGTCAGCGTTCCGCCTCATACTGACATCTAGGAAACCAAGGTAGTACTAGGATGGGAAAATTCGGTAAATTTTGCTTAGAGGCCTTTTCATTCAGGTTTAAGGATCTTTTACGAGCCTGAAAATCTTCAGACTCGGGACCCACGGCTTAAAGTCCCTCCCGGAGGACTTGATCCTTGGATTTTTCCATCCTAAAAAATCCATCAATCCCGACCGGGTTTGAACCCGCGGCCCTCGGGACCAGAGGCAAGGAGCATAACCACTAGTCCACCGCGGCCGATAAAATATAATCAATAGTGATCAATAATGATATAATAGAACAGATAGTACATTTTAACTATCTTAGTTCAGATATAACGTATAGCTATGATTGGGATATATATATATATATATATATATATATATATATAATAAATTAAACTGATATCAAATTATGTGTGGCACCATAAGAAGAACCCTCCGAAAGATTCGAAGAGAAACTCAGTTCAGGTTTTAAAAAAGTAGGTTTGTTCCTGTTCTTTTATATGGATCTGAATCTTGCGTACTTACATAAATATATATCTCACACATTCAAGCTACTGAAATTAAATTTTTAAGATCCGTAAAAGGATGTACACGCATGCATAGATTACACAAGAATAAATAAGAAATGAACTGGAGATATTTTCAATACTCGATAAAGTAGAAGAGCACAAATACCAATGGAAAGAACATTTAGACAGAATGGACAATAAAAGATTACCCATAAAGATCAACACCTACAAACCACATGGAAGAAGATCATTGGGACGGCCAAGGAAACGATGGACTTGAGACCGGAACAGGTCGCATTGACCTAATCCTGGAAAGGAAGAAGAAGAAGAAGAAGATCCTTCCTATGTCTCGGTCTTCTTAATGGTCTTTGCCACAAAGGTTTCTCTATACAACTTTTGAAAGCGTATCTAGTCGCCAATCCCGTCTCGGTAGACGCGTGGCTAAAGCGCGCGGCTGTCTCGACTGGAATTAACATGTGAGGGAGCGTTCCGCCCGGCGGCAAGCCTGATGTCTCCATAGAGGTACCGGGATTTTTCAGGTTTTTCTCCGGTTCTCACGTTTCCCGAATTCCACCTCACCAGCACTCTCCAATCCGTAAAATTATAGGCGTTCACGGCTTGGTGCTTTGATTCTTGTACAGTTGGTCTTCCATGCTAAATGGCAGTGGTCCAGTTTTGTTGAAACGCTGAGGTGCAACAAAACTGGATCACGGCTACTTAGCCCGGAAGAACAACTAAACCAAGAATCACTCTCCAATCCTCTTCCTTAACCATCAAGTAATTTCATCTCCAGTCATTCATTTCATACCACCTCTCACCACATCATGTTAAGTAAAATAAGTCTGTTTAGATGTTTAAAATAATGGTTGAGGTGATCAAATCGGTGTATACTCATGTGCTTCCTCATGACTCTGAGCCTGTGTGTCAACTTAGGACAGAATATGGCCAAAGGGAGGGCCATAGCACTCCACAGGGGCTTGGGCCCAGTCCATATAAATGGTGAAATGAGTCATGTGCGTGAATGTTTGATGTGTGTTGAACCAGGAACACCGTAGAGTATATATCTTCTCATTCATTCCATAAAGTGAAGATTAGTACCGGTAATACAATGAACAAAAAACAAGGTTACCGTGTTAGAGTGTTAAAACCCGAACCCATCTTTTCTAATCTAATCTAATCTGATTCGAATAACCAATTCGAGCTACATGACCTGCTTTCATTTCCTAGACTATAATAATCATGGACAATATTAGAAAAGGTATATAAGTTATGGAGTTATGAACTTATTCTTCTTCGGCTTTCCCCACTTATAAGTTTGCCGTCTTCAGTTTCCATTTATCTCTAAGCATTCCAATCTCCCTCTTCCAAATTTATATCATCCATTATAGTTCTGACGTAGGTTTTCCATTTCTATGTTGGTCTGCCACGTTTATTTCTTCCACGGGGTGACCATTGGTATATATTTTTTTGCCATCTTTCATTTTCCATTCTTTGTACATGGCCATACCATTTAAGCGTTTGATTTTCAATCTTCTTAACAACAGATGTGGTGACATTCATTTCTCTCCGAAGGAATATTTTATCCTTCTTGTTTTTTTTTTTTTTTTTTTGCTTCTTCTAAAATAATCAAATTCAACTGTTCTAATTTTATTCTTTTGTAATTCCGTCAAAGACCAAGCTTCACTTCCATATGACAAAATATTCTGTACTATGCTCTTATAAATTTTCATTTTAGTTTCCTTTGTAATATTTTTTATTCCAAATTATTCTATGTAATGTCTTAGTTGCATTTTTTGCCATTGCAATTTTAGTCTGTACATCTCTCTCACAGGTACCTAAACTTGTAATTTTTAATAACTTTATTGCTAATTTACAATCTATCTTGAAAAGACAATAAGTAAATTTGTTAAAATACATAACTTGTTAGGAGAATACTGCCCAATGACAGCACTCCATTATACAACATTTTATGCGAAAATGAAAGGAAGTTCTAATATTTTATTTATTTTTAGTCTTCTTATTTCTTCACTGTTGTCTAGAAGATTGATTGCAAGATGATTAGGATGAACTTCTAGTCGCCTTAGATATCGAGTGCTGTACTTTTCTATTTCTTCTTTTACAGTAGCTATTTTTAAATCATGATGAATGGTGGCGTTGTTTACATACCATGGAGCAGCAACAATAAAACGAAGGGTCTTAGACTGAAATCTCTGTAAAATTACTTGTAATTATTGACCCAAGATATTAAAAAAATCACATTTTTTTTTATTTTCCCTGTTTCAAGTATGAGGTCATCAACATCCTTTCTCAAACACATATATTCTGTTTTCTGTAAATTTATATTCAGTCCCCATTTTTTATATTCTTCCATTCGTTTATTTATTATATATTTCATATCATCTTCATCCCCTGCAAAAATTATTTGATCATCTGCAAACAATGAATGCAGTACTTTTCCTCCTATAGGAATACCTATTTCAGAACATTTTTTTTTTATACCACAAGTTAAGAGCCTGGTCTAAATAAATGTTAAAAAGAATTGGTGACAATCTGCATCCCTGCTTAAGGCATTTATTCACTGCGAATTCCTCTGTTATGAACTAAAACTATATTATATTCCTAATTTTTATCTTATTTGTTTGCAGACACTTTATCATCAAACATTACATATCATGTATAATGCTTGGCTGCATTCATTAGGGCGTGCTGGCAGTGATGTGAAAGCTACTACAGCACAAGTTTTCCATTTATGCAAATGTCAGAGTTGATACCATGGAATTGAATGAGAACATTTGTATTCGAATTGTAAATAAGAAGAATAACATTTAATTTCAAGGGAATGAACTCATAAACTAGCCATCTCTCACACAATCTCAGCAAAGAACATGATTTCTTTTTCTATTTCAGATGTTAGGTATTTGCGCCTCACTTGATTTGGTCCGTCTTTTGGCATATGTAGGGGGCACCAGGTGGGTATTATATTTATAATATACGGCGCTATGAACGAATGGAGAAGACTTAATAGTGAAATAAATATTTATAGGAAACCTTTATATAATATATATATATATATATATATATATAATAAGAACTGTTATGGCTCGTAGACTGCGATGGACAGGACATATGGCACGAATGGGGAATGATGAGGAGCATGGAAGCTTCTTACTTTATTTAATAGATGGAATTAATATACCGCAGTTACATTAGCAACTATTTGCCATCAATGATAATAGTAAAACCAGAGGGAAAACACCCAATTGGTGGACTAAGTATGAGGTAGGTGAATACTATTACTCATGATTTGAGGGAGGTAGATTATACAGGGGATAACTGGGAAACATTCATTCAGGATAGGGTTATGTGGAGAGCTTATGTCCGTGCGGCCATGAACCTATGGGTTCGATAGTACAGTGAGTTAGCTTCTGAACACAAGATTTCCATTCTTCAAAGACAATTTTCTGGCTCAGACTAACTGACACCCGAACATTACACTTTTTTCTTGTGTTTCTTTTTTTAATTCTACTACATTCCAGTCCTAACTATCTAACTCTCTTATTTAATTTCTTGATCTATGATTAGGATTTGAGTACCAGATTGTAGAATAAACTTAACATTCAACACCCCCTGGACAGAACATCTCTCTATTCTATTACTTACACAGTGCCCTCGCGATCTTGGACATTTTTCCCTCTTGAAATCAGAGGCTGATTGACAGTACCGCATTTCAAAAGACAATTTAATAATTTTCTATCTAACGTTAATAGCCTCTTCCTAGTATATTTTATTTTCATTTTTATTCCAGTTTTATATTTATTTTGTCTTTTTCAAATAGTATTGCATCCAGGGTCAGTAAATACAGACTTATCTCCTGCTCCTTCTGCTGATGATAAGACTAGTCCCGAAGGGTCTACAGATAATTAATAGTTTACAAAGTTGAGGAGACGGACCTATTTGGTAATAATTTTATAATCTTATAATATAATTATAATTTCTTAAGTGTTCTGTATTATTACAATTATGATAATATTGTCAATATTATCATCGTTTATTAAACATGATTTAACATAGGCTATATAGATGTATTACACAGTCAATCAAATCCCTAATCACCAAACTATATAAAGTTAAAAGAGTCAACGGGATTCAATAGCGACGTTAATGGAACGCATTGACTCTTTCCTCTTTTTTTTTTTTTTTTTTTTTGGTGATTTGGAATTTTATTGATTGTGTGATACAATTTTATCACCAAGAAGATTCTATTTATTAAATACAATATATATATATATATATATATATATATATATGTAATTATATTTATACATTAGTATATATTGTACACTTTCAATTGTTATTGGTTGAGTGGAAGAGAAGGTCTCAAGGCCTTAAACTCTCTCAGTATAAACAAAGCTTTTATTATTATTATTATTATTATTATTATTATTATTATTATTATTATTATATTATTATTATTAGGGTTGTAAGGGGTAGTGACGTATATATATATATATAACATCTCCTACCCAATTCTCATCACCTTCTCGCGGTACAACCCGTTTTCGCAAACGAGGCTCTGAGGACCGAGTCACGGCGGTATAACCGGTACTGAGTAAATGCGGTATCCTAATGTCTGTCCAGACACTAAAAGGTAGCAGCCCTACCACTAGACTACTTAGCATCGGGCCATGAATCTTATAAAAGTTGATATAACAATTAGCTTTTGTTACCCGTAAAAAATGAAGTCATCCTGTATTTTTTTTCCCTCCAGATGTATTGACGCCTTTAGCGATTATTTATTACATTTATTTATGTTAAATAATGTTATAAAATGGTGAATGTGCTAAAAATTGTTCTACTAATAAAATTCTTATCCGGAGTTAGCTTCACATTTGAGAGAGAGAGAAAAAAAAACGAAGGAACCTCAGTCATATTGGTCATGAAATGAACCTGAGACCTCCGGAATACGAATATCTACCGTTACCGGTTGACCCAACTCACTCGGTAATGCTTGTTTTTATAAAAATATTAGATAAATAAAATTGATTTATTCTTGCATTAACCCCTTGGAGTTCAGTGTCCTTTATAATGAATAGGATTATGGTTTTTCCCAATAACTAAGTTGGTGTACATCATTTTTATATTGCATCCATCTACTTTAAAATATATTTACTTAAAAAAGTAATCAGAGAGAAATGTTTGACTTTCTTTAATGGGAAAATGACCCTTAAAAGTCTAAAAAAAATCTGAAAATTGTAAAAAATCAACAATGCATTTTGGAGGATCAATTTTACCTGATTTTTAATGACAACATGTATTTTATGACATTTCTGGCTTTCAAACCAAATGGAAATGTAATCGATTTCTTAGCTTGAGGTACCTGGAAGGCAAAGATACGTTACTCCGATGATATGATCGATAATAAAATAATAATGAAACGCCAGGAGAGTCCTTAACTAAATTTAACCTAAATTCCAGACCAAGGGCAACCACCGAAATAATTCCCTTTAAGGAAAAATTCCTATGGTCTGATGGGAAACACTGGCCACTAGCCCACGAGGCTGGTCATTTGTAAAAATTATCTGAACTTCCAAGAAAGGTTAAGTATACTATATTCAGTTTGCTATGAGCGACTAACTAAATCCAACTTTACATAAGTTGCTCTATGCAGAAAGGGCCTCAGTCCATTTTAACGAAACTGACATTTTTTTATGTTAGTGTATTATACATGTTTTTCCTTGAATACTGATCATAATTTTATCTTATACTCATAACAGCAAAGCCGGACTGAAACCCTTTTACAATGGAAACAAGAATGTAGGAGTGAATAACACGATAACGCAAATCTCAATTTCCTATTAACAAAATGGACTGAAGCCCTTTCTGCACAAAGCGATTGAAATATAAGTAGTTGGAAAAAGGTAATTTTTGATATTGATGCATCATGACACCAGTTAACACGTCGGAGCGATAACACTTGTTGTAAACAAAGTGTTGTGTTGTGTTAATCAGGTTGTGCTTTGGTCACCAAGTCACAAGTCACACGTTTATCTAACTCATTATACCCTCTTTTGTTATATCACTTCTACCTGCAAAATAATCTACGTTCAGTTTTACTTTCCGAATCCAGCAATGTATAACCACATTCAAGACTGAATTTTGTTATGGAAGGTCAATAAGTGGAAACTAACTTTTGTCAATGGACGATTTTGTAACACATGTGCCATTATTCATGTATTTATTTTTGTCCAATGCCACCAGACTATCTTTCATGACATTTCAGGCTTTCGCTCCTGGAATTGGTGGAATTGTAATCCGTGTTTTAGGTTGGGGAACCTGGAAGGCGGAGTTACTTTTCCCCGATGATATGATGGGTGATAAATGATAATGGAATGTCAGAAGAGTCCTTAACCTAAATTTAACTTAAATTCCAGATCATGGGCAACCACAGGAACAATTCATTATAAGGAAAAAAAATCCTATGATCTGGTAGGGAATCGAACCTGGAACCTCATGAACTGTAGTCAAAAAGTTGATCACTACAGTCAGATTCGACCCAGGAAGTTATTGCGTGTTTGGAATAGGGAACTGGGTTGCCATTTTAACAGTGTTTTGTTGAGAGAAATCCTTAAATAAAACTGAAGTATGCAACACAGCAGGCACAGAGTTTGTAAGTTGTAGTGGTCCAAGCCACCCCTTCTTAAAGAAGAAAACAGTTACCATTTGTCACACTGAGCTCGTGCGGACCTGTACTATCCTGTGTGAAATTGTCGACTCTCATATCTACTATAAAACTAGTTTGCATGCCATAAAAGAAAAACTGTGTTTTTTAAATGTATAGTACATAGATTTGGAAAAAGTACTGCTAACCTTCCCCTCCTCCCCTCCCTAAACAAACAAATACCATTATTATGGGTTTGGCATAGCCCGTAAGGTCTGTAGTAACTTCCTTCCTGGGTTTAATTAGAGTGTAGCCCATGAGGCTGGTCACACGCGTCATTATCAATCGTAAAGTTTCGACTATTGCCGATGTTTCCGTCTTCTTCCTATGTAGCCTATAGTTTAACATCGAAAACTAATCATACTAACATGCAGACTTAACTTACGCGCTATGGAACCCTTAGGTTCATGGCCACATGAACATAAGTTCTCTACAGATCCCTATTTGAAATAATGTTTTCCAATTATCCCTGTAGGCTTATAATTTAGTTCCCTCAAATCATGCTTAATGCTATTTTCGCACTTCATTTTAGGCCTATCTACCGGGAGCTTTCCTTCTTACTTTTCTACAAGAGGATTCCATGCCTCCTTCTTTATTCCCAATTCGTTCCACATGTCCCATCGCAGTCTACCAGACTTAACAATTCTTAATACACCTGGTTTTCTATTAAGATTATGTAATTCACTGTTAAGAAGTCTTCTCCAATAACCTGTCTGTTCGTCTCTCTTGGTCCAAAATTTTCCTACTCTCAAATATTCATAATCTTCCTCCTCCCTTAAAATTATAATCCATGTTTCGCATGCCTATAATAAAACCGGAAGAATAACAGTATAGGCCCTAATATTTTTTTCAGTTGAACAATTTTTAGAGAAGCTGCGATATCAAGAATTTTTGTAAAAGAGTAATTATTTAAAACCAGCCCGGAATCGATGGATTTTTTAGGCTATTAAATATCTGAATATGCCTTCTTTCGGAAGGAAATAAAACCGTGGGTCACACATATCGTTCATTTTCAGAATCTAAAATAACTTCGAGCTTGAAATAAGAGACTTCTGAACAAAATTTGTCTTGTCCTTGACGCCCACGTTCGAATTGAGTCGCCAATGAGCCCAGCCTACAAAGTGTATAAGGCTAAAGTAACTTGGATTAAAATTTGCACAGGTACATTTGGCAAGGTAAATTCAAGATCGAATCTATGAATACTTGTGTTTATATATTGTATAGTAGCGAAGTATGGACATTGAAACAGAATGATGCACAGACACTTAGATCTGCTGAAATGAGATACTTTCGAAGGACTGCAGGATACACACTACTGTACTAGATCACAATAGTATATTGCGATACAAGTGAGGTAAGCACTTGTTACTGATCGAGAAAAAGTTTGAAAAAAAAAGAGGCGTTTGCGCCCAGTTTTTTCAATTTTCGAGATCTGTTACGTGCTTACTTCATGTGTTTTGCATACTATTTTTTGGTCGATGTGACTAATTTTTATTAAATATAGTAATAAATGAATTAAAATATTGGTTGGATGTAAATGACTTCTATGAGAAAGAAATATTTGGTGATCGTTTCTATGTAGCTTTTCATTTGTTTTATCATAAGCAAGGATTGTTGGCTGTGGAGACATTTTTATATGTAGTACCGTGATTAGAATCTGTTTGATAATTTTATTATGGAAGGAGTCATGGTAGATGATAGAGAAATTGAAGAAGCCTGGAGAGTGGGATGTTCTGCATTAATTCCGGAAAAGTGTAAAGAAAGGTACGAATTAGTGTACAAAACATTCAAGAAATGTTTTATTTTACTTACCGAACGTGTGCTTTTTGAGTCCATTTCTGCATTGAATCCATTATTTTGTTTGCATAGCAACCAGGTTAGATGTGGGAGCGTTGACTTACTTCCAGTAACAACAATATTGGTACGTATAAAAAATTAGTCACATCGATCAAAAAAAAAAATGAAGACATTTCAGTAGAATTACACATGGAACCTTTAGAAAAGAAAATTTCTGATTACAAGTCAAGATGGATGCAACATGTTCATCGAATGGAAGATCACAGGATACCCAAGCAAATGTTAAGCTAACAACCTGCAGGAAGAAGACCAGGACGTCCACTCAAAATACTTTTGGATGGTGTTTCTCTTGAGGCCGAAACAGGTCAACAAATGGCCTACATTCGTGAATGTACTATGATGATGATGATATATTGCAATAGTACATATGCAAATGTAGCATAAAAAAGTGTTTAATAATTTTCTTTTGACGTAAATCTAACATAATGCTTATTTACATAATCAAACTTAAAGAAGTGGCTCATGAGTCATGGTGATCGTTTCAAGATAATTCTATCAGTGGAATGTTACTACTTTACATACATGCAGAGAGTGAGAAAAAAAAAGTATTGTAATTCTTGCTAACTATGTAATTACGCATGCGTTAACTGCACGCACCTCACGCAAACACTTTTATTTGCATTTTGACTGGCCCCCAATCCATTCATTCTGAAAGCTTTCACGTCTAAAATGTATGTATAATATTATTGCTAGTTCAATCCAAATGAAGGTAAAAAGTAACAAAACTCAACCCCATCAACCATTGGCTACAGCGCGGAGCCAGCGCCAAATTCTCGACATATTTACAACTTTTTTGTCCTTATTGTAAGACCGTAAAGTAGTGAAATGAGAGATAGTATCAAATAAAAAAAGTCATCACACAGGAATTGCGTAAACTAATTCCTCAACAAGTGGAATTTATGGTCTGATTTTGCTGGTCGGATTATACAGAGTGATTCATAATTTCTATTACGAACTTCTAGAGGTTGTAGAGGGGACTTATATATCCGATTGAAATAGAATGAGAAAGATATTTTCCAAAAATCAGCGAAATCCGATTGTTTGGAGTGGAGGTTTCCTTAAACCCACATTATACAAATCGCTCTACCGGCCGCTATGTTTGTTTTCATACACTTTAATTGGATACAACGATACATACAATTTAATTAAGTCAAGAAATGTACAGGGCGATTCATAATTTCTATTACAAACTTCTGGGGGTTGTATAGGGGACATAGTAGATACAGTTTTGATACGGAACTCATGTCCGGAAACGTACAATTTCGATGTAAAATAAGTTTAAAGATCGAAACACAATTGGCTGATATCGTGTGTCTCGTGTTTTAGAATAAGCATTACAGACTTCTATGGGTTGTACTTCAAATTTGGATCCACGTGGCGATCCTGTTGTTCGTTGCACGAAGTGTACCTGCGACGCATGTTTTTATACACACGCCCCACAAGACCTGGTGTGTGCTTAATAATTTCTACTGTCGCCAGAATTCGTGCAAGAAGATCTTCTTCTGACTCGATAGGTGTGGTACAGCTCCTAAAAGTCTGTAATACTTATTCTGAAACACAAGATACACGATATCAGCCCAACGTGTTTCGATCTTCAAACTTATTTTACATCGAAATGATATGTTTCCGGACATGGGTTCCATAACAAAACTTTATCTAGTATGTCCCCTCTACATTCCCCAGAAGTTTGTAATAGAAATTATGAATCATCCTGTATATTTCTTGAGTTAATTAAATAGTGTGTATTGTTGTATCCAGTTAAAGTGTAAGAAAACAAACATAGCGGCCGGTAGAGCGATTGGTATAATACGGATTTAAGGAAACCTCCACTCCTACAGTCGGATTTCGCTGATTTTTGGAAAATATTTCTCGTTCTATTCCAATTGAATATATCAAATTTCCTTGCTAAAAAATCGACAACTGAAGCAACTAGAGCGATTTTTAATTTTTTGGTAGTGTTCTTTGAAGAAGTGGCTGAAATCAAGTATCTACAAACAATTATTACTTATAGGAATGAGATGCACAAAGAATTTAAACATAGGTTCAATTCTGGAAATGAATGTTATTATAAATTACAAAGACTCTTTGTCATCTCAATTTTTCTCAAAAACATTAAACTTAAAATTAAAATATAGAATTATGGAATATTCACCTGAAAGGTCCGTCTCCTCAACTTAATTAATTATTTAACTGTAACGCTTTCGGGACTTGTCCCATCATCGGCAGGATTCAAAACTGCCTATGATGGGACAAGTCCCGAAAGCGCTACAGTTAAATAATTAATTAAGTTCAGGAGACGGATCTTTCAGGTAAATATTCCATAATTTTACATTTTAATTTTGAATAATACCTTAACGGAACACATCATGAATCTGATAAAAGTTGATTAAACTTAAAATATATAAAATAGTTATTCTCCCAATTACATTATATGGATGTGAAACGTAAGGTGGGTTTCTCAACCGAAGATTAAACCACGACCACGGTTTTCTGAATTTTTATTGTTTCCATAACAACCATAAAAACTGAAAATCAGCAGCTGTTAATTACAAAAACAAATGTCTGTATCATGTCTATGATTTCATAACAATTTCTGTGAAATTTCAGTCATTTTTATGGGTGTTATGGAAACAACAAAAAATCAGAAAACCGTGGTCGTGATTTAGACCGGTTGAGAAATCCACCCATAGTCTCTTACTTTATGGGAGGAGAAAATAATACGAGAATTTGAGAATAAAGTCTTAGGACAATTTTTGAACCGATGAGAAATGAACAGACGGGTGAATGGAAAAGATTGCATGACCGTGAGATACATGAGGATTATAGGAAAGCAGATATAACAAGAACAGTTAGATCTTATAGACTGCAATGGGCAAGACATGTGTCACGAATGGGGAATGAAAGCTTCTTGTAGGAAAACCAGAGGGAAAAACCCCAGTTGGTAAACCAAGAAAGAGGTGGGAAAATAACATTAATGATTTGAGGAAAGTAGATTATACAGAGGATTGTTGGAAAACAGCACAGGATAGGGATGTGTGGAGAGCTTATGTCCGCGCGGTCTTGAACCTACAGGTTCGATAATCCCAGTGAGTTATTCATTTTTTTATTTATTTTACCTGATGGAGTTAAGGCCGTAAGGTCTTCTCTTCCACTTCACTAGGGTTAAATTATACATACAATAAGAATTATGAGAAATGATACATAAATAGATAATTGTAGACTACACAATATAAAGTTGACAAGGGTAAGAAAGAATAATAATAATTAATATTATTATATTATTATTTGAACAAAAATAATAACTTATCCATCCATAGTAAATTCTGCCCGAGGGCAGGTCCTTCACTGCAATCATAGCATTCTCATGCTATGCTTGCAGCTTTACTAGGGAATTGTAGGTGTGGTAGCTTCCCATTGCTTTCCACGCCGGTGAAGGATGATGATGATGGCCATATGATTTCGGGGACCATTTGGGCCTTATAGTTTTCCTGACATTTGTCTTACAAGTGAAGAAAAACTCGATAAAAACCTCACCCAGAAAAACTACCCCGACCGGGGATCAAACCCAGGCCCGCTGCGTGACAAGGCAGCACGCTACCTCGAGACCACAGCGGTGGACATAATAACCTCTAGTTACATTAAATGAATGACTTAGTGAAGAAAGTTTAAAATATAAAGGAATATAAAGGAATAATAAAAATATACATGGAACACGGTTATATATTATATTGTCTAAGGAAATATGAAGTGAATTTCTTTTTAAACTGTTTTTGAGTCGGGCAGTCCTTGATATACGAGGGGAGAGAATTCCAGAGTCGTGTGGCTGAAACAAGGAAGGATGAGGAATAGTGAGACGTTCGATGTAGAGGAACAGCTAGAGTTAAATTTTCTCTCGATCGTGTGTTCAAGTTATAGTGGGAGGATAGCGAATGAAAGCGAGTAGAAATATAAAGGGGTGATGAGGTGGACAAAATGTTGAATAAGAAGCAGAGTTAGTTAGTTATGTATACACAATTTTGTCAGTAATTTTCTGTGTCCACAAAAGTAGGATCAATTAAATGTTTGTCTTCTTCTTCTTGTAAGCCCATGTTTCCCTTAACACAGATTTAGGCGCTCTTCCCCTACAGGGAAGAATTTGACCATACTAATTTAGTTACACTTGTTTTGGTATAGATGTCATTTCAGTGATCTGTGGTCATTAATGTTTGTAAGAATTTAAAAAAAAAAAACCCTTCACGAGAACGACCGCAATAGCAACATTGTCTCGAAATTTGATAAAATGGAAAATAAGCCTAAAGCTGTGATTTCTTGTGGAATATTTTGAGGGAGTTGTCCGAGAAGTTAAAGTGTACCGGTAGCTGATTTTCACGATAAAAGCATTACAATTATCTTTTAGATGTTTTCCTGTTGTTATTTCTGAGTGATTGGAAAATAATAGTGTTTGCAATCGGAACTGTACCACGCCCGTTAGTCACTTGTTTTTACTGCAATTTTATCTCTTCGTTGTTGAAACACAAATTTCCCTAAAGTGGTAGAAAATTGCTGACAAATGATTTTTTCCTCTTGTTTTCGTGATAAATTTGAAAGGAGGCAGAAGATGAGGGAAGATGTGAGATATTTAAAGGCAATAAAACAGATGTGGCGACGGAATGGAGCCGGCGTGTTTGTGGGTGAGAATAGTAAAGCTCACTTAGTGCAACAACGTCTAATGTCATCCATGAAAACTTTTAACAAGGCAACAGAAGGTAAAGTATTTTATCTCCTATGATTGTATTAAGTGAAATATTGCAACATTGAAACCACATTATTGTATCGCAATCCTATACTTTATCAAACTCAGTGCTGCAAAGTAAAAATGATGCAAAGAGATACTTACAAACATACAAGACACTATATGCCAGTAAACCATTTTCAAATAGATGCATTCTCCACTTTTTTTTAATCTCACTTTTATTTTCAAATCTTTCATATTCCGCTTTATATATTTCACAATAATAATTAATCAATTAATTGCTTATTTTGGCTGTAAATTCAATAATATAATTAGTTTTTCATTACATTCTTAATTTTTTATTTATATACAGAATTTTAATGTTTACAGATCTTTCTGTGCCTAAAGTTTTATTTTCTTCTCCACTCGTCTCTCTCCATCCAATCCATGGCCTCCAGTCCTCTTGCTCTCATTCCAGTTCTTATTTCCTGCATCCACGAGTTTTGAGGTCTTCTTCTCCTCCTTCTTCCAGGTGGACACCATTCCAATATTTTCCTGGATAATCTTTCTTCTTGCATTCGTCGTACGATTATAATTAATAATAATAATATTATTATTATTTAATAATAATATTATCACTAACTCCCTGATTTATCGAACCCGTAGGTTCATGGCCGCACGGACATACATCCCTATTCTGAGATTTTTCCAATCATTCCCTGCATAATCTAATTCCCTCAAATAATCGTTAATGTTATTCTCCCTCCTCATTCTTGGTATACCAAGTGAGCGTTTTCCCTCTGGGTTTCCTACAAGAAGCTTCCATGCACCTCTTTCATTCCCATTCGTGTCACATGTCCTGCCTATCGCAGTCTACGAGACTTATTAATTTCCAAACCCCTCCATATTTTATCCTATAATTATTTTCAAATACAAAAAAAAATCGTGTTAAATTAACCCGTAGACTTCATTAGAAAAAAGTTAATTATTAATTTCTGCTGAAAAGGCATGTGTTAAAGTTAAGTGGCGATTCGTATGTCGTACGTCCACTTGGAGCCTTTCGACATAAGTAAGCTCCATGCCGCCACCGGTTTTGAATTTTCCCTTCCTTACTCCGTCACGTCCACCGCTGTGGTCACGAGGTAGCGTGCTGCCTTGTCACGCAGCGGGCCCGGGTTCGATTCCCGGTCGGGACAGGCTCCTGGGTGAGGTTTTTTCGGGTTTTTTCCTCACCTGTAAGATAAATGTCAGGAAGCTTAGGGCCCAACGTCCCCCGAAAATCATCCGGCCATCATCATCATCCTTATCATTATCATCCTTCATCGGTGTGGAAAGCAACGGGAAGCTACCACACCTATAATTCCTTAGTAAAGCTGCAAAGCATAGGATGAAAATGCTATGATTGCAGTGAAGGACCTGCCCTCGGGCAGAATTACTATGGATGGATACTCCGTCACATAAACACTTACGCCGTTACATAAAACAGTAAAAATGTTCACACAAACGCCATCTATCCGCCTAGAGCAGAACCCGAAGCATGAAAAGTACAATGGTTGACATTGAAACACACACACACACACACACACACACATATATATATATATATATATATATATATACACACACACACACAGTATATGCTTTATTTAAGCTGGCAGAGTTAGGCCATAAGGCCTTCTCTTCCATTCAACCAGCGAATAAAAAAAAGGCATACAAAAATTACATAGGTATTATCGTTTTAAAATATTATTGAAATGCAGACTAAACAAAGGACAATGCGAATGTGGTTTAATATTAGCCAATGCTAATAAAACATGGAATAAAATAAAATAAAGTAAGTAAAGCTTCCTAGATGAATATTTAAAGTTATATACAAAATGCTGAATATAGTTGCTATGTAGATAGTATTATCATTGTGCGGAATTTAAGATATCAGTTAATTTGGATTTAAATGAAGATAGCGATAGTCAGTCCCAGACATGACTGTGAAGTCAGTTCCATGATCTATTCATAATGGAGATGAAATTTCAAATTGTTTATACATTTTAGGACTAATAATAATTATCATAAGTAATGCCACGAGTGATTTCCAAATTATCGATAAATTCACGACTCACGAAGTGAGGAATGAATTTATCTAGAGAATTTGGAAATCAAGAGTGGCACTTGTTGAAACTATTTAACGAATAAAATTAAGCTGTTTACTCACAAATCATTATTTAACTATAGTTATTTTAAAATATATATATATATATATATATATATATATATATATATATATTTAATGTAAACGGCGATGTTTGAAAACAAATGAGAAACGATAGGTACGCTTCATCTGCTTCTTTTGTTTATCACTGCAACCAGATCATACTATTTTATTGCCAAAGGAACGCAATATTGTAAGAATGCTCTCTAGTGGCGAAAAAATGAAACACATCAAACTGTATATTAATTCATTTCTGATGTCGTATGATGTAAATATGACAATTATATTTTTCTGGATTATTACCTGGGAAAAAATACATTTAAGAAAGTGCAAACAGTGGTTTCTTTTTTTGGTGGTATAATCAATTGCTACAAATGTTTTTTATATTAACTTCTGCAAGCGCTGTGTGTTGACATCTATGCACTATATATACAATCTGGTAGCCGTATTTCTTATAGGATCAGTCACTGCAAAATAATGGTCAGACCTGTTCAGAATATTTAAAAAGGAGGAGCTTTCTTTAATATGGTAAATTTAACACTGATAAATATTTCGCGAAACACGACTCTGATTGGTTGTAAAACAGAAATCATTGAAACGTGATTGGTCATTGATTTGGGGCATGAGTTAAATAGTCTGGCATAATCTAACCCCGGGGACGTGGCGTACGCCATTACGCTACAAGCCAGAAGATCGCGGGTACGAGTGCCCGTGAAGTCAGAATTTTTAATCTGGCCTAAACCTTCAGACGGGACCATGGCCCTACGGTCGACTCAATCTTTAACGGAAATGAAACTAGACGGTTATTCTCGGGATAAAGTTGGCCGTCACTCAACCCGGGAGACATATAGTGCCAAATGTCCATGGGAACCTTAACCTCCTACCACCCCAAGAACCTCTTATGAACACTTTACACTTTTACTAACCAACGCGGAGATTCGATCACGCGGACATGAGCTCCGTACATTCATGGATATCCATGAACGTTCTATCCATAAACTACAATTTTTCAACTATTCTCTGCATCATTCGCATCCCTTAAGGGCACCGGTACTAATTTCCTTGCAATTTGGCTTAAAAATATGCAACACACAAAAATCATTTTTTTCAGCTTATTCTTAAGTTATGTGCATGAACTTTATGTCACTAATTAAACAAGTTTTTCCTGAACATAATGTCACTCTGGTTAACTTTTTAGACATATTTATTCACGAGTAATTTTAAATTAAAAAAATTAAAATAAAAAATCCAACTTCTTAAAAGTTTTTTTAAAAAACTACGTACTTATCCATTCGTTTCCAAAATTTAGTATGTTATTGTCCATAGTTCATTTGACAATAAGGTTTTCTTGTCTTCAGTTATGGAACAATTTTTTTTTGTTAAAAATTTTGCATACTTTTTTTTTTAATTTCAAACACTATCAATAGCACAAAGATAAATTTACCTTATTATTATAGAGCTCTTTAAACTGCATATCCATACCAAACATTATTCTCCTATCTTTCATAGTTTCAGAGAAAAGTGTATCAAAATATGAAAAAATACAAGTTACGGGAAATTGCAAAAAAAAAAAAAAAATCCACATTAGCAGAACACTGAGACGCCATTTTTAAAAATCCATTTTATGGGTTCAAATGCCAAAAAAAAAAAATCGATAAAATAAGCATTCCTGGAATTTTAAAAGCAAAAAGAAGAAATCAATTTTGTACTGGATGCCCTTAAATAATGGTATCTCTACTGCCCACTTTCCCTCTAATTTCCTGCAAGAAGTTTCCATGCAATATTATTAATAAAGATGAAACATCTCCTTCCAATGACGCGAGGTTGGGTAAGCTTCAAGCATACGGTATAGAGGTCACTCTGAACTCTTAACAGCTGTCAGGTGTAAACAAAAGCAGGTTCCAGACTTACATAATATACTTCATTGGAATATAAAAGTTGCGCACTGACTGTTCGGAGTGAAATATAACTAATGTAAAGTGGCTATTCTAAATTGTGGTTGTAACCAGAATGGTCGCTTCAACCGTACGCGCTGATATCGTGTTTACGAAGGAATTGTTTCATCTCTAAGTATTAACAATTATTATTGTAATGTATGGTGCGGGAACGTGGACATTAAGCAGAGAGAAAGCAGATTGATATTACATTTTGAAGCGGAGGGCAACAGAAGAAAGGGGACACCAAAATAACAGTGGATTTAAGGAGTGCATAGGAGTATGGTGTCGATGGGAATAACAGGGAGTGATGCAGAGAATAGGGATTTGTTGAGGAGTGAAATTTACAATGGGTTGTAGAAAAACTATGTCCCGCGCCGTAGCCGAGTGGTTAAGGAAAGAAGCCTTGGCGCAGAACTACGGGACATGAGATGGTTCGAGTCCCTATGGGGGAAGAAATTTTCTCATGGAATTTCGGCCAGTATGGAACCAATCCTACCCAGCATTGTGAGGCATTTGGGTAGCTACAATAAGTAGCGACTCCAGGTTGAGAAGACCACCTATAACGGCTGGGGGACCCGACATGTCACCGCTACACTGGCTGGATGATCGTCTACCTCTGTGGTTAACACATGTGGACGTGAGGCCAGCGCTTGGGAAGTTTTTGTAGGAAAACTACTTTATTGTAGAGAAATTCCTAATAAAGAATAATATTACTGTAATGTTGAAAAACGGTGCGTAGTGTCAGTGTTGAGTTCTAGAACAAAGAAAGGAAAGTAGGATGAATAAAAACAGGTGAGAAAATTAAATAAAACATGTAAAGCGGAGATTTTTTGTGGATAACTGATTATGGTGGAGTTGTGCCGTTGTTGCTGTCGCTCTGTACTTGCCATATGGAAGATCGCACACGCGCCGTTTAAATACTTCCTTCCTCCGTGTGCGCACACTTATACTATTGTATTTGTTACCATTTCCGGCAGACCGTGTGCCCTTCCTTACACCAAACCCATTAAACTTACTCCCCTTCCTCTGTCCTCAAACTAAATTCCGACATCAATTCCATTTACGTTGTTATTATTATTATTATTATTGTTTAGACTAATTAAATCACTGGCACAATCGAACACGGTGCTTCATAAAGCTCTTCATACATCCCTATCCACAGGTAATATTTTCCATTCATCACAGTAAAATATAACATTTCTAAAATCATGGTTAAAATTGTTAGCCCACCATATTCTTGGCCTATCTACTGAGCATCATCCCTCTGGTTTTCGTACAAGTGCATATATTTCAATCTCCATTCATGTCACATGTCCCATCCTAGCGCAATCTAACTAACTAATAACGCTATCAAACCTGTAGGTTCATGGCCTCACGGACATACGCTCTCCACACATCCCTATCCTGAACTAATATTCTCCAATCATCCCCTGTATAATCTACTTCCCATAAATCATGGTTAATGGTATCCTCCCATCTCATTCTTCGTCTACCAACCCGGCGTTTTCCCTCTGGTTTTCCTACAAGAAGTTTTCATTCTCCATTCGTGCCACATGTCCTGCCCATCGCAGCTGCGAGACTTTGATGTTCTTATTATATCTGGTTTCCTATAAAGATCATGTAGCTCTTTGTTATGTACTCTTCTTCTCCATTCGCCTGTCTGTTCATCTGTCTTTGGTCCAAAAAGTTTCCTGAGAACTTTATTATCAAATACTCGTAACCTTTGCTTCTCCTTTAGCGCAATCTGCAAGACTAAATTATTCTTATTATATCTGGTTTCCCATAAAGGCCATTAAGCTCTCTTGCATCTCTCTTGGTTAAAAATATTTCCTAAGTAATTCATTTACAAATACTCGTAATCTATTCTCCTCTGTTAAAAGTAAGGGGCCATATTTCACATTCATATACCGGTAATATAACTGAAATAAAGAGTGTTTTATATTATATTTTTAATTTTACATTTTTATAGAATTTGGGATAAGAGTCTGTAATGATTTTTTCATGCGTTGCATGTATGACCACATTTCTCCAATTGCCACGGCTCCGTCTCAAAGCTAGGGAAAAAAATTCTATCTAGTTTGAACTGTAGCAAGGTTGGTCTTAGTAGATATTGCATTAGGATATAGGAAACCGTGTTTAAACTTTTAGAGTATATTGTGACAGGTTACGCCCCCTAATGTGAAGTGTGGTTACCCTTAAAAATCAGACACAAGGCAGATGTCACCCCATATGTGACTGTGGGAATACAATTTGAAGAGGGTTGTTCACATATCAAATTCTTGTAGTTTCGAAGCTTTACGACCACAGTTACGCAATACCTTATACGGGGATATCGGGAATTGTACGCCCCCCAAGCTTGATCAAGGCCTGACTCGTTATAGGCCCTTATATCTATCGCCTACTGAGAAGAATTGGACGCTTTTTAATTTTCATATCTGTCCAGAAAGGACACATATCAGTCGAATAATGCTTTGTCTTTTTTCTACGAATATATTTTAATTTTGAAATCGTGGCTAATCATTAGTCTTATATTTTTACTAATTCTACTTATTGGATTATTCCACGAATGGAATAGCAACAGGACTTCAATGCTCCATAAATACTGACTTATGAACATCAATTGCCTAACTGGTATTATCACCTCACTCTGATTGTTGCCCGCTTATATAAAAGCGGGTGCCGCGACAATGCTTGACACTGATCAATATAGGGAATTTATTTTAGAGGCGGTACTCAGCATCTTTGTATTTAGTTATATATAACAGCTGCGGAGAAACAAAGCGAACCGCTGGACAACCAACATGGTGAGGCTATAATACATGTTAATATAGATATAAGAATGAACCGTTTTAAAATATTATATGTTTTAATGTTTGCTGATGATGTGGTTATTATTCAAGAACATGAAAATAATTTGCAGTACTCTTTACATCAATTAAATCAGTTATGCCAAGAATATAATATTTTAAAATATCAAAAGAAAAAACAAAAATAATGGAATTTTGGGGAAATGAACATATAAGATCAAAAATCTTAATAGAGAACAAACCTTTGGGACAAGTAACGAATTTTAATTATTTGGGTTGACACAAAAACTGAAAGAGACATAAATTTGAAAATGTCGAAATTTCAAATGATATGCGGAACTATACATAAAACATTAAAGAACAAAACAAGAAGAGATACTAGATTGTAGTTTTATAAAACATTGGCAGTTCCTGCATTACTTTATGGGAGTAAAACTTGGGTAACGACAAAAAAAAATATACAAAGAACCAAGAGGTTCTAGGAATGTAGGAAGGCCAGTGAAAAGATTGACAGAACAACTGTGTGGCGGAATAGGCAATTTCCCTAGTCCGTGAAGAAGAAGAAGTTACCTAACTACCATCAATAATTACCTATTACATCATTATCAATTATCCAATCTACAGGATTAAGTTAAATACTATACCGGATACATATTAATCCTTTTAACCAACCATATGCTTCCTACCTACATTCCATAATTTCTCTTACTGAAGATTCTACATATTTCGACTAGTAGGCCCTATCTAACCTCCAATCATACATAATCTCTTACTCAATATAGGCCTACCTTAATTCAGGAGATGCCATCACTCCAAATCATACAGGGTGATTCAGAATAAGTATTAGACTTCTGCGGGTTGTAGAGGGGACTTAGTACATAAAGTTTTGATAAGGAACCCATGTCCCGACGTACCATTTCGATGTAAAATAAGTTTGAAGATCGAAACTGAATGGGCTGATATCGCGTGTCTTGTGTTTCACAATAAGTATTACGGACTTCTGAGGGTTGTATACGCCTGTCGAGTCGTAGGAAGATCTTCTTGCATTAATTCTGGCGACAGCAGAAATTTTATTGAGCACATACTAAGTCTTGTGGGGCGTGTGTATGAAAACATACGTCGCAGGTACACTTAGCGCAACGAACAAAAGGGTCGCAACGTGGAACCACACTCTTGGTATAACTCCTAGAAGTTTGTAATATTTATTCTGAACCACAAGACACACAATATAAGCTCATTGTGTCTCGGTCTTTAAACTTATTTTACATCGAAATGGTAAGTTTTCGGACATGGGTTCCTCATCAAAACTTTGTCTATTAAGTCACCTCAACAACCCCTAGAAATCTGTAATGCTTATTCTGAATCACCCTCCATACTACATCTACTTCTCGCAACTGGAATTCCCTACCATACGTTAACGGGGCTGCCGAATGTTAGAAACATTTTTCATCATCATCATCATAGTACATTCACGAATTTAGGCCATTTGTTGACCTGTTTCGGCCTCAAGAGAAACACCATCCAGAAGTCTTTTGAGTGGACGTCCTGGTCTTCTTCTTCCTGCAGGTTGATATCTTAACATTAGTTTGGGTATTCTGTGATCTTCCATTCGATGAACATGTTGTATCCATCTTGACTTATAATCAGAAATTTTGTTTTCTAAAGATTCCATGTGTAATTCTTCTAAGATGTCTTCATTTTTTTTGTGATCTAGTAGTGTGTATCCTGCAGTCCTCCGAAGATATCTCATTTCAGCAGATCTAAGTCTCTGTATATCCTTCTGTTTCAACGTCCATACTTCGCTACCATACAAAAGAGTTGGAAGAGCCAACAAGTCTCAACACGAAAAGAAACATTTTTAAAAAATCTAAATTTTCATGGACATGGAGTGGAGAAGGAAAATAAAACTTTAGGCACAGAATGATGTGTAAACATTAAAAATCTGTATATAAATAAATAAATAAATAAATAAATAAATAAATAATAATAATACTATTATTATTATTATTATTATTATTATTATTATTATTATGACAGGAACCTCTGGCGACACATCACTTTGAGTTGAAGGAGAAACACTGTGATGTGGAATATTCCTAATAAAAATATTATTATTATTATTATTATTATTATTATTATTATTATTATTATGTTAAATTTCTTTTTGCATATTATTCCTAATTATCGATAACGTTAAAAGGTATTTTAATTTCGTCATTCCTAAAATTTACCATAAGCTCTATTTGTTTTTCAATGTAAACATTAAACTCTAGCAAAATGGATATGGAAGTATATACTGTCTTAATAAAACTAAACAGAGGTCTATATTATTATCACACAGAGAAATAAGCTATTATAAATGGGAAATTGACATTTATCAATTGAGGGAAATTTCCAACAAATGACAGAATTAAAATACCTAGTAATAGACGACATTTTTTTCATCCTTATTTTTATAAATAGGCTACTTTAACATCTAAGAGCATACTGAGACAATTTTTTATGTATTACTGGTGCTACGAAATAGTTAATATGACGAAATAAAATATTTGTAATGAAATTGTAACCCAGCATTTGCCTTGACGATTAAGGATTTTAATCCAGAATCTAACCAAGAGAGTGTCAAACGCTATTATTTTTATTTACCATTGGAGGCTTAACATATATTGTTCTTGCAAATTCATTAATATTGACATTGTGTATGGTGATTTATAAACCCTCAGATAATAGATATATACATATGATTAAACATTAATATTTTTACAATGAAAATGCAATGTTTTATTATTGCCTGAGATCTTGGGTTCAACTCCCGGTTTAAGTAAACACTTTTCTCTTAGGTTGCAAACAGCAAGCCCGAGAACAATAATTTCAATATTAACTTTATATTCGGTGGCAAAAGTCGAGAAGATAGGAAACAGAACTGAATAGTAATACCTACAACCTGCGTTAAAATAGTTAGGCCTAAATTCATTGGTTTTAATTTATTTTCGCTCCGTATAAAATTAGATAATGTTGATCTTTCAATAAAATATGGAAAATAATAAATACCCTAACCCCAATTATAATGAAGGGAGAGGAAGTGAAAATTGTAGATAATTTGTTTTGAAGTCACGTGGAAGGGGAGACCACATCTGGCAGACGCAGATTGCCAGGTGAATGTTCGCAACCCTTAATTCACTTGTTTCCACGAATGGTTTAATGACCCCCGGTCAGCTGCCATCAATACCAACCGCCCCATCTTTTAAATCCTATAAAGAACTACAGTTTCCCGAAAATCAGATTTAACAGCTTTTATATATCGATCTTCCATAATTATCTAATCATTTGAAAATTTGCAGGATTTTATTGATTTTTGGAAACGTTTTACATATTTGCTATTAAGAACATTTCTAGGTGGTGTAGTCAGTTCTGTTTCCTTATAGCTGTAAATAAGTGCAATAATAATAATAATAATAATAATAATAATAATAATAATAATAATAATAATAATAATAATAATAATAATATTTTATTGCCATAATAGATGTTCAAAACTGGGAAATAATGTCATACGAGAAAAAAAATATTATTAAATATTCAATAATAGATTATAAAATATATGAGAATTCAATTGGTATGGGCATGCACGACGAATGTATGAAGAATGTAACATTGGAATGGTGTCTACCTGGAAGAAGAAAGAAAGGAAGACTCGAAACTCGTGAATACAAGAAATAAGAACTGGAATGAGAACAAGAGGACTGAGAGGACATGGAGTGGATAGATAGGAACGAGTGGAGAAGAAAATAAAACTTCATGCACAGAAATATGTGTAAACATTGAAAATCTGCATGTAAACAAATTATTATTATTATTATTATTATTATTATTATTATTATCATCATCATTATTAAGTTGAACATTGGTATTTTCGCTGTTTTTTTAAGTAACAACTGAAGAGCAGAGAGGAAAAACAAGAAATGTCACAAAATTACGAAAATAGAAATAACCCTGATATCTGATGCAATTTCTTTTTAACCTTTCAATTGACAGTGATAAGAATTAGAAAAACATGGAATATCCCAGTGATATCAACGGTTGTAGACCAGCCTCGTGGTATAGTGGTCAGAGCTTCTAATACAGTTCATGAGATCTCGTATTCGATTCCCGCTTAGATCACAGGGATTTTTCCTTGAAGGGAATTATTTTTATGGCCTGGAATTTAGGTTAATTTTAGGATGAATGATTCTCCCGGCCTTCTATAATCTCTCACTAGTAATTGTCCCACGCAACCTGGGCCTACCAGGAACTCAGGAGAGGATTTTAAACACTTGATCACAAACTTTTTTGACATTATAAGAATATGAAGATTCTCTCCAGATGAGTAATTAGCTCAATGCCGGTGCCAGCTCCGAAACAACACGAAATAAAAGACAAGACACAGCATTCATTCATTCATCCTTACTAAATAAGACAAACATAATATGGATAGTTAAGAAGGCCATACATAGAGTGTTCTGGGACTTACTTACTTACTCACTGGCACTATCGAACCCGTAGGTTCATGGCCGCACGGGGACTATTTGGCTTTAAAGTTTTCTGTCACTTACAAAGTTTTTTTTTTTTCAATGCCACCACGTTGTCATTTCGTCATTCTGGTATTCTCTCCTGGCATGGTGTTATTGTAACCCACTTCTGAGGTTGGGGCACCTGGAAGGCGGAGTTACACTGCCCCGATGGAATATGATTGTCATGATGCGCCAGGAGAGGCCTTAATCCTAAACTTCTTCTTCTTCTTTCTTCCAAGTATTAGGCCAAGGCCTGTTACGATCCTACAGAAAATTTTCCCTCCAGCGTTAATCCTAAACTTAATGAATATATTAATGATGATAATGATGGCCAGATGATGTTCGGGGACCGTTTGGGCCTTAAAGTGTCCTAACATTTGTCTTCAGGTGAAGAAAAACTCCTAAAAAAATCACCAAGGAAACTTGTCCCAGCGGGGGATCGAACCCGGGCCCGCTCCGTGACAAGGCAGCACGCTACCTCGAGACCACAGAGGTGGACTCAATTATGTAGGTTGTTTTTGTTTTTAACTTTTGAGAACGGTAGGCCATTTGGAAAACGGCTACCATCTTCAGCAGAAGGATACGCGCTACTAGCTATTGCTATTATTTTGCTGTGCTTTTTACATCAATGGTCTTGCAGCGTTCTCGGTAGCCGACCAACTACCGACAACGCTGAAGGTCGCTGATGTCAAAAACGTCTAAGAAGAAGAACAACCATAATAGTTAGCGCATATCTTCTGCTGAATATGGAAGCCGGTTTCTTAAATTTTTTGTCCTCATTGAGAATGACGACACCTGACAGGTATCAGTTTTAATATAGCCAGCGGTTAAGGTAGGAAGCCTTGGCGCAGAGCTACGGGACTTGCGCTGGTTCGAGTCTCCATGGGGGAAGAAATTTTCTCATGATATTTCGGCCAGTATGGGACCGGTGCCCACCCAGCATCGTGAGACAATTGGGTAGCTACAATAAGTAGCGGCTCCAGGTTGAGGAAACAGCTATAACGGCTGGGGGACTCGACATGCTAACCACATGTCACCCCTACACTGGCAGTTGATCAACTACCTCTGTGATTGACACATGTGGATGTGAAAGGCCAGCAGCCGGCTGGTAAAAGGGCAACCGCTGAAAAGTGGAAAAACCCTCAATCGGACTTTGTGACTAAGATCATATAGAAAGAATGGAAGACAACAGACTTGCAAAAAGAGCTAAAGAAGATAGTCAATACTAATAAAACTCATGATTAGATTCCGTTGAGGTAATAAGTCACAATAGTAAAATATAAAATTGTAAAATAGTCACCTTATAGGTCCGTCTCCTCAACTTAAAATGTTTTAACACTCTGTAGGCCTTTCGGGACTAGTCCCATCATCAGCAGAATGAAGTATGTCTGTTTTTGTTGACCTTCGTTGCTGATGATGGAACTAGTCGCGAAAGGCCTACAGGGCCTTAAAACATTTTAAGTTGAGGAGACGGACCAATAAGGTGATTATTTTACAATTATATATATATATATATATATATATATATATATATGTTACTATGGTAAAGAAGATAGACCAATGGACGGGAAAAGAGCAAGAGGAAGACAAGCCAAGAGATGGATAAGAGAGTGGAAACACATCCAATACGGAATCCTCCGAGGAGTAATTTGGGAAATAAACAGGATGAAAATCCTACAAGTAAAGAATAAAAAGAAGGAAGAAGAAGACAAAACTCAACGGAATAATATGAATTTTATCAATATTGATTCTTGGCATTTTATTTACATTTGAGGAAAAACTCTGAAAAAAGAAAAAAGAAACTCGTCCAGGGATCTGGGCTTGACATCGCAGGTAAGGACGTTACCCCTAGACCACATCGGTGGACACACACTCACTAAAACTAGCATATTAGTTTAATACATGTTTAAGGGTCATCCATCTACGAGAGCAGAAATCAAATTGCAGTTAATGTATGGGAAATTTAATGTGTGGAGACGCGCTGACAAGATGTTGGCAGTAGTGACTCAGCGACTGACAAATGAAGACGAAGTATGTCATGAAGACATCTGGACAACTTCACACTGTAAAATGTTTCCAGAGAAACTTCCTTATTTTAGCGAATTCCAGTTTTTCAAGTCATATAGCGGATTTCCAAACTTTAAAAACATTGCATTATCATCATCAAACACTGGACCTAATAATCTTAACAGTTTCTTGGCATCTTCTCAAAAATATACCAGTTCATTTTTTCTCCATAGGCCAATACTTCAAACCTCTAGCACCAAATATTTTTTTCTACGTGGTTCCTTGATTTCAGCCTATATTCATTTTTACCAATTCAAAACTTTCGTCCACAATTCATTATGATTCTAAACAAAGTACTCAATTTCGCCATAATTAACTTGATCATCATCAACAACAAGGATTAAGCCCAATGGCCTGTTCCGATCTCATTGTAGGTCTAATTGGTCCTTCCATCTCTTCAATGATCTTCCCAACAATCTTCTCCCTTTTGGTTTATAATTATACAATCTTCTTCGTATGCGCTGTTCATTCATTCGAAATACGTGTTGAAGGTAAGCATTTTTATAGTATTTTATTCTTTCACAGAGATTAAATACATTAAGTTCTGTTCTTATATCTTCATTTTTCTTTTTTATCGGCCCTTTGGTATCCTATTTTTAGTCTCTCAACATCTTCATTTCTGCAGATAGCCTTTGTCAATGTCCTGGTTTCACATCCATAGATAAGAGAAGGAACTGCCAATACTTTGTAAAATTTTTAAAATAGTTTCTTTTCTAGTTTTATTCAATAAAGTATGTTTAATTGTGTCACATAGATAACTGAATCGTTGTATTTTAGTGTGTTTATCTAAATGTCTGTCATTACCTAAATTACATCCTAAATAATTAAAATAATTAACTTCATCCACATTTTAGAGATCTGCAATTCATTTCTTTCAGATTTAAGGTTAACATCTTGTGTAGCTCATTCCATTTTCGTAAAACCGTGATTATTTCAAACTTTATTTTGGATTAAGAAACGAGATGGAACTGCTATCTATAGGCGTGATTGTCAATGACACTGAGAATAGACTGTGGCGAATTTGCATGTTAAGGCGAAATTAGACACTAGTATTTTATATGGAAGGACGGCGAGGTTGATCTTATTGAACATATTTTTGAAGAAGTTTGCAGATTTTCATCGATTCTATCTAGTCGACACCGAATATGACTATAAATAAAATATATTTGAATAAGTGGTTGAATTCAAATGCCTATGATCAATAATCACAAATAGGAATGAGAAATTAAACATAGGCTCAATGCTGGAAATGCATGTTATTATACATTACAAAAACTCATGTCACCCCCAACTCCTTTCAAAAAAACCTTAAACTGAAAATATATAAAACCGTTATTCTACCAGTTGTATTATATGGATGTGAAACATGGACTCTTACTTTAAGGGAGGAAATAACATTACGAGTATTTGAGAATAAAGTTCTTTGGAAAAATTTTGGACCAAAGAGAGATGAACAGAAAGGTGAATGGAGAAGAGTGCTTAACAGTGAATTACATGGTCTTTATAGGAAGCCAGATATGAGACTGCGATGGGCAGGACATGTGGCACGAATGAATCATATACATGGAACCTTCTTCTAGAAAAGCCAGAGGGAAAACGCCCAGTTAGTAGACCAAGAATGAGGTGGGAGAATAACATTTACCATGGTTTGAGGGAAGTAGATTATACAGGGAATGATTGGAAAACATTAGCTCGGAATAGGGAAGTATGGAGGGCTTATGTCCACGCGGCCATGAACCTACTGGTTCGATAGTGCCAATGAGTTAGTTAGTTAGTTAGATATGTGTGTGTCCGTTAATGCTCTAGCGGCCGCAATTTTTGCTCCATCGAATTCAAACTTTGGCTTATAGCAATTAATTAAAAAAAAGGAAGGTGAAGTTCGCTAAGTATCAAAATCGAACTATTAGGTGTAGGAGCTCACCTGAAACGAACATTTAAAATCGTTCTAGCGGTCCTCGATTTTCGATGTTTCACAACAAAACTCACTATGGGCCTATGCAATTAAAATAAACCGAGGAAAGTATTCTCCAAATATCAGCGATATCCGACCATTAGAGTCGAGGGTTTACCTGATAGCCTAAAATAAAATTCAGTCTAATAACCGCCATGTTTGGTTCGTCACAATGTATACATACAATTTGAACAACCCTTAAATTGGCAATGTATCCTATAAGATACTTTAGTTTATTCTATTTGCTATTTTAGTAAAATTACAGAAAATGTACGTAGAATGCCAGAGACAAGATTACACATAAAAGCTTTGGAATGTGCCTATTCCACCTGGGAAAGGAAAGAGATCGACCTAGATGTAAATGGATGGATGATATAAGAAAAGGTATGAGGGAGCTTGATCTGGAAGAATTAGGATGGAAAGATAGAGAAGAATGGAGAAAGAAGATTAAAATTTTAAAAAAAACTATGGGCACAGGAATGTTTTATTACATTGTAAACATGTTTATAAATAAATAATGGAAAAAATGAATCGGTAGATATTACCAAAATAACGAAATACTGATTCTCTAGCAAGAATTACTAAAACACAAATTCATAATCTTAATAAAAATTGGTGTCAAATTTTACAACTGTAAGTTATGCATATATAGATCATATGGTTATGCATGATTTATTTTCACTGCAGTCCGAGATTTTGAAATAAGTTGATATTATTTCGGTCTCTCCTATTTAACAATATATATATATATATATATAGGCCACATGGCCTAAAACGAATTTGTTCATGATGATGATGATGATGATATATATATATCCATCCATAGTAATTCTGCCCGAGGGCAGATCCTTCACTGCAATCACAGCATTTTCATGCTATGCTTGCAGCTTTACTAGGGAATTGTAGGTGTGGTAGCTTCCCGTTGCTTTCCACACCGGTGAAAGATGATGACGATGAAGATGATAATGATAAGGATGATGATGATGATGATGATGGCCATATGATTTCGGGGACGTTTGGGCCTTAAAGTTTTCTTGACATTTGTCTTACAGGTGAGGAAAAACCCCGATAAAAACCTCACCCAGAAAATCTGCCCCGACCGTGGATCGAACCCAGGCCCACTGCGTGACAAGGCAGCACGCTACCTCGAGACCACAGCGGTGGACTTTAACAATATATATATATATATATATATATATATATATATATATAGTATAAACCAGCAAAATATTACCAAAAAATTGATCTGCCGAGGAATTCGTTTAGTTTACGCAGTTCCTGCTGACGGACTTTTTTGTTAAAAAGCTCTTGTGTTTCCGACCAAGGTATAGGCCTATAGTCTTGATTCAAGTTGATTATACATAGCCTATTTAGCATAAGAAATTCATACTTAAAATATATGCACTTACAATACTTGCACTCTGTAGATGAACAAAACAGATCTACAGAAGGATAAAAAATGTTATTGAGAATAACAGAAGTAACACCTGCCAGAAGTGACATCACAATAATATGAATGCTAAGAACCTTGAATCACAGTGTGTGTGACAGCTGTTTATATAGATACATGACAATTATACAATTACTTGTACACACATGTTGCTTATTTGAGCTGCAGACGTTTGTACAACAGACACGACAATAAGCAATATTTCAAACATGGGCTCAAACGTTAGAGTAGAAGTCATGTGTGCGAAGATCTCAACATGAATTCCTTCTTGCAAATATTAGAAAAACAGACTGCAATGGACAGGGCATGTGGCACGAATGGGGAATGAAAGACAAGAAGTTTCTTGTAGGAAAACCAGACGGAACGCCCAGTTGGTAGACCAAAAATGAGGTTGGAGCATAACATTAACTACGATTTGAAGCAAGTAGACTATACAGGGAATGATTGGAAAGCATTAGCGTAGGATATAGATGTATGGAGAGCTTACGTCCGCGCGGCCATGAACCTACGGGTTAGATAGTGCCAGTGAGTAAGTAAGAAAGTAAATATTACTAAAAAATTCTGTACTCTACGGGTTTCAAATATACGTTTTTCTAAAAAAAGTTTATATTCAAATGTCTATTACAGAATCACTTTATAATGGCGGTATTTGGTTGTTCTGAGGGGGGATAATAGTCGTGGGGATTTTCTCGGGTTCTCCCGTTTCCCGAATTTCATCCTACCTACATTCTCCATTCACTTTCTCTTCCCCATCATGTCATTTCATCTTCGTTCATTCATTTCACATCACATTTCACCTCATCTCATGCTAGATAAAACAATAGCCTGGTTTAACAAACCACAGGTATTTAAAATAGCTGTAATTATCTAATTGAAGCACACTCATGTACTTTCTCGTGATTCTGAGCCTGTGTTAGCTTAGGGAATAATAGGGCCATTAGAAGATATAACCGGTCTCGGTTATAGCCACTATAACAAGTAGGCAAATTAAAGAGACTTTTTACTTTATAGCTGTGATGCTTCTTTATATATACAGGGTATAGCTAAATTCTCATTACAGACTTTGAGAACATGTGGTGGGGATCAAGGCGGTTACGTTTAGTATTACAACTCATGTCCGAAAACTAACAATTTTCTCGCTACACGCAAAAAAAAAAAAAAAAAAAAAAAAAGCACTTTCAACTCTCCTGCATTTTCGGCACCAAAGACCCTGCATGTTCTCCCAACTTCACCCCGCTATACTACTATTTGTGGGGTCACATGAAATCTCTGATTTACGAGACCCCCATGGCATTCGAGGAAGACCTACTGGCCCGGATTATGGCTGCGGCGGATGTTGCAGGGCCAAGGACAGCTGGACGTGTGTACCAGAACGTGGTACGGAGGTTCCGTATCTGTGTTGACGTAGGTGGTCTTCATATCGAGCCCTTCGTATGGACCCAGACGATAAGCAGCAGGAGTCACAGAGAGCAACGTGTGTTGTAGTATTTTGTGTGTAACGAAAAAAAAGGTACATTTCCGGACATGAGTTCCTATGCTAAACATAGGCCTAACTATCCTGGTCCCCACTACACGTCCTCATAATCTGTAATGGGAATATAGTTACACCCTGATAATATATATATATATATATATATACATAAGGTAAGGTAAAGTGATCCCACTGCAGTTCTCAGGAATCCCTTGGGGTAGCAGGTGATAAAGGCTCCCACTTTTTTCTGGACAATCGGCACTTCATGTCAGCCGATTCGTCAGCCCTGCGTGACGGCCGCCTTTACCCCCACAACAAGCAGTCGTACTAATTTCCGTTAGAGGCTGAGTCGACCCAAGGACCATAGTGATGTCAGAAGGTTTGGGTCGGTTTAAAAATCCTGACCCCTCCGGGACTCGAACTCTCAACCTTCCGACTTGTAGCGCAGTGCCTTAACCACTATGCTACTACGTATATATATATATATATATATATATATACAGCTAACCAAAATTAAACTATTTTACATTATAAAAAATGTATTGTTAATAATAATTTATATACAGTATTAATTTATTATTTAGTCAGCTGTCAGTAGTGATTACAAATACTAACAAAGTAGGGAACGAACCCGTAGTTTATTTAACGCAGTCTCTTAAGAACCTCCGCTTGAAATTAATTGATGCAGTCCGAATTTGAGCCCGCAAAACCTCGAAATATAGGAAACTTGTTTTTCGCTATAAGGTTGGCTCTTCTCAGTTTCGCCAATTGAAGGGTTAAGGAGCATCGCTATGGATTTTGGAACACTCTGCAGATATGACCTTTGAATGGTGCGCTGGTACGTGTGATCTAGTTAGAACTGGGTTGTCCTCAGAAACAAGTATTTGTTTGGGGTTAGAGGTCAGGCCTAGGATTGGCGGGCGCCATGTGAGAGCTTTTTCCATAAGCAAGTAAACACACTGCACCAGCAAACTGGCGCCACCTCACGATAAACATCTTCAGTGTCGTGATTTGTAAATACAACTCAGTCACAAGGGAAATGCTCGCACTCGCCATCTCTGTTCACAAATACAAATTGCCAAAACATGTACTTTATAAGTTTCAGTTATAATGGCAGAAATTCATCTAAGAGAGCAAAAGAAAATCGAGAATGATCTAGAAGTTGAAAATAAATGCACGAACATAAATCAAAGCTAAAAATGTTCATTCAAACGGTTCTCCTTTATGAAATAGTATCTAGTAATGATACAGAGATATTCATAAGACAAAACTATAGAGAGCATGCAGAAAATATATGAAGAAATAGGTAGAAAAATAAGAACTGTGAGGCCGAACAAGCAATTTGCCTAGTCCGTGAACTGAAGAAGGAGAAAAAGATTCATCTCTTTTGTAAGCCCTTGTTTTCCCTCAACGAGATTTAAGCGCTCTTCCTCTACAGGGAAGAAATTGAACCATACTAATTTAGTTACACTTGTTTTCGTATAGATGTCATTGGAGTGGCCCGTGGTCAGCGATCCGCCTCATACTGATATCTAGGAAACCAAGGTAGTACTAGGACGGGAATATTCGGTAAATTTTGCTTAGAGGACTTTTTATTTAGGCTTAATGATCTTTTACGAGACTGAAAATCTTCAGACTCGGGATTCACGGCTTAAAGTCCCTCCCGGAGGACTTGCAAACCCCGGCCGGGTTTGAACTCGAAACCCCCGGGACCAGATGTAAGGAACATAACCACTAGTCCACCGCGGCCGATTCATACAGAAACAAATAAATGTATAGATAGGCGGATGGTAGACACATGATGAATGTATAGATATAGAGATGGGTAGATTATCTGAGAGGTCGATAGCACTGGGCAACAAACAATAAACTTTTTTTTTGTCTCAGAAAGAAACATATGTGATTCTGATAGTATCCCCCCCCCCGAATTCAAATATGATATCGGTTTTTCTCCATCACGCAAGGTTTCCGAGAGACAGACATTTATAATAATTTCAAACACTGTAATATTTTCTACATTCGTAATTACACAATATTCGAACATTCGGAATCACCTAGAAAGTACGATTTTGTGTTATATTTCGCCTGTGGAGCATCCTTCTTGATGGTCCAACAATAATCGGCTAGCATATTAGGATTCCATTTGCCTTGATATCTCTTTTCCATAGCTGAAATCTCCTGATGAAAATGTTCCCCGTGCTCATCGCTAACTGCGCCAAGATTTTCCGGGAAGAAATCTAGGTTTATTAAAAATATTTATTTAAATCCATTAATTGAAATTGAAATAAAAAAAACTGTGGGTGATGGAGAAATTCCGAATACATATTTGAAAACACGATAAAAAACTGCATTAAGTACAACTATTGGTACTCATGAGACAAAAATAATGTTGACCAGGGCAACAGAGAGGTACTTACATGCATACGAGGACAGAGAGGTGAATAGATAAATGGAAAGAAAGAAAATAATAATATATGACCTAACAGTTATAGGGGAAATATTCACACTGGAATGTTATTATTTTAACTCAAAGAAATCAAAATCTGTGTGAAATGTGTGGAGTTTGAAGTTTGGGGTGGCGTGGTGGTGTAATGTGAATGTTACGTGAGATACAGATCGTGCAGGAATCTTTCCATTTTTAAAAGTCACTTTAATGCAGTTATATCATGACTACGTGCTTATAATTTGTTATCATGCTCATTCAATTTCGTATTTATTATATTGTTAATGCCTCCCTTTGCTTTCTCAAAATACAATCTTATTTAAAAATCGTTTTAATTTTAGTCAACAAGATTAGGTATAGCTGGCGAGGCCAGGATTCGATATGTATTAATGATGATTAGGTATAACAATTCCCTTCTCTATCTCTCACCATCTACCTATTTCCCTCTTAAATCGACCACCTCCTTTAACAAACATTTTCTAGGAACAAACATTAAAATCCACAAAATAAATGTAATTCATATTATATTTAACCCTTATTTAGCGACCAAAATAATAACAAATTTTTAATATTTCAGTCGTGATGGAAGGATGAAAGCTAACGGAACATTGTCATTAATTCTACTAATATTGGCAATACTGTGACTATGTATAATGAATAAAGGAAAAATGAGTTATATTGATGCAAGCAATGCAGCCAATGAAACCAAAGAGTGATAATGCTAATTGGGAATCACTTATATTCTAGGATATTTATTGAATAATTGTGTTACAATATCATAGACGATAAATTAAAATATGTATTACCTGTAAAGTTTATGAAATACAGTTCTGTATTATTTTAGCTTGGCAGAGAACAAAATGCAGTCGTGCTGCGCATGCGCTAACATTGTATAATGTAACGTTTCCCTTCCAGTCAATTTGTGACAGATATCCCCATGATTACGTGATATAGTTTGAACATTAAGAGGCCTTCAATGACATGATCATCGTTGTTTTTCGTTATCACTAAGGGGCGGATTCCTATAACATGTCATATTTTTACCAAAGCCTATCTTCTAAGCTTCAAGTAAGTATAAACATTTATATATGTCTTATTATTAAGATTAAGTGTTTTTTATTGGGTCTTGAAAGTCATATTTCTCACTTTTTCAGATCTTTGGTCATACTTCTGCTTATTTCTATGATAAGTCATATTTTGAGTTTTTTTTAATGGCCTAGTCATCAGGCGATTGGAAATAACCAAAATCGTCAGTTTTGCTGGTGATACCAGTCCAGTTCAAGCAATACGGGTATTGACGCTAATTGGTTGGAAAAGAGAGAAGAGAATACCGGTCTGAATAATGACAACGTAAGAATGTATCAGCACTGCATTTTGATACCTGCCAAGTTATAGGCAAATTCTTACTACTAAGAGACCTCTTTAAAATATCGTTGGAGCTCTGGATGGTTTCTTAATAAGGTTTTACTATATATATATATATATATATATATATATCCTAACAGGTTAAAAAACTCCATGGCGCGACAGGCCTAGAAGGTTCTTGTCCTACCAGTCAGCTACTGGCCTCACATCTACATGTGTTAATCACAGAAGTAGATGATCATCCTGCCAATATAAGGGTGACATATGGTCATCATGTCGGGTCTTCCAAGCGTTGAAAGCAGGTTTTCTCAACCTGTAGTCTTGTAGCTACCAAATTCCTCATGATTCTGGGTGAGCAGCAGTCCCATACTGACTGAAATTTCATGAGAAACTGTCGATTCGAACCGGCACAAGTCCTGTAGCACTGTGCCTTAACCACTCGGCTGCGGCGTGGAACCATAACAGGTTTTACTGTATCTACATCCTAAGTCGTCACGATTGCTGGTTGACATGATCAAAACATCTTGCAAGATTTGTGTGTTCAAAAGTTGGATAGATTTTTTATGGGGGTAAAACATATGATTATACCTTCATTCTTTTATGTGTTTCGTAGATATAAAAAAGAATCTCAAGCGAGAAAAAAGACTCTTCTGACCAATATCTGTAGGTCATTTCACGCCCAGATTTGAATTTCGACGCTAATAACCTGATTTTTAAAGATAAAGGTAAAGTGATCCCACTATAGGCCTCAGGAGGCCCTTGGGTTAGTGGGTGGTTAAGGCTGCTACTTTTTCTGGACAATCGGCACTTGATGTCTGCCGAATTGTCGACCTGCGTGACGGCCGCCTTTACCCCCAGAACAAGCGTTTGGTACTCATTTCCGTTAGAGGCTGAGTCGACCCCAGGACCATAGTGCCGCCAGGAGGTTTGGGTCAGTTTAAAAATCCTGGCCTCACCGGGACTCGAACTCTCAACCTTCTGGCTTGTAGAGCAGTGCATTAACCACTATGCTACGTCATGCCCCGATTTTTAAAGATCGTCGATAAAGTAATGCTTACTGTACTTTGCTGCTATATTCCCAAAACGGTCCCAACTTTACCAAAATATGAATATAAAACACTAACTACGGTTATTGGGTTCAGGAGTGTGATGTGAGAAAAATGTCGGAGAACAGGTGGACATCGCACATTAGAATCCCCGAGTTAAGAGTGCAGATCTGTTACGAATGAACTGGATTTTAGCCGGAGGTCTGCAGAATGAATTAAAAATAAGAAAAGATGAGGCGTAACGACAAAGTGACCTCATGACTTCTAGCGAGACAACTTTTTGTTCCACCTGCCAGTCTGTCTCTACTATGCATAGTGATTAATTAACCTCATAGCAAAGAATTCAGATCTACTAATTATTTCGTAATAAAATTAAAACTCTACAGCTTATGGAACAAGTAATCTCAATCCCGCATTCACTAAGGTTCTCCACTGTATCCTATCATTGAACTAAATCCAGCCTCCTAAGGGCTGTAGTGAATATCTATGATTTTTTACCTTTTATTTCTTACTTGCTAATACCCGGCGTGCGCTGCTACTCCTAAATAAATGTTAATATGTTTTTACCACCAGCCGTGCGCTGTTACGCTTGCCCGGGAATCTGCTTATCCCGATTTTCTTGTCATCAATGAAAGACAAAAATTGTTATTGTGTGTTATCCGTAAAAGATAAACATATGCTGTCGCGGAATTTTATAGTTTTTTTTTAGATATTCAATTCTGTGTACATTAATTTGGTGTATTTGTTATGGTTTAGGCAGAGTAAACCATTTAAGCGTCAAAATAGGGACTTTATTTCACGTTTTACACTACAACGGGTGATTTTTAGGGGTGAAGGAGTTGAGTATTACAACTCTCTTATAGCCTATGTTCTTCCCCGGAATCTCCTCAACATTTTTCAGAAAGCCCCATCTCAATCTGATGAATGGTATGGCAGAGCACGCTTGCTCGGGAATCTTCTTATCCAGATCTTCTTGGTATTGTGAGTTATCCGTCGAAGATAAACATATGCTGTGTCAGAATTTTTTGTAGAGTTTTTTTCAGATATTCAATTCTGTGTACATTAGTTTGGTGTATTTGTTATGGTTTAGGCAGCGTAAGCCATTTAAGCGTCAAAATATGGACTTTATTTAACGTTTTTCACTACAAAGGGTGATTTTTAGGGGTAAAGGGGTTGAATATCACACCTCTCTTATAGCCTATGTTCATCCCGGGAATCTCCTGAACATTTTGCTGATGATTAGTGACGTAGTCCACTGTTGAGCCATAGCCTCTCCTTTGTCAGGAGTTAACAAACCAAGTTCATTTTAGTTACCTTATTTGCCCTAAGATGGTGGCATACGGTCAACACATCGACTCAGTATGACATCTAGCAGGCAACAAAGGTATTACTAGGATGTTTGAGATTGGTAAATTTTGTTTAGAGGCCTATTTGTTCAGGCTTAAGGATCTTTTACAAGTCTGAAAATCTTCAGACTTGGGACCCACGGCTTAAAACCCCTCCCGGAAGACTTGCTCCTTGGATTTTTCCATCCTAAAAAACCATCGACCGCGGCAGGGCTTGGTCCCGCGACCCTAGGACGAGAGATAAGGAGCATAACCACTATATCACCACGGCCGATTAGGCTAAGAGGGTTATATATATATATATATATATATACACGTGTTGCTGTATCAAGAATTATTTTACAATCTGTAGCTTTATCACTAATAAAAGAACTATTTAACGTAACTAGAGAGTTCAAATCCCGGTTCAGATATAAATCATCTATCTCTCTGTAGTTGTTATTTTTGCCTAAAGATGGTTTGTCTGAAAACGTTAATTTCCTCATTAACTGTTTCTATCTAACCATGCTCACTAGCGTCATAAATTCATTGTTAAAAAAACTTATAGGCTAACAAATCTGGAGAGGAGAAATATATTACACTTTTATAATAAAACCCAAATCACCAAACTAAAGTACAATTATCGCGTTTCGATAGCGAAGCTATCGTTATGATGACTACCTATTCATTTATATATTTAATGTAAAAAGATGTTTTGAAACAAATCAGAAACGTGTGGTTACGTTTCATTTGTTTGTCCACTGGAACTTGATCATATTATTATATGCCAAATAGGATCGCAATATTGTAAGAATGCACCCTAGTGGAGAAAAAATGAAACATATGAAACTGTATATTATAACCAACATTATAGGCTATTATTTTTTTTAGTAAACAACTCGGTAAAATCATTATTTAAAAACACAATTATTGAACACACAATCAACAAATGTGTAGTTCGAATGAATCTGTTCATTATTTTCTATATTCAATATACTTGTTGGAGAATCAGTCACTGCAAAATAGTGCTCTGATCTGTTCAGAATTTTAAAAAAGGAGCAGCTGTCTTCATCACAAAAGCAGGATGTGGTTAAGAGAATTCGATAAAGAGCGAGGTGTAACACGACTGTTATTGGTTGTAAAACAAAATTCATTGAAACGTAATTAGCCATTAACTCCCATCTGGTCACCAAGTAGATCATATTTATTAAAATATTATAGAAGAGAAGATTAAAAACATATTAAGGATCTATTAAATATTAATTATTTATAGTGATATTGCTAGGAACAGAGTAAAATTTGTAGAACATTTTTGTACATAGTGTGGTGTAATTAATTTCCACTCTGTATATAAGGCCGCATGAGTGACAACTGTAATGAATGTTTATTAAATATTGGTTGTGTGTGTACGTAACATGCGACAGGGCAAGATGGGGTTCCAGTGAAGGTCAGCTCCCGGAGGGGCGCGGGTTATCGCTAAACACTGACGCCTCCGGTTACAATTAATTGTACGACTAACTACAGATGTTGCTGTTATCAACACCAAGATTCAAAATATCTTTATTCGCAATTCAAACGATCTATTTATAAAATACCAGGCCTCATTTCAGTATTTACAAAAAGGCCAGAAAATGGAACATTACAATCCCATCTACTGTGATATTTGCAAAAACGGACGAAACTTTCACCAACAAATGATTAAGCTATGACAAATTTGATCTTTAATCTTACAAGTAAACAAGTAGGTAACTAAAATAACTCACGGCACTATCGAACCCATAGGATCATGGCCGCACGGACATAAGCTCGCCATATATCCCTATCCTGAGTCAATGTTTTCCAATCATCCCCTGTATAATCTACTTCCCCTCAAATCATAGTTAATGTTATTCTCCCATCTCATTCTTGGTCTAACAACTGGGCGTTTTCCCTCTGGTTTTCCTACAAGAAGCTTCCATGCACGTCTTTCATTCCCCATTCGTGTCACATGTCCTGCCCATCGCAGTCTACGAGACTTAACTATTCTCATTATATCTGGCTTCCTATAAATAACATGTAATTCACTGTTATGCAGACTTCTCCATTCATCTGTCTGTTCATCTCTCTTTGGAACAAAAATTTTCCTAAGAACTTTATTCTCAAATACTCGTAATCTCCTTTCCTCCCTTAAAGTAAGAGTCCATGTTTCGCATCCATATAATATAACTGGTAGAATAATAGTTTTGTATATTTTCAGTTTAACGTTTTTTTGAAAGGAGTTGGGAAGTCAAGAGTCTCTGCAATGCATATTAACAAGTGAGGGTAATCAAATTAAATTATAGGGGCATAAGTAATTAGTTTTAATATAATAATGACGTACGGTACAAACACATGGGAATTAAAATCTAAAACAATAAATTAAATTCTGTAGAAATGTTTTTTGTAAGCGTTCAGCTAGAATTTCCAGAAGAGATAAAATAAGAAAAAAAAATGTAATTATACAAAAGATAAATGTTCAAACTTCAATTGTGGATTTCATAAGAAACAAACAATTAAAATGGTGCTACTTGGTAGAAGAAGAAGAAGAAGAGGACGGCCAAAAATAACGTGAATTGATGGTCTTTTGAGCAGCAAGAGGGAAAAGGTATTGGACGATGAAGATTGGAATGACAGACATGTGGGGGAGAGTGACAATCTAGATTAATTCAGCGCAGGAAGATATTTTGAAACCTGTTAAATAAACAAGTAAATTGTTCATATGTCATTACAACTAATTAAAAAAAATTCATATTACAAAAATTTATTTTTAATAGTTGTGGTGCAATTTTAATTTAATTTTGTTAATCGGCAGTAATGATTGAACCAACTTTTATTTATTTTATGGTTACAAAATATATGAAAATGCAGACTACAGATAAGTTTATGCAATGATTCATTTTCGTCGGCATATGTTTTGGCTATATTATTTTTTAACAGTATTTTTTCTTGAAAATGTCCCAATAACCTTAACATTCTATAAATAAATGTTAATAATTGAGAGATAAAATATGTAGTTTCGTATATGTAAACTACATGTTAACATCTATTTATTAAAAGTAATGAGTAATGATAATATGAAATAACATTATTTACACTGCAAGGAATGAAAAGTTTTACTATTTAGTTACGAAAATATATCAACTCATCTACAAAACCTAATTTTCAATCCTTGGCAATGTAAATACCTATTACAAAATATATACACATTTATGCTGATGATGTACTATTGGCCGATAGCGAGGAGATACTAAAGGACAACACGCACACACTACTGAGTAACACTAAGAAATTAGGACTGGAAGTAAATATGAATAAAACTAAATATATAGTCACACGTAGAAATGCATTATATAATGTAAATGGACAGCTAATGATAAATGAGGGAAATTTTGAGGAAGTGGCTAAATTCAAATACCTAGGAACAATAATCACAAATAGGAATGAGATGCACAAAGAAATTAAACATAGGCTCAATTCTCGAAATTCGTGCTATTATGCATTACAGAGACTTTTGTTGTCTCAACTCCTTTCAAAAAACGTTAAACTGAAAATATATAAAACTATTATACTACCAGTTATATTATATGGATGCGAAACATGGACTCTTACTTTAAGGGAGGAAAGGAGATTACGAACATTTGAGAATAAAGTTCTTAGGAAATTTTTTGGACCAAAGAAAGATGAACATACAGGTGAATGGAAAAGACTACATAACAATGAACTACATGGTCTTTATAGGAAGCCAGATATAATAAGAACAGTTATGTCTCGTAGACTGCGATGAGCAGGACATGTGGCACGGATGGGGAATGAAAGACTTGTATGGAAGTTTCTTGTAGGAAAACCAGAGGGAAAACGCCCAGTTGGTAGACCAAGAATGAGGTGGGAGAATAACATTAACTATGATTTAAGGAAAGTAGATTATACAGAGAATGATTGGAAAGCATTAGTTTAGAATAGGGATGTATGGCGAACTTATGTCCGCGCGGCCTTGAATCTACGGGCTCGATAGTGCCAGTTAGTTAGGTATAGGAAAAATAAGTGTTGGCCGATCTATGAATAGATGGCGTGACCAGTTTTCAGGCCAAAAGGCCTAAACCTTGATGTCGACAATGTTGATGAAGATGAAAAATGTTTCCCCATGGGAAGTCGAACCAGCGCCAAGTCCCGTAGCTTTGCACCAAAGCTTGTTGCCTCAAACCGCTCGGGTATGGCTTACAGTGTCTATAGGCCTAATGAATGTTTGCGATATAAAAAAACACTCTTGTACATAATAACAGAGTGGAAAGTTACAAGTATTGAAGGAGCATAGAGATGTAAACATTTTATATTATGACTGTAAAAATCAGTTTAATTAAAAAAGATGCGATAACGAGAGGTCAGACGTGAATCATTGTGAAATGCGTCAAATTTAACATTTTCTGTCAACCAGGAAACCTACAATTGACTTCAAAACCAAGTTCGACTCCTGTCTCTTTCCTATAATTAACACATATATAATAAATTCTCGTGTATTTGCATTTCCTATAGTTTTTATTGATATACAGCCTTAAAATAGCTACATAAACTCAGTATCAAGGATCGTTTCAAAGGACAACATTTATAGACTAACATTGTGCAAATTATATTTTTAAATATTCTACAATGATTGAACAGTTATTTTGTTCATACATCTCTACGTAATTTTAAATCTAATATATAAAAATGAATGTTTGTTCGTATTTTATGCTCTGCCATACCGTTCATCCGATTGTAATGGGGCTTTTTACAAAATGTTCAGGAGTTTCCCGGGGAGGTTATAAGATACGAGAGAGTAGTAATATTCAATCGCATCACCCTTAAAGTCACCCTTTGTAGCTTTTTGGACGCTTAAATAGCTTACGCTGCCTAAACCATAACAAATACACAACAATAATGTACACAGAATTGAATGTACAAAGAAAGTCCGCGGCAGCATATGCTTATCTTTTACGGATAACTCACAATAAGCATTTTTGTCTTTCATTGATACCAAGAAGATCGGGATAAGTAGATTCCCGGGCAAGCGTGCTCTGCCATACCGTTCATCCGATTGAGATGGGGCTTTCTGAAAAATATTGAGGAGATTTAGGGGATGGACATAAGCTATAAGAGAGTTGTAATACTCAAATCCTTCACCCCTAAAAATCAGCCTTTGTAGTGAAAAACGCGAAATAAAGTCCCTATTTTGACGCTATAATGACTTACGCTGTCTAAAGCATAACAAATACACCAAATTAATGTACACAGAATTGAATATCTCAAAAAGCTCTACAAAAAAGTACGCGACAGCATATCTTTATCTGGTACGGATAACTCATAATAACCATTTTTATCTTTCATTGATGGCAAGAAGATTCTCGAGCAAGCATAACAGCGCAGGGCTGGTGGTAAAAACACATTAACGTTTAATTAGGAATAGCAACGCACGCCGGGTATTAGCTAGTATATCATATAAGTGTGCCCTTGTAATGAGAAATCAGTAAATATTAATATATTTATTTTAGACTTAGCACTTTAATGCACGACAAAATATTTAGTTGCATGGTCATGGAGCAACAGGAAATTCTAACTTCAAGAAAAATAAATAACTGCAAAATAAACTAACACTACAGTTTATGGAAACCATACAATTTAATGCTAATTTCTAAGACCCTAAATAAGTCTCTATCATCAGCCAGTTAAATCCAGTTCGTAACTTCGATATACGTTCCCTAAGATCCATCCGAATATTATCCTCCTAACTCCTAGACCGTCTTAATGATCTCTTAGCCAAAGAGTTGCTAATGAAAATCATAAAGCAATTCTACTGTCACCTATTCGACTTGCTCTACCTGTCCATCTCTCTTAGATATATGATTAAAATTCAAATACATTCCTTCTTTCGTCAGTGCCGTCGTCCTCAACTTGTAAAAAGATATGTGTGCTTTTATTTTCCTGGAAAAGAAAAGAACACACATCTTTTTACAAGTTGAGGACCACGAACTGACCAAAGAAGGTTATATATTTGAATTTTATCATATGGCTATCCACCTCAACGGTTTTAAGCAATGAATTTTATTAGTATTTCTGCTACAGATAACACTAGAATCATCACGGACCAGATATCATAGTTAACATTTGTGTGTTGAATTTTTAATAAAGTTTTCTATAAATTGTCATAATTTCATCTCGAAGTTGAAAGGAGAATTGTACTACATATTTAAGATTCTCAGTTTCCCGCTTTCAATGTAAATCCTCCAAACGAACAGTTAATAATTTATTGCTTAATATACCATGCGTTCGTAGTTCTCACCTTGGACTACTGAGGAATGGCGCGCCTTCTGTCAGAGTTACAACCCCAAGAAGTCTGTAATACTTATTGTGAATCACCTTGTATAACATGCATATATGAATTTGTGGTTATCATCTGAATAATAATAATAATAATAATAATAATAATAATAATAATAATAATAGATATACATTATATAATTAAACCGATATCAAATGATGTGTGGCACCATAAGAAGAACCCTCCGAAAGACTCGAAGAGAAACTCAGCTCAGGTTTTACAAAATTATGGCTGTTCCTGTTCTTTTATATGGATCTGAATCTTGGGTACTTAAAAAAAAGATATCTCACACATTCAAGCCACTGAAATGAAATTTTTAAGATTCGTAAAAGGATGTACACGCATGGATAGATTACACAATGAATCAATAAGAAATGAACTGGAGATATTTTCTATAGTCGATAAACTAGAAGAGCACAAATACCAATAGAAAGGACATTTAGACGGAATGGACAATACAAGATTATCCAAAAAGATCAACACCTACAAACCACATGGAAAAAGATCTTTGGGACGGCCAAGGAAACGATGAACTTGAGACCGGAACAGGTCGCATTGACCTAATCCTGGAAAGGAATAATAATAATAATAATAATAATAATAATAATAATAATAATAATAATAATAATAATAATAATTATTATTATTATTATTATTTATAATTATTTTCTACCGCCGTGGTCTTCGAATAGCGACGCTGCCTCATACGCAACGGACCCGGGTTCGATCTTCGGACGGAAAAAGTTTTCAAAAATACCAATGGAAAGGACATTTAGACAGAATGGACAATACAAGATTACCCAAAAAGATCAACACCTACAAACCACATGGAAAAATTTCTTTGGGACGGTCAAGGAAACGATGTACTTGAGACCGGAACAGGTCGCATTGACCTAATCCTGGAAAGGAATAATAATAATAATAATAATAATAATTATTATTATTATTATTATTATTATTATTATGATTTATAATCATTTTCTACCGCCGTGGTCTTCGAATAGCAACGCTGCCCCATACGCAACGGACCCGGGTTCGATCTTCGGACGGAAAAAGTTTTCCGGGTGCTTTTTTGGGGTTTTTTACTCACTTTTAAGACAACAGGAAACTTTAAGGACCATACGGTCCCCGAGCAATATCTGGCCATCATAATCATCACGTTTAGTGTGAATGATAAGTAAATGGTGTGTTTGGTCCTAAATGTTCGTGATGTGTCAGAGGAGGCCCTGGATTAAGTCACTCATTCGGGTAGGCCCTCCATATCTTTGTGTGGTCAAAAAAGTGTGTGTATGATACAAAATTTAAACTTCTCTAACGACAAGTCGTGCTACTATATGGTCCATATGGCGTTGGGCACCTAAACGTACCTCTAAAGTGAGAGGTGAAACAATGATGATTATATGAGATGAGATTAACATTATTATTATTATTATTATTATTATTATTATTATTATTATTATTATTATTATTATACTTGGGTTGTACTATCAGTAGTAATATGAACCGCTATCAAGAAGTAAAGCAGAGGATAGCAATGACAAAAGAAGCTTTTAACAAGAAGAGTAGAATTTTCTGTTGACCTTTGACAAAAGAACTACGGAATAGGCTAGTGAGGTGCATTGTGTGGAGTGTAGCATTGTATGGTGCAGAGATTTAGACATTAAGACTGAATAAGGGAAAGCGACTGGAAGCTCTTGAAATGTGGATATGGAGAAGGATGGAACGTATAAAATGGACAGACAAAATAAAAAAATAAAGACGTGCTAGACAGAGTGGGTGAAGGAAAATATATGCTGGAACTCATAAAGAAGAGGGAAAAAATTGGATTGGTCACTGGCTAAAAAGAAACTACCTTCTGCGGATGCCTTAGAAGAAGAGGTCAACGGAAAGAAGATTAGATGCAGAAAAATATATCAGATGATATACAATATTAAAATAAATGGTTTGTATGCTAATATAAAAAGGAAGGCTGAGTTAAGGAAAGAGTGGAGAATGCTGAGTTTGCAGTGAAAGACCTGTTCTTGTATTATTATTATTATTATATTATTATTATTATATATTATTATTATTATTATTATTATTATTATTATTATTACCTTGTTAAGTGTATAAAAATAAAATTTATAGTTCTATGTATTTGTCTACATCATCTCATGCTTTCACGTTTTTATAATTTATTATAACTTTATACTGTACATTTCTCTAAAAGAAAGTTAAACTGAAAATATAAAACTATCATTCTCCCAGTTAAATGGATGTGAAACATGGAATCTTACTTTAATGGAGGAGAAAAGTTAGTGAGTATTTGAGATTAAAGTTCTTAGGATTTTTTTTTGACTAAGAGTAACTGACAGCTGAATGGAGAAGACTACATAACAATGAGCTACGTGATCTTAATAGGAAGCCAGATGTAATAAGGACAGTTAAGTCTCATATACTGCAATGGGGAGGACGTGTGGCACGAATAGGAAATGCAAAAGGGACTTGGAAACTAGGCTACTTGTAGGCCAGTATAGGCCAGGAATGACGTGGAAGAATAACAACCATGATTTTAGGAGGATATATTACACTGGGAAATGATTGGAAAAAATTAGTTCATATTAGAAATGCATGGAAAGCTTATGTCCGCACGGCCATGAACCTACGGGTTCGATTGTGCCAGTGAGTTAGAACATTTATACTGTAAATATAATTGCAAATCTGTATTTTGTATAGTGTATTTGTACTGGTGGAGTGGAAGAGATGGCCTAATGGCCTTAACTCTGCCAGAATAAATAACGATTATATGTTTATACAGGTTGAAGAAAAGCTCACAAACAACATTAGCACGAGAATCTGTATAGAAAAATAAGCAAATGTTTTTTATGTGTGAAAATAGTGTAGACATAAAGATTGTGTACAATTGAATATGATGATAGGAGTTAGGTTAAACACATGGTGTTACGCAAGTTCTTTTTAGTATTCTTCTTAATAAATTAGAAACTTTCTTGGAATAACCGTGTAATCAATATTTTACTTTATATTTAGTTTTAGATTGGAACTCTATCTTATAGCCAAACTCAATCGATAGGTAATTGATTTCGACTACAATGGCGAAGAATGACATTTTGAATAGGATAGCGCCAGATAACTTTATAGACTACACGTAGTATCAATAACACTGGTCAACGTGATTTTTGTCTCATGAGTACCAATAGTTGTACTTAATGCAGTTTTTTATTGTGTTTTCAAATATGTATTCGAAATTTCTCCATCACCCACAGTTTTTTATTTCAATTTCAATTAATGGATTTAAATAATTATTTTTTAATAAACGTTTTTTCGTCCATTTGTCCATTGCAAAATAAAACCAAATGAGGTAAATCAGGAGATTCCAGCTATGGAAAAGAGATATCAAGGCAAATGGAATCCTAATATGCTGGCCGATTATTGTTGGACCATCAAGAGGGATGCTCTACAGGCGAAATATAGCAGAAAGTCGTCATTTCTTACTTTATAGGTGAGTCCGTATGTTCGAATATTGTGTAGTTACGAATGTAGAAAATATTAAAGTGTTTGAAATTATAAATTCCTGTCTCTCGGAAACCTTGCGTGAGGGAGAAAAACCGATATCATATTTGAATTCAGGAGAAAAAATACTATCAGAATCACTTTTTTTCTGAGACAAAAAAAAAGTTTATTTTTTGTTGCTCAGTGTAATTCAAGCGATTCAAAGCGCATGTATCATAACACATGAATTCGAATAAAGATAAATAATTAATCAAATCAGCAAATCAGATAGACTATAACACAAGGTGTAAAAACAAGACTGCCCACTTTCCCCTCTTCTATTTAATTTATATATGAATGAAATGAGATATCTTCGGAGGACTGCAGGATACACACTACTAGATCACAAAACAAATGAAGACATCTTAGAAGAATTACACATGGAATCTTTAGAAAACAAAATTTCTGATTATAAGTCAAGATGGATGCAACATGTTCATCGAATGGAAGATCACAGAATACCCAAACAAATGTTAAGATATCAACCTGCAGGAAGAAGAAGACCAGGACGTCCACTCAAAAGACTTCTGGATGGTGTTTCTCTTGAGGCCGAAACAGGTCAACAAATGGCCTAAATTCGTGAATGTACTATGATGATGATGCTGATGAATGAAATCATAAAATTATGGGAAGACCAATTACAATCACACTTTATGATTGATGTCAGACCCCTCAACATATTAATGTATGCAGATGATCAAGTAAAATTGGCTACTTCTGAAGGTCACCTACAGAGAGCAATACATAGATTGTCAAATATAATCCAAAATTATAATTTACAAATTTCGGTGAGAATGACAAAAACTATGACATTTCAAGAGAAAATTTTTATTAACAACAATATAATAGAACAAGTTAATAACTTTACTTATCTTGTCTGCAACCTTTCCTACGCCACATGTAATGACATAGGCATACAATTGGTTAAATTCCAAAAACTTAATAGGAACAATAAAACAATCCTTCTTCGAAAAGTACGCCCAGATACAATTCTATTTTTTTAAACAATGGCTCTTCCAACTCTACTTTATGGTTCTGAAACCTGGACTCTTACTACAGGTAAATTAAATAGGATAGTAGCTGCAGAAATGAAGTTATTAAGACCTTTAGCGGGTTATACACTTTATGACACCATATGTCTAATGAAGATATGCGCAAAGCTCTCAACACACCAGTAATAACTGAAACCATTCAAATATACCAAAATTACACTGAACAACAAAAAAAGAAACCTTTTTTGTCTTAGAAAGAAAAACATGTGATTCTAATAGTATTTTTCTCCTAAATTCAAATATGATATCGGTTTTTCTCCATCACGAAATGTTTCCGAGAGACAGGCATTTATAATTTCAAACACTTTAATATTTTCTACATTCGTAACTACACAATATTCGAACATTCGGACTCACCTAGAAAGTAAGAAATGACGATTTTCTGCTATATTTCGCCTATGGAGCATCCCTCTTGATGGTCCAACAATAATTGATATCTCTTTTCCATAGCTGAAATCTCCTCAGTTAGCTCATTTGGTTTTATTTTACAATGGACAAATGGACGAAAAAAGTTTATTAAAAATTAATTATTTAATCCATTAATTGAAGGACATATGTAATTGTCTTCTTCCTTCCAAGTATTAGGCCAAGGCCTGTTACGATCCTATAGAAAATTTTCCCTCCAGCGTTTTGATCCTTCCGGGAAATTCTCGTATAAGACTTGAAAGCATAATAATAGTCCCTTCGATTGGTTGCTGGCCAAAGGAAGGCAAGAACAGTGATGGGGCTGCCATCTTATAGCCTCTGGTCAGGCTTTTCTGGAGAAGAAAAGAAAATAAAGGAAAGAAGAAATGGAAGAAAGGAAAGACTTCCTAGCCCTCGGATGCCCTAATAGCATCGGAGTCGAAAAAAAACAAGAGTTAACCAAGAGAGGTTAGATAGCAAAGTTAAAAGAGTGCAAAACACAAGTAAGTGGAAGAAATGTTTTGCTCAGCTTGGGCACCTTGTGGTCGCCATCCACATATCCCCTAGATGATGACCCCTGAGGGACATATGTAATTGTTCTACTGAAAACTTATGAATCCATCCATCCATAGTAATTCTGCCCGAGGGCAGGTCTTTCACTGCAATCATAGCATTTTCATGCCATGCTTTGCAGCTTTACATGGGAATTTACACAGCTCTACAAAAAAATATTTTTGTTGCCCTGGATATCTCAGCGAATTTCTATGTTTTCAAGTGCGCAGTTTACGAATATATTCATGAAAGTGCTGAATGTGCTCTAGTTTTTATGATTTTTGTTTATCTTATATCTTAAACCGTAAACGGCTTGTTACTAATAAAATGTATGTTTCCAGTCATGATTTAATTTCTGCGCATTTTTTCGTGTATACAAACATCACTTGATCCCCACTCTCACACCCCTGACTCCACACATGGGCCGTGACCTCAGTTATTTGACAAAATTTTGAAGTACTCACGACGTGCATCTGGATATGATAAAACAATCAGTCAAAGCGTTGGACAAGGAAGGAAAATGTTTCAAATACATTTGGATACTGCTCGAGTTGCTAAAGTAATAGCAAAGTTGACCACATGTCACAGGTGATAAAAAATCCAAGGAGATTTCCGCTCGTCCCAACACATATCTAGTAAGCGTTAAAAAAAAAACCTAACTCCTTATAGCCTATTACCGATATGTTAAATAACATAAACCTAGGACCCAATATTCTATACAAACGAAATTATAATAAAAATATAACAAGCCATACGAAAGTATTAATCACGTACAGGTCCATATCATATTATTTTAACATTTTATTCTGCTATTTGCGGATGGCCAGATAATAATTGCTCAAGAATATGAAGGCATGGAGTTTATGTTCAGAAAATTAATGGACGAATACGATAAGTAGGGTTAGAAAATAAATTTAAAAAAACATTTTATGTGGGATGTGGAGCATAAACCGAATATTTGATATTAGACGATCAGAAGGGGTATATTAGAGGATATGACGAATTTGAGTATCTTGGAGTAAAAGTAGATAAAGAAGATAAACAAGAAAGTGATATTAAGAACAGAATAAATAAAGGTAGAGCAATTACAGCAATGATAAATGGAGTCTTGTGGAACCGATTTATAACCAGAAAAAAATAAGTTACAAATATAATTCAATAGTGAGAAGTATTGTCACACATGGAACTGAAGTTTGGAAATTCAACAAAAACTCAGAACAAAACTTATGCTGATGTAAATGGATTTCTTGAGGAGAGCAACAAAATTCAAAATTAGAAAAAATAAGAAATACTGTCATCGATAAAAAATGAATATTTGATGTTCAATAATAGATTATATAAGATAAAAGCAATTAATTGTGATATGGGCATGTACGACGAATGCAAGAAGAAAAGTTACCCAGAAAAACATTGGAATGGTGTTCACCTGGAAGAAGAAGGAAATGAAGACCTCGAAACTCGTGGATGCAAGAAATAAGAACTGGAATGAGAACATGAGGACTGGAGGAATTGGAATGGATGGATATAGATGAGTGGAGAAGGAAAATAAAACTTTAGGCCAAAAAGATGTGTAAAGATTGAAAATCTGTATATATATATATATATATATATATATATATATATATATTCTGCTGTTTAATGCTATAGGGGTTTTCATGTCCAGGAAATAACATTTTCTTATGGGAACGCTGTTGCCACTTGACGCCGCAGACTGAGTGACAGAGATGGAAATATAATTATCCCCACGTTTCGTTGAAAGAAGATGGTTCAATGGCTGTCGCTGTTCCGGTATCTGAGTTCATCCCCTAATTAATATTATGGGTGATAATAATACGTTCCATAATGTTATTATTCCCATAAATCGGGCACCCACCTTCTTGGCTAAGTTGTAAGTGAAACTATGAAACTAAATTATTTATTTCAAATGAATTAACTAATAAATCAATCTCACATAAAAGGACACGTTTAGGACAAGCACGGCTAATTTCGTGACAAGGGTAATTTCGTAATGTTTTTCTCTTTCGTTTGTAACAAAGTTGTACTGGCAAGAAAAACAAATTCTTTTTCTGTCTCATAGATGGCAGAGAGTCTACTTGCTTCCTGTGTTTTCATATTTGTGATAACAGCATTCCTTGGGTGTATTTTATGTTAACTTGTAGAGGAAGTGTTTTCATTCATGTTTGTACTTGTCTGCGTTTGAAGACAATTTTTGAGTAGACATTCTTCGACACTAAGGGTGGGAAATGTGATCGGGGTTCCATGAAAAGTGTCATGGGTTTACATTTTATTAATGGGGTTTCACATGTATTCGGTGTAACATTGAGAGTAATTAAAAAGTTTGTCACGAATTTACTCTAATACTATCACGAAATTACCCGTGTACTTCAAACTCACAGAATAAAAATTATGTCATATTGATACTGAAATAAACTTTATAGTTCATGGGGCACGCCATAGCGTAGTGGTTAAGGCACTGCGCTAGTGGTCGGAAGGTCGAGGGTCCGAGTCCCGGTGAGGTCAGGATTTTTAAACTAACCCAAAAACCTTCTGGCGGCACTATAGCCCTGAGGTCGATTCAGCCTCTAACGGAAATGAGTACCGGACGCTTGTTCTGGGGTAAAAGGCGGCCGTCACGCAGGCCTGGCAACCTAGCTGACATCAAGTGCCGATTGTCCAGAAACAGTGGGAGCCTTAACCTCCTACTACGCTAAGGGCCTCCTGAGGCCTGTAGTGGGATCACTTTACTTTATTTAGTTCATATATCCTTAACTTTTGGTTCGAGTCCGCATGGGGCAAGACAATTTCTCATGGAATTTCGGCCAGCATCGTGAGGCATTTGGGTAGCTACAATAAGTAGCGGCTCCAGATTGAGAAAACCAGCTATAACGGTTTGGGGGACGACATACTGACCACGTGTCACCCCTACACTGGCTGGATGATCGTCTACCACTTCGACTAACACATGTGGATGTGAGGCCAGCACCCGGCTGGTAGGCCGAGGGGCTTTTAGGCCTGTCGCGCCGTGAAGTTTTTTTTATATTGAACTTAAATAATTCTAAGACTCTAACCAGAAATTATCATAATATTGTCTGAACAATTTTAACAAGTCTAGCTTTCATGAAACCGGAATGAGCCAACAGGCTTAATCCCTGGATGATGATAATGATGATGATGACGATGACGAGTATTAAGACATAAAAGCCTAAAAGCTTAGTATCACGAAATTAGCTGAGTTTACTATAGGCCTACTAGCAAGAATTGCTCCATAAGAACAATACTATTTTCACAACGTGAAAAACCCCATACCTAAAAGTGACTACACTGTATATTGGCTGAATGATTGTCTAACCAATGTGATTGATATACAGGATGAAAATTATTTAAACCGACAAACAAGGTTATAGGGGACACCAAAACAAATATTTTCTCCTAATGCCATTTTTTCCTATGAAGATTATTTAAACCGGTAGAGGGCGTATTACGCTCTTCAGTTGTCATGACTGCAACTGCTGTTGATGGTAAGAATTGTTTTGTCCACCAGTGTAGTAGTGAATTGTATATATTTACTAATGGAGCGATACACCTGGAGTGAGTACACTGACATGTGTGGGCCGGTCTTGTTGGGGACTTTAATTGGGACATTTCTCCTATCTAGGCCATTAAATGGCAGGAACTATTACAATTTTCTTGCCAGAATTGCTGGAAGACGTCCCGCTTCCAACAAGACAACGCATGTGGTTCCAACATGACGGGGCGCCGGCACATTTCAGTCGTCGTGTGCGTCGATTCTTGAACCAACGGTTTTCAGAAAAGTTGATTGGCAGAGGTGGTCCTGTATCATGGCCTGCTCGATCTCCAGATATGACCCCCCTTTGGATTTTTTTTTTGTGGGGAGAGATGCGCAACCTTGTTTACACAACTCCTGTTGCATCAGAAAAGGATCTGGTTGCCCGGATAGTAACAGCAGCAGGAGCAATTAACGGTACTCCTGGAGTTTTTGCCCGTGTTAGACAGAACACGATCCGCCGGTGTAACCTTTGTTTACATGTCAATGGAGGCATTTTTGACCTCTACTGTAATTTAAGTAATTGCATTCTGTTAATGTGTTGTCTCTTGGTAATAAAAAATGCAAAAGTGTTTGTTGGTTTAATTAATTTGCCGCTAGAGAAATCTTCCTCTACCGGTTTAAATAATCCTCACAGGAAAAAATGGCATTAGGGAAAAATATTTGTTTTTGGTGTCCCCTACAACCTCCCAGAGTTTGTCGGTTTAAATAATTTTCACTCTGTATGTGGGTGTGAGACAGCAGGCAACTACCAGGCCTGTCGTCGAGTCATGGAGTTCGGAGTGTACATATGTGTGTGTGCATATGTGAATGTGGAAACGAGATGAATGTGCAGTTTGTGCGGAAAAACACAAACAGTCCAGGAAACTTCCCCATCACTGTTATAATAATTATAGAACCTGCCTGGTGTCTGTCACATCTGGACCAGGGGTGACATCTGGCGTGGATCTGCAGCTGTATCACCACCAGGTGCCTCCTCCCCCTTTATCTATATCTATAACTAACTCCCTGGTGCTATCAAACCTGGAGGTTCATTACCCCGAGGACGTAATCTCACCATCCATATCTATATTTAGCTACAATTTACACTCATTTCTTGTATAATTCAATTCCCTTAAATCATGGTTAATGTTATTATCCATCTTATTCTTGTCCTACAAACTGGACACTTTCATTTTGGTTTTTTCTATAAAATGTTTTAATGTCCCTCTTTTAGCCCCATTCTAGTCTCATGCCCTATCCATCAGAGTCTACGAAAATAAACTATTCTCGATTGACTGCAGGTTCATCTTTCTTTGCACCAAACATTTTCCACCGAAATGCTGACCACATGTCATTCTCTGACATCGCCGGCTTCAAAATTTGCCAGGACTTCTATCATGTGACTTACAGTTTTAATTTTAAGCAATTAAAAGGACATAGCGCACATGACTATGGAAATTATTAATCGTTGCCTATATCAATTCTTCCTCAGAATAGGCTGGGACGATTATTTTGATCTTTTTTAGCTACAGACATAAACTATTCAGTATAACTCTTATTACACTGTCTATTGAAAATCCCATTTCTAATTTCATCTCTGATTTGCATTTGTTTTTCATGGCTGAGAAATTAATTACCGAACAATTATTTAAATGTTTCGTATTTCGGCATACAAATTAAAATTATATATATATATATATATATATATATAACTTACTGACACTATCGAACCCGTAGATTCATGGCCGCGCATACATAAACTCTCCATGCATCCCTATCTTGAGCTAATGTTTTCCAATCATTCCCTATATAATCTACTTCCCTCAAATCATAGTTGACGTTATTCTCCCACCTCATTCTTGGTCTACCAACTGGGCGTTTTCCCTCTGGCTTTCCTACAAGAAGCTTCCATGCACGTCTTTCATTCCCCATTCGTGCCACATGGCCTGCCCATCGCAGTCTACGAGACTTAACTGTTCTTATTACATCTGGCTTCTTATAATGACCATGTAGTTCATAGTTATTTAGTCTTCTCCATTCACCTGTCTGTTCATCTCTCTTTGGTCCAAAATTTTTTCATAACAACTTTATATATATATATATATATATATATATATATATATATATATATAGTAAAACTTGAATAATGCGGAAATCAGTCCAATATGAACAAATTTATTGGTCCCTGCGAAATAATAATTTTACGTGTATTTATTTTGCATAAAAAGGAATCTGTCCAACGTGGGAAACGGAAGGATATTTCTACATAATTCATGAAAAAATTATAAAGCGGAAATGTATATATATATATATATATATTAACCATCAGCAGTTTTTTTCTTCTTTTACTGAAGGCAGGTGCCAAGACGACTTTTACAAATAGTGATTCAAACCAAATGAGCAACCTAATTGTCCTGACCCTGAAGTTCATTGTTAAAAGCTGTTGTATTTCACATGCCGATATGTACTTTGATAAATGCCTCCATCGCCACGATCGGTATATTATTGTTTCAACTTGTTCGCAATAATTTAGATTGAATAACACGTGTCTCTTTTGCTTTGTTCCCAGTTTATAATGTCCAGTAAAAGGAAAGAAAAATAATTAGTACCGAAGAGAGAAAAATTAGCGTTGCCGCTTAAAATAAAAATAAAAATTCTTGACCGTTTATACGCGTTGGCGAGTCGTTTGCGTCTATATCACGCTGTTTCAATGTTAATGAATCAAGAAATCCGAAGACAAAATAAGGAATTATATTCACAGCTGAATATCGATCTTAATTGAAAGACCTTTTAAAAGCGGCAAAACATGAAAAAAATACTAAGTTCTTTAAGTCCTTGCCTAAACTTGACAGCAATAATTAATTGAAATTGTTCAAATATCTCATTAATTTATTTTATTTTGAAAATTTTTATTTTATTCTGTAACCTTGGAACGAATCCCCTATATACCCATACAAATTACCGTTCTATATTTGCGGTTTCTGTATTCGCGACATTTTGTTGAACATATCCCCCGTGAATAAGGAGCTTTTACTGTATAGATTCGGCCTCATTGCACACCCGTTATGCGAAACACAGATACCTGTCTTGCAAATAACAATTGCGCTGTAAAATCTTAAATTAGTTAAGTTCTGAGACCGATCTTTCACAGGTAGCGTTCTGAATTTACGGAATAAAGATGGCTTAAACGTATGTATCAATCTCATTAAGAGAAAAAGTGAGAGTGATTGAAGATAAATCTCCAAACATTTCCGGACCGATGCTCCAAAGTCAAGCTCTAGCTCTTGTTAAATCCCTAAGGGAATAACAATTTCAAGGCATCTTCAGGTTGGCTGGACAGTTTTAAAAGACGACACAATGTACAGTAGTGTGGAATGAAATTTGCGGGGAATCAAAGGATGTGGACGAAAATGTAGTTAGTGAGCAAAAACCGAAACTGTAGACTTACATTTCAGGATACGCACCTAAGAGACATTTTTAACGCTGACGAAATGGGACTGTTCTTTCGCGCGTTACCGCCGAAGTCGCTCATACATACTATACTTCACTTTTTAACGGGAGCGGAACTATAATTAATCCAAGTACATAAAAAGGCGTATACGGTGCTCTATAATCTAAGACTATTAAGTTTAATTTTTATAATGCGAAATTTTTGTCCAATGTGGAAAAAAATGGTCGCATGCGATTCCGCTTTGAGAAAGTTTTACTGTATATCCATCCATAGTAATTCTTCCCAAGGACAGGTCTTTCACTGCAATAATAGCATGTTCATGCTATGCTTTGCAGATTTAGTAGGGAATTATAGATGTGATAGCTTCAGGTTGCTTTCCACACCGGTGAAGGATGATAATGGTAAGGATGGTGATGATGGCCGAATGATTTCGGGGACCGTTGGGCCCTAAGTTTCCTGATATTTGTCTTGCAGGTGAGGAAAAACCCCGAAAAATCCCTCATCCAGGAACCTTACCCGACCGGGAATCGAACCCGGGCACGCTGCGTGACAAAGCAGCACGCTACCTCGAGACCACAGCGGTGGACTTCCTTCCTGATATATCCTGATGTAATATTTCCAGTCATTCTCTATATAATTCAACTCCCACGAAAATCATCTCAACTCATGTCCGACTCAGGGCTGGGTGGAGGGATGAGATGTGACGAATGCCCTTATATTGGAGGTCTATGAATAACAAGAATGTCGGCCAACCACACCTGACGTACCATCACAGGAGCAGATAAAATGAAACGAAAGGAAGCGAATGAGTTAAGTGTGGAATAATGGTGGAATTAAATTTGTAGCAGGGGAAAACGAAGAAACCCCGAGAAAAACCTACCCCGATCCAGTTTCGTCTACTACGAAACCCACTTGGAGTGACCTAAACGCGAACTCGAGACTCCTGCGGGCAAAGGCGAGCGTCTAATCACTTGCGCCACGGAGCCGCCTACAACCCCCTCAAATCATCATTAATGTTATTCTCCCACCTTATTCTTGGTCTACCTATTGTTTTTTTTTTCTCTCTCTGGTTTTCTGCAAAATGTTTCATATTCCTCTTTTATTCGTTATTCGTATCACATAGCATGCCCACTGCAGGCAGACTATGAGTCTTAACTATTCTTCTTACATCTGGTTTCCCATGAATATCTAATTACTTTATTATCAGATAATTGTAATCTTTGTACATCTCCTAAATTATTAAGATATAATGTTCCTCATCCATATAGTGTAAGTAGAAGAATGGTAGTTTCTAGATTAGGTAACTGACCAGTCTTATGGGCTAATGGTCAGCGTTTCTGATTACTGTTCATAAGGTCCTGGGTTATATTCCCGACCAAACCATAGGGATTTTTCCATAAAGGGAATTATTCCTGTGATCTGGAATTTAGGTTAACCCTTAAATTCGTAATGTATCCTTTTGGATACACCAGTTGGTTCAATTAATTTAATATTTTAAATAAATCAGAAGAAAACGAACAAAAATAAACCACTTAAACATGTGTCTAATTATACAATATACCTAATAATAACCGTTATACAAGATTCCGTTTTCACTGCGGTCCGCCACATTCAAATAAGTTACAGAAAAAAATTGTGTTTTGCCAATTTAAGGGTTAAGAACTCTTCTAGCGCTTCATTATCATTTATCACCCATCATATCATCGGGGTCCACCGTTGTGGTCTCGAGGTAGCGTGCTGCCTTGTCACGCAGCGGGCCCGGATTCCATCCCCGGTCGAGGCAGTTTTTCTGGGTGAGGTTTTTATCGGGGTTTTTCCTCACCTGTAAGACAAGTGTCAAGAAAACTTTAAGGCCCAAACGGTCCCCGAAGTCATATGGCCACCATCATCATCATCATCCTTCACCGGTGTGGAAAGCAACGGGAAGCTATCACACCTACAATTCCCTAGTAAAGCTGCAAGCACAGCATGAAAATGCTATGATTGCAGTCAAGGACCTGCCTTCGGGCAGAATTATTATGGATGGTTGTCATCGGGGTAACGTAACTCGGCGCCCCAACTACAGAAGTGGGTTACAATTAAGCCAATGCTAGGAGAGAACACCAGAAATGTCGAAGTGAGAACCTGAGGCATTGGATAAAAAAAAAGATTAGGTTTGTAGCCTATAAACTGTCTACAGAATGAATAAATATCGGGGAAGAAGAAGATACAAAGTAGTGGACAACATAATGATAAATGGATCTTATATAGACACGGAGAGAAAAGCTGTCACAGAGTAGAATACAGACTGCTGAACTTCCAGTGAAAAAAAAGGTCATGACAAATAATAAGAAAAGGAAGACTTAACACTGTCTAATTTCCATCTCATTAGCATTAAACCCCTAACGCAATCATATGAATTGAGTGCTAGGTATAGAGAGGCCACTTGATTAAGAACAAAGAAGAAAGGACACCTGGTGGCACAGTCTGACATTAACACCCTGGTTCTGGGGTGGTTCACAACACCTGCCTCGGTCTCCCCCTCTCTTTTATTTTACACGTGCCATGCTATGTTATCATAGGGGCGTATGGGACTAACACAACTTCGATTATCCGGCAAATAATATGACGGCTGGCGGGAGGAGAGGCCAAGTACGTGAGCTTATATCCTGTTCACTACAACTTGATTGCTTCACGTCACAGACAAAAAGATGGACTGGCAATAGCCCGTCTAGCGCTGTAACAAGGAAGTTGCTGTCACCTCTACATTAATATAGCAATTTTAAGTTTATTCTAGAAATGAAGCACTTTTAAAATTATGCAAAACAATGGCGGTTTCAACACTGTTATATGGATCGGAATACTTGGTCCTAACCTAAAACCAGAAACGAATAATATAAATGAACTTGAAAAAGATTTCCGGGCTGTTGGCCGTGATCTTGAGGCTTGAAGATACCCGACGTTTTGCCAGAGACTGCGATACCGCCAAATTCTTTAAGTTTCAAGTCCATAACTATTACTACTCCAGTATAAATTTTTAATTCATAGTCCGGCATCCTTAAGGGCTGTCTTGAGACGCCGTCTCTGGCTAAACGTCGGGGATATTCAAGCCTCAAGACCACGGCCAACAGCCGGAAATATTCTTCAAGATCATAATACTAACCGGCCGTGAAAGCCTAAGTCAATACATTAGAATAATATAAACTTAGGAAATGAGGTATTTGAGGAGTGTTGCTGGCAATAACAGTCGAAAACGAAATGAAAACACGAAGAGGGCTAAATATATTCAAAGTATTATAGATAATTGCACAATACAGGGATGAATGGATGGACCCCATCAAAATAATGAATATAAGAAGAAAAACAGCTTCTGCGTTACAAACCACTAGGACGAACAAATTTATGAAGACTCAGTAAAATATGGACAGACCAATTGTAACATGAGACCTTATGGTCTAATCCTTGATCTGACGATGAAGTTTATTCGTACATATTAATTGGCATATTTTAAGATATTTAAAGGCATACTTGCGTGATTATTTAACAGATTTTTATGACATGAACTAAAAATAAAAGCTTACATTTTTTTTGCAAATGTCCCAGGTTGTCTTTCGACATTCCTGGTTTCTCTCCTGGCATGGCGTACTTCTGAGGTTGGGGCGACTGGAAGGCGGGGTTACGTTGCCCCTATGATATGATGGGTGATGATGATGATGATGGCAGTGGTGCGCCAGAAGAGTCCCTAATCCTAAGATTAATTTACGATGAATATGAATGATGATGATTGCGATGACCATATGATTTTGGGGACCGTTTGAGCCTTAAAGTTTTCCTGACATTTGTCTTACAGATGAGGAAAAACCACGATAAAAACCTCACCCAGAAAAACTGTCCCGACCGGGGATCGAAACAGGTCCCGCTGCGTGACAAAGCAGCACGCTACCTTGAGACCACAGCGGTGGACATAAAGGCTTACATAAGAAAGACAAAACATTAAACAAATTAAATTTATTATTATTATTATTATTATTATTATTATTAACAGAAGAAAGACAATTAAGAATATGGACAACTAATGAGAAGAAATAATCGATTCTATATACATAAATCTTACTTTGGGAACCAATAGGAAAGAGGAAGGGGGGAGATCAAGGGTATTATAAGGAATATATGAATGACGGATATTAAATATTGAGAAGTGGAAGAAGGTTTTCATTTAGGAAAACTGTTGTCACCACTGGAACATACTTCATTATTACTATTATTATATTTTGAAATTGAAAACCACGGGAACCATGGATAGATGGGATTAGAAGAGTATGAATAGAATAGAATTGACGTAAGAATTTGTCTAGCCCGTGAAGTGAAGAAGAAGAAGATTAAGAAGATGCGCAAGACAGGAATTTTTGGAAGGAAAAAAAACTAATTCAGATTGAATGAAATAATACGGTGATGAAGGAAAAAAAATCCCACTAAAATATTATTAGTAATAGCTCAGGATAGGGATGGGTGGAGAGCTTATGTCCGCGCGGCCATGAACCTACGGGTTCGGATATTTTAATTGAGTTTGTATTATTATGTGTATTTTATACTTTTTTTTGTCTCAGAAAGAAAAAATATGTGATTCTGATAGTATTTTTTCTCCTGAATTCAAATATGATATCGGTTTTTCACCATCACGCAAGGTTTCCGAGAGACAGACATTTATTATATTTTTTTCTACATTCGTAACTACACAATATTCGAACATTCGGACTCACCTAGAAAGTAAGAAATGACGATTTTCTGCTATATTTCGCCTGTGGAGCATTCTTCTTGATGGTCCAACAAAAATCGGCCAGTATATTAGGATTCCATTTGCCTTGATATCCGTTTTCCATAGCTGAAATCTCCTGATGAAAGTGTTCCCTGTGCTCATCGCTCAATGGAAAAATGGACGAAAAAACGTTAATAAAAAATAATTATTTAAATCCATTAATTGAAATTGAAATAAAAAAAACTGGGTGACGGAAACATTCCGAATACATATTTGAACACACGATAAAAAACTGCATTAAGAACAACTATTGCTACTCATGAGACAAAAATCACGTTCACCTTAGTGTGGCACCAAAAAACGAAGTCTCAAAAAGGAACTAGAAAGGAGACAATTTAAAAATTTTATAAAACAATTGCGGTTCTAATATTGATATATGGATAGGAACAATGGGTCTTAACCAAAAACTAGGAGCGAAGAATAGAAACGTCAGAAATGAGGTTTCTGAGGAATATGGCTGGCTGTACAATAACGATCGAAAACGAAATGAAAATATACGAAGAGAACTAAACATATCCAAACTATTAGATAGAATTGCACAATACAAAGATGAATCATTAGAATGGATAACAATATAATTCTGAAAAGATTCTTCATTTCAAACCACTAGGACGAAGAAATGTAGGAAGACTCAGTGAGAGATGACAGACCGATTGATTCTATCCTGAGATCGGAACAGATCTTAAGGTCTAATCCCTGATGCTGATGACGATAAATTAATATATGTCTACTTAGAGTTAACAGACTACAGAGCCATAACAAGCGGCGATAGACAAACACATGTGTGCGTTTTGTAAGCGGCATCTGAAGCCATCCTCACAATATTTACCCGTTTTTATGCCCCCTACTGTCCCCGCAAATAAATTAACCAAAATACTAATGCAAATACCAAAGCGTTGCTATCCAGCAAACTGGCTCAGATAGTAGCATTTTTAAGATTCATAGTTGACTAGTCCAGGATTAAAATCTGTTGTTGATCAATCTGAATTTTTTTTTCGTGATCGACAAGACGTATGTTGAACTCGAATTTCGTCATAATCAACACATTATGTTTTCATTATGAGGTTATGTTACAAACAGGAATTATGTGCATAAAGAAATTTAACGTCGGCCCAACTCTGGAAATCAACTATTCATTACAGACTCAAAATTTTCCGATTGAGGGTCTTTCTACTTTTCAGCGGTTGCCCTTTTACCAGCCGGCTGCTGGCCCTTCACATCCACATGTGTCAATCACACAGGTAGATGATCAACAGCCAGTGTAGGGGTGACATGTGGTTAGCATGTCGAGTCCCCCAGCCGTTATAGCTGGTTCCTCAACCTGGAGCCGCTACTTATTGTAGCTACCCAATTGCCTCACGATGCTGGGTGGGCACCGGTCCCATACTGGCCGAAATACCATGAGAAAATTTCTTCCCCCATGGAGACTCGAACCAGCGCAAGTCCCGTAGCTCTGCGCCAAGACTTCCTACATTAACCGCTCGGCTACGGCGCGGGACCTCAAAATTTTAAGAAATGTAAAACAGTACCTGAGATCTCAGTCGTCCTCAATAATCAGCAGTGTAGTTTTGTAGGAGGCCTTTCGAAAACTTGAAGTTTCATCTTCTGCTTTCAGTTTGGTACTGTCTGTTGCTGGTAATGATTTTGTACAGAGGATTCACATTACTGGGTATGTTCTCATTTAACAGGTGTTTGTGATTTCCTTGATAATTTTTAACTCTTCGAGGATGTTGATTTTCGATATATCGTTTTCTCTATGCAGGATCGATAATAATTGTCTATTGTGTTAAATTGATATCCTGCTTCTATTATGTGTTTTGAAAAACTTGATTTACCCTCATTCTTCAAGAAATCTCTAAAATGTTCATAAATCTTGTAGTAAAGTTTCTAGTAGTTCTTCCAAAACGTATATATTGTGAGCTATTTGAAACGGCTTAAAGGGCCGCATGAAGTCTGCAGGCCACCATTTGGACACTCTTGCACTAGTCCTACAGGACAGTACAATTATAAACGACTCTTTCACAATCCACCAATCTTTATTTGAAAGACGGGAGCAAGTTTCTACAAAAAAAATGAACCAATTCACTTTGAGCACTGATTCACGATTCTTTCATTCAATACCAAGTTGCTATAAACGAATTGTTCACAATCCACTTATCTCTATTACTAAGGCGGGCAAGTTTCTTCAAGAAATGAATCGGTTCATTTTGACCACTGAATTACGATTCATTGATTCAATACTATTATTTGTTAATTATATACGATTCGTTCACAAACCGCACGGTGTGTAGGGACAGGGCTGATGGTGATCAATGCGCGTGTAGAAGTGCCGTGATGCGTGCACGTAATGGATCACGGAAACCTATGTAAGCTCAACTCTCTGGCCTCGCGACTATAATCAAAGGCATTGATATCGTAAGCAAGGTATTTCATTCCCTACTCAAACAGTTTCATACTTTATACTAATTACTTTCAAAGCTACTTATGGAACCAACTGGGGACAAATTAAATAGGCAATGGCACTATAAAATAAATAAGAATACCTCCTAATAACACCTTTCTCTCACGCATTGGACCCAGCTTCCATTCCCAGTCAAGTTATTTTTACACGCTTGACCTGTATCTATCTATGTAACGGAATCTTTCAACAGGATTTTCACCCACTTAAAAATATTGGATCACTTTGAAACTTTGTATACCTATAAAGGACCAATGACAATACCATAATTTCATATTTTTTTTCTAAGGTCGTAGCCAGGATCATTAGGATATCAAATACCGCTGTAATAGGTTGCGACTTTTAAGTGTATCTTTGTGGTAGCTCAGTTGGTAGAGTGGTGGACAGTAGTGGTATATAATTTCACTAATCCATAGGTCGCTGGTTCAAGTCCGGCTCGGAGAATGTTTTTAGAAGAGTATCATTTTTAGTTCATATTGCAATAGTATCGAATTTAAAGATATTTACATTTTTAGAAAACCAAACTAAAAAATAAAAAAGGACCAATGACAATACCATAATTTCATATTTTTTTTCTAAGGTCGTAGCCAGGATCATTAGGATATCAAATACCGCTGTAATAGGTTGCGACTTTTAAGTGTATCTTTGTGGTAGCTCAGTTGGTAGAGTGGTGGACAGTAGTGGTATATAATTTCACTAATCCATAGGTCGCTGGTTCAAGTCCGGCTCGGAGAATGTTTTTAGAAGAGTATCATTTTTAGTTCATATTGCAATAGTATCGAATTTAAAGATATTTACATTTTTAGAAAACCAAACTAAAAAATAAAAATTAATAATAGTTTAAAAACTTAAACAACACGCTTTATTAGAAAACCGAACTAAAAAATTAAAAATAATTTTAATTTCCAACAAACTTGCGATAAAATTAAAGTGGTCAACAAAATATCATCTCCAACACATCTAGAATAAAACTACAAAAAAAAATTACCATCAAAAGCGTGTGGTGCTCTATATCAATTAATATATTTGATAATAAACAGATAGTGTAAAAGTAAAGTCTCTAAGAAAAAAACGTAAAAACCATAAAAAGCACCCCACGCTTTTGATGGTAAAATTATTTTTTTTGTAGATAACTCTAGTTTTATTCTAGGTGTGTTGGAGATGATTATTTTGTTGGCCACTTTAATTTTACCCCAAGCGTGTTGGAAATTAAAATTATTTTTCATTTTTTTTTAGTTTTTAGTTTTTTTAACTATTATTTATTTATTTCACAGATTTCCTCAACCGTTACAACGGTTGTTGCCACAATAATTATTGTTAGCATTACTATTTGTATTATCGTAGTCTATTAAACCACGGATGTCATGTAATGGACACCAGATGGGTAAACAGCAAAGGAATACCAAATAGAAATTGAATGAATGGAGCGAGCAAGAAGACTATGTAACTGAATGGACCACAAGATACAGTTCCATTGGATAGGGAAAAATGGACAAATAATATTATCATTAAAAAATAAGTTAAACTGAAGATATATAAAAGTTGTTATTCTCCCAGGTATTTTATATGGATGTGAAACGTGGACTCTTAATTTAAAAGAGAAGAAAATATTGCGAATATTTGAGAATAAAGTTCTTAGGAAACTTTTTGGAGCCAAGAGAGAGAATAGACAGGCGAATGGAGAAGGCTACATAACAATGAGCTACATGATCTTTATAGGAAGCCAGATATAATAAGAACAGTTTTTAAGTCTGGCAGGACACGTGACACGAATGGAGAATGGAAGATGGGCATGTAAGCTTCTTGTAGGAAAATCAGAGGGAAAATGCCCAGTTGGTAGACCAGAATGAGGGGGGGGGGGGGAATACCATTTACCTTCATTTGAGGGAAGTAGATTATACAGGGGATCCATCCATCCATAGTAATTCTGCCCGAAGGCACGTCCTTCACTGCAATCATAGCAGTTTCATGCTATGCTTGCAGCTTTACTAGGGAATTGTAGGTGTGGTAGCTTCCCGTTGCTTTCCACACCGGTGAAGGCTGATGATGATGATGATGATGACCATATGATTTCGGGAACTGTTTTGGCCTTAAAGTTTTCCTGACATTTGTCTTACAGGTGAGGAAAAACTCCGATAAAAACCTCACCCAGAAAAACTGCCCCGACCGGGGATCGAACCCGGGCCCTCTGCGTGACAAGGCAGCACGCTACCTCGAGATCACAGCGGTGGACATATATAGGGGGTAATTAGAAAATATTAGCTCAGAGCAGGGATGTATGGAGAATCTACGTCCGCGTGGATTGAACTTACGGGTTGATAGTGCCAGTGAGTTATTTAATTATTATTTTAACATCATTACAATTATTAATTCTATGTACAAATGGATATGAAATAGTAAAGCGCCAAAAACAATGACAGTTTGTATTTGGAAATGATGATAGTTGTCATCTTCGCAGCTTGTAAATCAGAGGGAATCCCGTGCTGTGTTTATGGCTGACAGAATTAATTTACAGCCATTCTGAACACACAGCGACTACGTCATCAAAAAGATAGCGAACATCAATCAACCCCTACTACTAAATTATAGCGTTTACACCAACTGCAACATTAAGAAAAACCAATTATTTAGATCTCATATTAAATCAAACAATGTATCCACAATTAAATACTGTGGCAGAGAGATAACATTGTTATCAGATAGAAATCAGTCTAGCTGTGGTCCCTTTTTTGCGCGATAGTGCGTTTTGTCGTACTTACAGCAACGGCGACCATTATTGAAAGTTCAACTTCCTACATTTTGGGGTTGCCAACCTAAATAACTATACTGTAATATTACATTTACACCCATGTGCGGGAAGTAAATCCACTGCCCTCTATGTAAACTATGTACAGTGTATATACAGAAAATATCCAAAAGGCAGTGTTAATATAGGCCTACATTACACGAAACAAGTCACTGCATTTTAAATGAACTGAACTTTATTTGAAACAATATAAAATAATAAATACGTACTTGCGGCCATGTTATCAATAATTGTTCTCACGGCCTCCTCTTGTTTCAACTAATAAACATTACACACACTTTAGCGTTAGTCAATTGTTTATAATGAACGCAAATATTTCCAACAAATATATTATTTTACTTCTTCTTCTTCTTCTTCTTCACGGTTTAGGCTTATTTACTAGCCTGTTCCGGCTCCAAATTGCTGCTCTTTCCATCTTTTCCTTGGTCTTCCCAAACTTCTTCCTCGTGGTGAATAGTTGTATGCTGCTTGGGTATTGTATTCTGTCAGCCTTGCCAAGTGTTCTTTCCAGTTTGTTCTGTATTTCTCTATTGTTGTGTTTAATTCCTCTACTTTTAGTTGATGTCTTATTTCTGTGTTGTGTTTTTTGTCTGTTCTTTGATATCCTGCTATTGGTCTGAGGAATCTCATTTCAGCACCTTGTATTATGGCAGATTGTTGTGTTGTCACTGTCCATCTTTCGGATCCATTATTTTACTATTATTTATTATTTTGAAAACACCATCGCGCAAAAAAATAATGTACAACGCACGTTTGTGAAGTGTTTTACAGAATCTCGGAAATGAAAAACTTCGCTATCGCTTGGTTTTTAAACATTTTTCCTCGATTCTGTAAATGCCACTTCCCGACCTCGCATCATAATATACTATGTTATAACTCAACATCGAGTTTGCAAAATAGTCTTTAAATGCAAGGTGTTTCATCGAGAGCGGGACGGAAATTACGAAATTTGGATCTCCGCTAAGCAGCTGTCTTAATAAATTAAAGTAAAGTGAAGTGATCCCACAACAGACCCGGAGGCCCTTGGGGTAGTAGGAGGTTAAGGCTCCCACTTTTTTCTAGACAATCGGCACTTTATGTCAGCCGGGTTGTCAGCCCTGCGTGACGGCCGCCTTTACCCCCAGAACAAGCGCCTGGTACTCATTTCCGTTAGAGGCTGAGTCGACCCCAGGGCCATAGTGCCGCCAGAGGGTTTGGGTCAGTTTAAAAATCCTGACCCCAACGAGACTTGAACCCTGGACCCTCCGGTTTGTAGCCCAGTGCCTTAACCACTACGCTACGGCGTGCCCCGAAAGTAAAGTGATCCCACAACAGGCCCGGAGGCCCTTGGGGTAGTAGGAGGTTAAGGCTCCCACTTTTTCTTGACAATCGGCACTTTATGTCAGCCGGGTTGTCAGCCCTGCGTGACGGCCGCCTTTACCCCCAGAACAAGCGTCTGGTACTCATTCCCGTTAGAGGCTGAGTCGACCGCAGGGCCATAGTGCCGCCAGAGGGTTTGGGTCAGTTTAAAAATCCTGACCCCAACGGGACTTAAACCTTCGACCCTCCGGCTTGTAGCTCAGTGCCTTAACCACTACGCTACGGCGTCTTAATAAATTAGTATTATTATTCCAGAAGTACTGCTAGCTCACTCAACCTTGAAATTCGCAGAGTGTTGCTTCAGTTCCGATCTTACTTTTGTACCATATAGGGCGTACAGTAGTTATTCAGCAGAAGGCGAGTGGCTGGAATGTTACTTGGTTTGTACAAACACATGGGTGACAGCTCGCGAGTGGGTGCCTCCTTCCCTATGAGTGACACTAATCCATTTTAATTGATAATAATGCGGCTTGCCGGTAAGGGACGGGGTCCCCCGATTCTAGAAAATCCTGTAAATTGGGTCTCGGGGGGTCGAAAAATGGATAGTAGATACATTGGGTCCCGGATAAAAAAGGATAGTAATAGATAAATTGGGTCCCAGAATCTAACATTACTCAGGGAACACCAAGTGAAAATTAGATGGAAGGTTCCTGAAAAAAAATGTATGATTTAAAAAAAAAATAGATTACCGAAAGCTGGTTGAGATTTTTCACTGAACCTGTGAAATACATTTAAAATAACTGATTTTTTTACCACTAGTCGAAGGTTTGCCAGACTTGTGTTTTAAAAATTTAGATGGCGACACACCAATAGAAGACTGGACACCTTCAGTCATTTTGTTGCATCAGAATCGACTGAAGCATGACTCAAATACATCATCCATATGTAATAAACTAATTTAAGTTGTAATTATTGATTAGGTATATTTTAGAATATTTTCTATATTTTGAATATTATTTTCATTCACGATGAATAACAAGTATATTCAGAGGAGATATTTTTAATTTAAAGAATGGAACTACTTTTTCTTGTACTTATTGCTTGTATATCGTACGTCGGTATCCATAATCAATGAAAAATGAGCAGATCACATGGTTTTGTTTTGATGAGGATCACTTTAAGAGCGGATAACCTTTAGATATAGGGCCTAAAAACTGAAACACACATTCCTCTCTGTACACAATAGAAGTGCACATAACTACGTAGAGTGGTCTGCCGAAATGGCGCGTAAATTTAAAATAGGCTACATTAACACCATTTATTCATCTAGCGAATAACCGAAGCACGAAAAATGCAGTGATTGGCATTGGAACACACAAAAAAACTCCAAGCGCGACAGACCTAGAAGGCACTTGGCCTACCAGCCGGCTGCTGGCCTCACATCCACATGTGTTAATCACAGAGGTAGACGATCATCTAGCCAGTGTAGAGGTGACATGTGGTCAGCATGTCGGGTATTGAAACACACAAACCTATGAAATGAAAGTGCCTACACAGAGGTTAAATTAAGGTTGAGGCCTTCCCACATCATTCTTAGTAAATAAGTGACATCTTGCGAGTAATAAAAAAAAAACACGATTGTTAATATTGGGTTAGAGAAAAATCAATGATTGAAGAGAGCGGAAAACAGGCAGGTGGCGTTAATGTAGCATGTCACAGCCTGCGGTTAATTTAAATAGAAAAATAAATATAATTATTATTAATCTCGAGGCAGTAGATATTTCTCGACGCAAAATTAAAATGAATATCAAAATATACATGGAAGTGCGAGATACGAGTTGTATCTTTTAAGTTTTTGCACCTGATTCGACATGTTGCGGCGCGACATCTAGAAAATCAGTTGTTATTTATCAATCTTTACGAATATATAAATATACATCAACATACTGATATATTGCATACAGCTGTGGCAACATAAAATTATTTAACATTCTTTTAAAACGTAAAAATATCTTGAAGCAGAAGGTTAACGGTGCTGGCAAAAATCTATTAGGAATTTGAACAGCCTCATGGGCTACTGGTCAGCGTTTTTGACTACAGTTCATGAGGTCCCGGGTACGATTCCCGTTCAGACCATAGAGATATTTTTTTAAAGGGAATTTTTCTTCTTGTGGTGGTCCATTGTCTGAAATGTACTTTAAGGTTAGGTTAAGGACTCTCCAGGCGCTTTATTATCATTTATCACCCATCATACTATCGGGATAACGCAAAAAACTACGCCTTCCAAGTGCCCCAACATAAAAAATGGATTACATTTCCGCCAATGTCAGAAGAGAAAGCCAGGAGTGCCATAAAAGACAACCTGGCAGCACTGGACAAAAAAACTTCTTCTTCTTCACGGTTTAGGCTTATTTACTAGCTTGTTCCGGCTCAAAATTGTTGTTCTTTCCATCTTTTCTTTGATCTTCCCAAACTTCTTCTTCCTCGTAGTGAATAGTTGTATGCTGCTTTTGGTATTCTATTCTCAGTCATCTTTGCCAAGTTTTCTTTCCAGTTTGTTCTGTATTTTACTATTGTTTTTAATTCCTCTACTTTTGGTTGTTGTGTTATTTCTGTGTTATGCTTTTTGTCTGTTCTTTGATATCCTACTATTGGTCTGAGGAATTTCATTTCAGTAGCTTGTATTCTGGCAGGTTGTGTTGTCACTGTCCATGTTTCGGATCCATAAGTAATAATAGGTACTGCCATTGTCTTGTATAATTTCATTATAGAGTCTTTCCTGGCTTTATTTTTCAAAGTTTTTTTTAGTGTTCCTGTTATATAATTAAACTTATTTAGTTTGTTATGTAAATCTGGTCCACCGCTGTGGTCTCGAGGTAGCGTGCTGCCTTGTCACGCAGCGGGCCCGGGTTCGATCCCCGGTCGGGGCAGTTTTCCTGGGTGAGGTTTTTATGGGGGCTTTTCTTCGCCTGTAGGACAAATGTCAGGAAAACTTTAAGGCCCAAACGGTCCCCGAAATCATATGGCCATCATCCTTATCATTATCATCCTTACCATTATCATCATCATCCTTCACCGGTGTGGAAAGCAACGGGAAGCTACCACATCTACACAATTCCCTAGTAAAGCTGCAAGCATAGCATGAAAATGCTATGATTGCAGTGAAGGACCTGCCTTCGGGCAGATGTATATCTGCTTCCGCTGTGTATGATATTTCGCAACCTAGGAAGTTATATCTTGCCACTTGTTCTATTGGTTTATTTTCTAATATTATTTTTGTCCGAACTGGATGAGCGCCCTTGAAGGCCACTGTATTTATTAAATATTACTTAAAAAGTTGTCCCATTACATGCCATGGGAGACCCTTGGTGTAGATAACTGGCACTTGGCGTAAGCCGGTTTGTCAGTCGTGCGTGATGGCCGCCTTTACCCCCAGAAAAAGCGTCTGATACTCATTTTCGCTAGAGGTTGAGTCGAGCCTAGGATCATGGTGCCACCAGAAGAAAGTCTCCAAAACTTATATTTTAAATAAACTACTCCTTGAAATAATTAAATGAATTCTTTTAGTTTTCAGCCTAATTATTAGATTTATCTTATTATATTTTTATTCTCTTCCTCCATATAATAAAATGTTGTTAAATTAAAATCCCCACATATTGCATAATAAAATAAACGGAGTGATTTGGTTCAGTTTAAAAATCCAGACACCACTAAGATTTAAACCCTCGACTTTCCGGTTCGTAACGTATTGCCTTAATTAACTATGCTACGCCGTGCCCCTAAATCATATTTAACTTAATATTCTTTAGAGAAATTATATAAGATTTTATATAAAACAATAATGTCCACCGCTGTGGTCTCGGGGTAGCGTGCTGCCTTGTCACGCAGCGGGCCCGGGTTCGATCCCCGGTCGGGACAGTTTTAAGGGTGAGGTTTTTATCGAGGTTTTTCCTCACCTGTAAGACAAATGTCAGGAAAACTTTAAGGCCCAAACGGTCCCCGAAATCATATGGCCATCGCAATCATCATCATTCATATTCATCTTAGGTTAAGTTTAGAATTAGGGACTCTCCTGGCGCACCATTATCATCATCATCACCCATCATATCATCGGGGCAACGTAACCCCACCTTCCAGGCGTCCCAACCTCATAAGTGGGTTACAGAAACCAGGAATGTCGAAAGACAATCCTGGGGGCATTTGAAAAAAATATAAAAAATAATATTTAAAATATTTTATCGAGATAATTATTTTAAGACATTATTGAATTTATATTTTGTAAGAAGTAACACTACGAGGTATTAATAATTATTCAATAGACCTATTAATAAAATAACACTTCGCCTTATACTTTGTCTTCTTTTTAGACCGGTTTCGAAGTAATCAATTCTTCATCCTCAGTATTTTATGGACAGTTACTCTGTCAGACGGAGTTCTGCTTAGAGATCTTATTTCAGACTTGAGGCTCTTTAAAGTGCCGTAAATATCTGTTTTAATAAAGAGCAAATCCACAATATTTAAACAAAAATTCAAATAAAATAATTACATCATCAGAATTTATATCCAAGGCCTTCCGAAAACGAGGCTGACACTCTCTCGGTAGCAACCAGATCATTGTTAAGTTTATAAAATGTCTTCTTCTTCTTCTTCCTTTCCAGGATTAGGTCAATGCGACCTGTTCCGATCTCAAGTGCATCGTTTCCTTAGCCGTCCCAAAGATCTTTTTCCATGTGGTTTGTAGGTGTTGATAGTTTTGGATAATCTTGTATTGTCCATACTGTATAAATGTTCTTTCCTTTGGTATTTGTGCTGTTCTAGTTTATCGAGTATTGATAATATCTCCAGTTAATTTCTAATTGATTCATTGTGTAATCTATCCATGCGTGTACATCCTTTTACGGATCTTAATTTCATTTCAGTGGCTTGAATGTGTGAGATATATTTTTTTGTAAGTACCCAAGACGTTTATAAAAATTAAAATGTTTACATTAGCTCCACATATAGTTAGAATGTGCGATATGATACATAGAGGCCTATTATTATGAAAGTTTTCAAATCAAAGCTAGCAGGAAAAATAAAAATAATTAGCAGACCAAAGAAGTTAACTGGAGAAGCGTTTTTTTAATAGAGGAACAAGTCAAGAGCTCGAAGTGGGGCTGTGATGATATAATTTTGCTCAATTTCTGGAGGAGAACCAAGTAAGTCAATAGGGGTGGGTGTGCTAATGGGATATAACAAGAAATAAATGTAGACAGAGAGAAAATGGCGACAAGTGTTTTATTATGCAGGTCTAGGGAGTGTACGGATGACGCATCCAGATGTATTATGTACAAACATACTTATTATTAACGAATATGTCATGCATCACCGGCATATCACTCAACAATTCAGAATAAAAAAATGTCGGACCCGTTAATCTACTATCTAGCGTGGCTTACTTTAGAATCCGAGGTACGCGGGTTCACGGGTTTCAAAACATTGGACATACATTATGTAATGGAAATAGACAGTAAATGACAAAGGAATTTTTTGAAGAAGTGATTGAATTCAAATACTTGGGAACAATAATTACAAATAGAATAAGGTACAGAAATGGGGCACGCCGTAGCGTAGTGGTTAAGGCACTGAGCTACAAGCCGGAGGGTCGAGGGTTCAAGTCCCGTTGGGGGTCAGGATTTTTAAACTGACCCAAACCCTCTGGCGGCACTATGGCCCTGGGGTCGACTCAGCCTCTAACGGAAATGAGTACCAGACGCTTGTTCTGGGGGTAAAGGCGGCCGTCACGCAGGGTTGACAACCCGGCTGACAAAAAGTGCCGATTGTCTAGAAAAAGTGGGAGCCTTAACCTCCTACTACCCCAAGGGCCTCCGGGCCTGTTGTGGGATCGCTTTACTTTACTTTATAAGGTACAGAAATAAATTAAATATAGGCACATTCCGGAAACGCATGCTATTACGCATTACAGGGACGCTTGTTATCCCAACTTGTGTTAAAAAATGTTACATTAAAAAATATATAAAATTGCTATTATTCCAGTCATATTATTAAATGGAGACATGAAGGAGAAACATCTACAACCAGGAGATTGGATGGACCGACAAAATTGGCTATTAGGAATCGGATGATGTCAAAGACATTAATCAACCGATGATCTATCTACCTATTATTAAATGGATGCGAAACATAGACTCTTACTTTAAGGAAGAGGAAAAAATACGATATATGAGAATAAAGTCCTTAGGAAAACCTTTGATCCAAAGACAGGTGAATGGAGAAGACTAAATAACAGTGAGCTACATGATCTTAATGTGATACCAGATGTAATAAGAATAGTCTGGGTCTTAACCAGGAACGAAGAATAGAAACGTCAGAAATGAGGTATCTGAGAAGTGTGGCTGGCTATACAATAACATATCGAAAACGAAATGAAAATATACCCTATACGAAGAGAACTAAATATATTCAAACTATTAGATAGAATTGCACAATACAGAGATTAATGGATGGACCACATCCACAGAATTCCGAAACAGATTCTTCATTAAAAAACCACTAGGACGAAGAAACTTAGAAAGACCCAGAGAAAGATGAACAGACCACCTAGCACGAGATCGGAACAGACCATAAGGTCTGATCCTTGAAGCAGCTGCTGATGATGAATTTTCGTATACTGCGATTGACAGGACATATGGCACAAATGAGGAATGAAAGAGGGGCATGAAAGCTCCTTGTAGGATAACCTTAGTAAAGTGATCAGTAGGAGGATAGAAGAATGAGATGGGAAATTAACATTAAAATAATTTGGGGGAGATAAATTATATAGGGGACGATTGGGATATAGGCCTATTAGCTCAGGAGAGGGATCTATGGAAAGCTTATGTTCTCTCGGACATGAACCTTCAGATGATAGTATCAATCAGTTAGTTAATTAGATATATAATTTTACTATTTTATAAAACATAACTATTATATTTTTATTTCCTTTCATTTTAAGGTGTGACATCAAACCCGAATGGGCTGAAATGATTTTTAAAATTATTGAAATCACTAATGAGTATATCTTCTTTCTGAAAGGAGTTAATCCTGGGTTTCGTGTCTTATATTAACGTCACAAGAAAGAATTTGAAACCTAAAATAAGAATCATCCGAACATAAAATTGTGGCTCTTTTATGCCGAGTTTTGAATTACAATAGAAAAGAGTCTAAACATCGAACACCAAAAGGTATATAGTGTATAACAGATAAATCAAATAAAGTGGGAAAATGACAATATTACTTATTAGAAACCAAGTCCTCATCTAGGGGATATGTGGATGGCGACCACAAGGTGCCCAAGCTGAGCAAAACATTTCTTCCACTTACTTGTGTTTTGCACTCTTTTAACTTTACTATCTAACCTCTCTTGGTTAACTCTTGTTTTTTTCGACTCCGACGCTATTAGGGCATCCGAGGGCTAGGGAGTCTTTCCTTTCTTCCATTTCTTCTTTCCTTTATTTTCTTTCTTCTCCAGAAAAGCCTGACAGAGGCTATAAGATGGCAGCCCCATCACTGGTCTTGCCTTCCTTTGGCCAGCAACCAATCGAAGGGACTATTATTATGCTTTCAAGTCTTATACGAGAATTTCCCGGAAGGATCAAAACGCTGGAGGGAAAATTTTCTATAGGATCGTAACAGCCCTTGGCCTAATACTTGTAAGGAAGAAGAAGAAGAAGAAGAAGCCAAGTTTATAGTAACTGAAGTATACTAGTGACTTCTTGTTTTGGGATCTGACGTCAAAATTAATTTCCTGAAAACAATGTCAAGGTTAGAATATTTATTTTGGCAAATGAATATTCAAAAATTATAATTTCAATGTAAACAAGCAAGTCATTACCTAGTTATCCACGTGCGGCATTGTTAATGTCTCCGTCTCTGGAACTCAAGTTCACAGCTTTGATTCCAGCCAAAAATGGACTTTTTTGTTAACAATAATTAGAGGAAATATAAAAGTTGTGTTAAGGGAATCTTCCGTTCAGATCAAGTGTCCCCGTTCATGGTGTTCCGACGCGGTTAAGAGTCCAGAGAGAAATGAATTTATAAAATCAAGAAGATTTTAGTAAGAAAAAAATATGGGACATACTTTACATACACCATGTGCATGTGCCAACACACAGCAATTACACTATGGATCACGGGATGCAGCCAACATATACATGATATTTGAACTCGAGTTGCCAACGAACCTAAAAGCTAACCAAACGCAATTTAAGTACTGTTACCTGAGAAAGACCAACCTAAAATCCAACCTAATACAATTTAAGTACCGTAACCTGTGAAAGAATGCACACTGATTTTATTTGGTGTAAGTTAATTAGTACAGACTATGTTGGCTGCACTGGAACAGAATATTCGTTAAAATCAATATGGCTGTCATGTCTTCATGTAGTTCAATATAATGAAAGAATATGTTCAAATAAATCGTTAGAAAACATGTTAAGCTCATTGTAAATGGTGGAAATATTTTGAAAATGAAACCCTAAAAAAAAAAAATTGACAGGAGTTTATGAAGGAATTGAAGAAGTCGCGTCACATGTAAAGTTTAACCAAAATATGCATCATCATTTGCGACACTTCAATTCATGTAGAACTCTGGCCTTCCTATATCTCTCCGAGTTATTTTATCCCGGGACTGTTAATAAGTGCTCACTAGACGTGAAAAGGCGATCCCCCTCCTACCCGCGTACAGAAACACTTCAAATGAAATAACGCAACTGACAAGTGAGTAGCCTATCCTACGTAGGGTTGAAAAGGAGACGCGGGGTTGAATAAGGAAGGGCGGTATGACTTTTTACACCAATATATCTACAATGGCGTAGCCCATTGTTGAACCAAAGCCTCTTCCTTCTTAGGAGCCAATAGACCAAATTAAGTTAGTTACCTTATTTGCTCATAGATGTCATGAATGGCATGCGGTCAACACACCGACTCAATAAGATATCTAGCAGGCAACTAAGGTATTACTAGGACGCTGAGGTCGGTAAATTTTGTTTAGATTACTTTTTATTCAGGCTTAAGGATCTATTACGAGCCTGCAAATGTTCAGACTCGGGACCCACGGCTTAAAGTCCCTCCTGAAGGACTTGCTTCTTGGATTTTTCCATCCTAAAAGAAACTCATCGACTCCTGCCGGGTTTGAACTAGCGACCCTCGGGACCAGAGGCAATGAGTTACCTTAGATGCCTGTTACATGTCTTATTAGGTCGGTGTGTTGACCGCATGCCATCCATATCATCTATGAGCAAAGAAGGTAACTAAAAATTAACTTGTTCTAGTAACTCCTTACAAATGAGAGGCTATGGCTCAACGGGTTATTTCATCATTATAGAGAGACAGAAATATATTAGAAAAAGTAGTATAAAACATTTAAAGTAGTGTAATCACTTAATCCGATTGGAAGAAGAAAAAACATAAAACCAAATTTAAAATATATTTAATACACAAGCGATCTTCTTGGTGATAAAATATTAAAATATACAGTCAATATGCCCAAATCACCATCAATGTTTTAAAATGGTCAACACGTTTCCTCAGCCATGCTGTCATTCTCAAGACCAGATATTGATTGAAGACAAAAATTGAAAATAAATAAACAAATTCAGTTAAAAACAAACTACGTCACATGACGCAATCAATCAAAAGAAAACAGTAAAACATGATGAAAAATAATCCTCTTTTCTTTCATTTAAAGAAAAGAGGGCGTTGTACGGAATAGGGCCCTTGTTTTTATTCCTTGACGTCCTTGAAAGTTTGGAAATTTATAAAAATAAGGATAAAATCATGAATAAAGACAAGGTTTAAAAAATAAAATACATGTTATTATTTAAAATTAAATTAAACTCTGTCTGATTTTGGTTTCAGTAATTTCATTAGATACTATTTCTATGTTTAGATATTCACACCTACTTCCATTATGCCTCGACATAGAACATTGACGGGTCGGAGTGAGAGACAAGGAAGAAGATACATATATTCCCGTACACATAATAATAGGCTAAGTGCAAATTTAAATTGTATAAATAGTATACAAATGTCAAATGATGCGTTATTGTTTTTTTAAATATGGCTTACCAAAGTTATACCACATATTTCCTATCGTTCGTTTGATTTAATAAATCTAAAATTAATGCATAATGACGTATTTGTGACAAACTTATAAATTTAATGAATTGTGGTCGAATTCCGACCACTGGGCGACCACTAGTAAAAATTATAACCCTATGTTATTCAATGCGATGGACAGGACATGTTGCACGTATGGGGAATGAAAGACTTGCATGGAAGCTTCTTGTAGGAAAGCCAGAGGGAAAACGCTCAGTTGGTAGACCAAGAATGAGGTGGGAGAATAACATTAACTATGATTTGAGGGAAGTAGATTATACAGGGAATGATTTGAAAGCATTAGCTCAGGATAGGGATGTATGGAGAGCTTATGTCCGAGCGGCCATGAACCTACGGGTTCGATAGTGCCAGTGAGTAAGTAAGTAAGTATGTTATTCAAATATATCAGCATTTGAAACAGGATATAAGCTAAGATATGCCCTTGTAAATGAACATAGTTTTGTCACCTATTTTATAGTAATTATTGTAGGTTACGATAGGGCTTATTGGTAAAAGTTACTTTAAATCTTTCTCTTCTTTTGTAGGTACTTTTACGAGTTCCACGTCAGACGGACCTTACAGGGATACGACCTATCGCGAGAGGATTTTTAAACTCTGGATGGTCACTAACCTTTTTGACCACTCAAGAACATAGAGGACATCCCCAGATAAACGGTCAGCTCAATGCCAATGCCGAATCCGCAACAAAACTAGCATTTAAGACAAAGACACACCATTCACTCATGCAATCATATTTAAGAAGCCGTGTATGATTTGGATGATTGGCCAGATCATGTTCGGAGACTATTTGGGACTTAAGTTATTCGACATATTTTATCGTATAAACGAGGAAAGACCCACTTAAGCCCACTATAAGCTTTAGTGGGTCCTTGGATTAGTATGAGATTAAGGATCTCTCTTTTTTTACACAATTGACACTATTTGCGTGGTGGTGGCTTTTACCCCCAGAACAATCGTCTGGTATTCATTTCCATTTGAGACTCAGGCAACTCCGGGTCATGATGCCTCCAGAGGGTTTACGCCTGTTTAACCCATCCGTCTCAAAAGACGAAGTACAGTCGCCGGCAGTTAAACGGTCTTCAACTCAGAAGACGAGGTACACTCGCTTAAATCTGCTGTTATATTTTTCAATATTTTGTACATCCCTTGGCAGGGTAATCTTTTGTTAACATTTATGAATAGTAGAAGAATGTGTTTTGACCTTCACCCTTATTGTGTTCTCAAGTGCCGTTATCTTTTGTTTGTTTTGAATGTCTGAAAACATACAATATAATTTACGGCATCTTAAATCTGGTTTCTGGGGAAATGCATTGAGCATTTAAACCTGAACCGAGTGGGTTAAAGATCCTGCCCCCCCCCCGCGACTGGAACCCGACTACGGTAGGGCGAGCTCCTTTTATGGGTTAAATAGCCTGTAAATGGCTTCCTTCTTGGATGTCCTTAAATCCATGTCTTAGATTTACGGCACCAAAAATAACCTCATCACTGAAATAAGAGGCCTTTGTCAATAATTTCACGCCCAATTTTGAACTGCGGTTTAGTAACTCGAGTTATTAAAAATGATCATTACATAAAATACTACTGTAATGTGTAAAGCAGTTTTGTCCTTTGAAGCAGTGATGCACGGAGGTGACGTCACATTGAGACAAGTAAGGCGTACGGCATCACTAGATGGCGCCCATTCACAAATACTAAAAAGCCCACACACGCATTTTGCAGAAACTTTTTGTCTCACATATTTATCTTGTGTATACAGTTACGTGAGACTACCTCATAAGTACATTAATGTACAATCAATGCTAATCTTTTACATCACTCTGTCTAATATTCAAGATCGCACAGATAGATTCCCTGAAAACAATTTGAAACACTTTCTTAACTTGGGACCATTATAATAACAAAGAAAATAAGAAAATAAATATAAAAATTAGTTTCTTCTATTTATTCAATGCCACCACTTGTCATTTTGACATTCTGGTATTCTCTCCTGGCATGGCGTTATTGTAACCCACTTCTGAGGTTGGGGCGCCTGGAAGGCGGAGTTACGCTGCCCCGATGATATATGATAGCCAGGCGATGATGATGATAATGATGCGCCAGAAGAAGCATTAATCCTAAACTTAATGACTGTTAATCAGATAATCATGACCAAATGATGTTCAGGGACTGTTTGGGCATTAAAGTTTTTTGACATTTGTCTTAAAGGTGAGGAAAAATCCCGAAAAGAACCATCACCCAGGAAACTTGTCCCGACCGGGAACCAACCCGGGCTCGCTACGTAATAAGGAAGCACGTTACCTCGAGACCAGAGCGGTGGACATATAAAAATTAAATAAATGATTAAAAACAAGGGTTGTAAGGGGTAGTGACGTATGTATAACCTCTCCTACCCAATTCTCATCCTCACTTTCTCGTGGTACAACCCGTTTTCACAAACGAGGCTCTGAGGACCGAGTCACGGCGGTATAACCGTTCCATCAGGTACTGAGTAAATGCGGTATCCTAATGTCTGTCCAGAGACTAAAAGGTAGCAGCCCTACCACTGGACTACTTAGCGTCGGGCCAGTAACCTGTCCTAAGGAACTTCAAAACTACTTTCAAGTCTCAACATGAAAAAATCCAGAAGTGAAGACCTCTTAGAAGAATTACACATGGAATCTTTAGAAAACAAAATTTATGATTATAAGTCAAGATGGATGCAACATGTTCATCGAATGGAAGATCACAGAATACCCAAACAAATGTTAAGATATCAACCTGCTGGAAGAAGAAGACCAGGACGTCCACTCAAAAGACTTCTGGATGGTGTTTCTCTTGAGGCCGAAACAGGTCAACAAATGGCCTAAATTCGTGAATGTACTATGATGATGATTAAAAACAACAAACATTTTATATTTTAGTTAAAAACTAATTCCATCCATATACATAGTAATTTTGCCCGAGGGCAGGTCTTTCAATGCAATCATAGCATTTTCATGCTATGCTTTACTAGGGTATCATAGGTGTGGTAGCTTCCCGTTACTTTCCACACCGGTGAAGGATGATGATGATAATGATAAGGATGATGATGATGGCCGGATGATTTTTGGAGACCGTAGGGCCCAAACTCTATCTGAACTCATTCGTCGCAAATGATTCATCCAGTTGTTCTGGTATTTATGTATGTATTCAATGACCGTTACTAAACGTAGTCCCATCAAGACATCGTCATTGTGTTTGTGATCTCAATTAGTATATCCATGCAATTTTCCATGGTATCTTTACCTTGTCGTGGTGGAGTGGCTTGCGTGCTTAAATGATCCTGAGAGCCGGCGGTAGCATTGCTGCCGATAGGGTTACCCATGCCGGATTGGTCGAAGGTGATAAGCCAGACGAAAAAAGTACCTTGTGCGAAAGACTGACGATCTTTCACCGTAAAAATACAACAGCCAAGAAATGCGGACATGGGTTCATCTGGGGTAAAATTTTCCGGAGGTCAAATAGTCCCCCATTCGGTTCTCCGGGCGGGGACTACTTCAGGGAACCCATGCCAAAGGCTCAAACACAGGGACATGTTCCTAGGAACATGGAATGTTAGGACTTTATACAATAGCGGGGCACTAGAGATATTAACGCGGGAATTGGATAAATCGCCCTTGGATATAGTCGCTTTACAGGAAGTTAGGTGGCCAGGAGAAGGTAGTCAGGAATCAGGAAGCTTTGCGTTATACTACGGGGGTGCAGAAAGACCTGCATTTGGAACGGGTTTTTTAGTCAGAAGGAGGATCCTATCCGCTATCCGAGATATTAAGTTTGTTAGTGATAGGATATCATACATAATTCTAAAGGGTAAACGACATGATTTTATAATTGTAAATGTACATGCCCCCACAGAAGATAAAGATGACAAGATCAAGGATGAGTTCTATGAAGAATTAGAATGCTTATTTGATAGCCTTTCACGATATCATATGAAAATTGTCTTAGGATTTTAATGCAAAAGTGGGGCGGGAAGATATATTCAAACCAACAATAGGCAAATTCAGTCTTCATGAAGATAGTAACGACAATGGCGTTAGATTAGTCACATTTGCCACATCGAAGAATCTCATTGTTAAGAGCACAACATTTCAGCATAAGGATATTCATAAATACAGGGCAAGTCAAAATGTTGTGCAGGTTTTCAGAAATTTATTATGTGAAATGTAATGAACATATAATATCGTGAGACTATTGTATGAAAGGTAAACTCTCAAAGTTTAGTTGTCCACTTCTAAAGTTCCGCGTTCACCCGCAAGATGTCAACAGCAGAGCAGTAAAGGAAAATGGCGTTGACTGGGGATCAGAAGTCTTTCTGTGTGCTTGATTACCATGTAAACAACTCTGTGACTAGTGTTCAACGACATTTCCGTACCAGATACGATAAAGACCCGCGGATGGGAGATCCATTCGTAAGTGGTACACACAATTTAGGGATTCAGGCTGTATCTGTAAACGAAAATCGACTGGCCGTCCGTCGACGAGTGAAGAGACAGTCGAACGCGTTCGCACATGCTTCGTGCGGAGTCCACAGAAATCCACCTACCGGGGAGCGACAGAACTTCAACTACCTCAAAAAACTGTATGGCGGATTCTCCGGAAACGTTTACAGATGAAACCCTACCACTTGCAACTGGTTCAAGCCTTAAAACCCGCCGATTATGCTTTGCGAGCGTCCTTCTGTGTTGATTTTCTCGCATTAATGGAAGAGAATGAGTTCCATGAGAGGGTAGTTTACAGTGATGAAGCAACTTTCCACCTTTCAGGAAAAGTGAATAGACACAATGTAAGGATTTGGGGAACTGGTAACCCCCATGCAACTCTGGAACATCAACGCGATTCTCCGAAAGTGAATGTCTTTTGTGCCATTTCCCATGCAAAGGTTTATGGGCCCTTTTTCTTTCATGAACGTACTGTGAACGGACATGTTTTCCTTGATATGCTACAACAATGGCTCCTTCCGCAGCTTGAAGCGGATAGTCCAGATTTCATTCTGCAGTTGGATGGTGCCCCTCCACATTACCATGGCAGTGTTCGAGACCATTTGAATACGGCTTTACCACAACGCTGGATAGGCCGTGCATCTCAGGGTGATCAACAACTGATTCATTGGCCACCTCGTTCACCAGATCTAACCCCGTGTGATTTCTTCATGTGGGGTCTTGTAAAGGATCATGTTTACGTACCACCACTTCCACAACACTGCATGAACTGCGTGCCCGCATCACAGCAGCCATTGCTGATATCGACCGCGGACTGCTACAGAAAGTTTGGCAGGAGATTGAATATCGGCTTGACATCTGTCGTGTAACAAAAGGCGCTCACATAGAACATCTGTGAATATTTAAAAAAAAACTTTGAGAGTTTACCTTTCATACAATATGTCTCACAATATTATATGTTCATTACATTTCACATAATAAATTTCTTAAAACCTGCACAACATTTTGACTTGCCCTGTACACCTGGACGTCCCCAGATGGAGAAACTTGGAACCAGATAGATCATGTATTAGTGGATAAACGCTGGCACAGTAGCATCATTGATGTTAGATCAGTTAGAGGGACAGACTGCAATTCGGATCATCATCTGGTCAGAGTGAAAATCAGAAACGGCTATCGCTTATGAGAGGAACGAACGCTAATGATGATTCTGTAAAATATGAATTAAAAAACTTGAAAAATGATGAAATGCGACGAATACCAAATCAAAATTGCTAATAGATTTGAAGTACTGGAATCATCAGATGACAATGTGGCAAACGAAGAAGAAACTGATATAAATAAAGAATGGGAGGCTATAAGAGATACTAATTAAATTGTCAGCATCAGAAAGCATTGGTTGTTTAAAAAAGAGGCAAAACAAGAAATGGTTTGATGAGGAATGTGTCGACATTGTAAAGAAAAGAAAGCTAGCAAAAATGAAATGGTTACACGAGCCAAATGAGGTAAATTTAGAGCAATTGGGTAGTGTTAGACGGGAAACCACCATGTTACTAAAGAGTAAAAAGAGGGAATATTTGAGAGAGAAGATTAATGATCTTGAAATGAATGCAAAAATAGGAACATTAGAGAATTATATCAGGGAATTAGTATAGAGAAGAAAGGGTTTCAGGCTAGAACAAACATAATTCGGAATGAAAATGGGGATATGATTGCAGATTCTAGGAGTATATTAAATAGATGGAAAAGTTACTTTAATCACCTATTAAATGTACATACAGAACAGGACATTGAGGAGGATAATTTACAGACAGCAGAAATGCAAGTCGCAGAGCCAAGTGCATTAGAGGTTGAAATGGCGATTGAAAAATTGAAGATGTATAAAGCATCAGGTTCAGATGAGATCCCAGCAGAACTGATAAAATCAGGGGGAGAAAAATTGATGGACAAGATACGCTGGTTGCTTAGTAAGATTTGGGAAAAAGAAGCTCTTCCAGATGAATGGAAGGAATCAATTATACCAATTTATAAGAAAGGAGATAAAACAGATTGCAACAACTACAGGGGCATCTCATTACTTTCAACTTCGTACAAAATTCTAACAAATATATTAGTAAGCAGACTTACTCCCTATATTGATGACATTCTAGGAGATCATCAATGTGCATTTAGAAGAAACAGGTCTACAACAGATCAGATTTTCAGTTTAAGACAGATTTTAGAGAAGAAATGGGAATATAATGGTACTGTACATCAACTATATGTAGACTTCAAAAAAGCATATGATTCATTAAGAGGGAGAAGTTATATAGTATCCTGCTGGAGTTCGGAATTCCTAAAAAGTTAGTTAGACTTATACGAATGTGTCTAAATAGCTCAAAGAGTAGGGTGCGTGTAGGCAAACAGTTTTCAGACACTTTTGAAATCCAGAATGGGTTGAAGCAAGGAGATGCACTATCTCCTCTACTATTTAATTTTGTACTAGAGCATGCCATTAAATCTTTAGAGAATGAGGAATGCTTACAACTGAATGGTATTAATAAGCTGTTAGTTTTATGCTGATGATGTAGTACTACTGGCCGATAGCGAGGAGATACTAAAGGCCAACACGCACACACTATTGAGTAACACTAAGAAATTAGGACTGGAAATAAATATCAGTAAAACTAAATATATGGTCACACGTAGAAATTCAGTATATAATGGAAGTGGACAGCTAATGACAAATGAGGGAAATTTTGAGGAAGTGGCTGAATTCAAATACCTAGGAACAATAATCACAAATAGGAATGAGATGCAAAAAGAAATTAAACATAGGCTCAATTCTGGAAATGCATGCTATTATGCATTGCAGAGACTTTTGATGTCCCAAGTCCTTTCAAAAAACGTTAAGCTGAAAATATATAAAACTATTATTCTACCAGTTATATTATATGGATGCGAAACCTGGACTCTTACTTTAAGGGAGGAAAGGAGATTCGAGTATTTGAGAATAAAGTTCTTAGGAAAATTTTTGGATCAAAGAGAGATGAACAGACAGTGAATGGAGAAGACTACATAACAATGAACTACATGGTCTTTATAGGAAGCCAGATATAATAAGAACAGTTAAGTCTCGTAGACTGCGATGGGCAGGACATGTTGCGCGTATGGGGAATGAAAGACGTGCATGGAAACTTCTTGTAGGAAAGCCAGAGGGAAAACGCCCAGTTGGTAGACCAAGAATGAGGTGGGAGAACAACATTAACTATGATTTGAGGGAAGTAGATTATACAGGGAATGATTGGAAAGCATTAGCTCAGGATAGGGATGTATGGAGAGCTTATGTCCGCGCGGCCATGAACCTTCGGGTTCGATAGTGCCAGTGAGTTAGTTAGTTATGCAATTTTAAAAAAATAGTATTGAATAATGATTATGAGAAGGATCCTGATCATGAAATTACAAACCTTGCATTTACGTTGAAGACTGAGCAAAATCTATAAAAAAGTCGCAGGTGGGGATTTAAACCAAATCCTTCCCGAATACGAGTTTCAAACGTTATCGCCTGAGTCAACTCATTTGGTAACCATACCTTTATGGTTATGCACATTACGAAATTGGCGGTATGACGAAAATGTCAAATTTTACCCTATATTTGCGGAGAGGCTGGTAAATGCACGTGAGTGTTGGATCAACAGGGAAGCTATTACATATATTTATACATGTTCTTAACCCCATTTGCTGCAATCGGCTTAGCTTGATACAACGTACGACATCTGGCGGACACCTGTCAGCTTGCATTTACATATTCAAATTCATTTCAATGCATTTATTTCATACTATCTCTCATTTCAGTACTTCAGGATCTTACATGAAGTCCGTCACGCAAGAGCTGCGTAAAGTAAACGCATTACTCTGCAATTCGAGATTATAATCCCATTTTGCTTGTTTGTGGATTGTATAGTTATGTTAAATTGAAAAAAAAAATCAATTACTGATACCAGCTTATTTAAAAGTGTCCCGAGTGCAGTGAAACAAATCATGCAAAATCGTAAGTTATTGCCTATTTGCATATTGTATAATTAAGCTGAATAGTCTTTTGTGGAATAGAAATCTGACCAGAAAAAAAAATACAAACAATAATGGAAAGTATGTAAATATGGGTCAGAAGTTGGACAATAAATGAAAGGACGCAGAAAAGAATCTTGGCGGCAGAAATGGATGGATTATGGAGAAGTATGAGAATATTAATGCAACAACATATTAGAAATACATATCGCTCATTTGCTGCAACAACGTCATAACTAAAAAAATCAATTTTGAGTTAATGATACTACATGCAACACAAAACTCAGTTCTATATTCAGAAAGAACGACATAAGCTATTATAATGAGTTGGTATAGCGATTTGATATTTATGACAAATACAGGCAAAGGTATATGGATTTCAAACCTTTAAATGCTTCTCCTGAAAAACTATGTTTTTTGAGCTATGACGTTGTTGCAGCAAATGAGCGGTATATTAGACAAGAAATGGATGCACAAGAGATTGTTATCGATAGGTTAATAAAGAGAGCTTTACAGTGGTATGTGCATGTACAACGGATGTCGGAAGAACAGTGGCCTAAACGGGTGTTTGATTGGATGGTACCAGGCAGAAGGAAGAAGAAGAGAAGCAGAAGAACATGGTATGAGGGAATATATGATGTCATGATGAAGAGTGGTAAGAGGTATGGAAGAAGGACAGTGGGAAGATAGGAATCTCCGGAAAACAGGAATTAAGGGCGAACTGCTGTAAAGTAGGAAGCCAAAGGGATTAAAGGATGTAGGAAGACCTAGGAAGAGATGGAAGGAATCATTGTGAATTCGGAACAGGAGAATCGCATAAATCTTGAAGTGAAGATGATGATGATTAGTTATTTATTTATAGATTGGCAACCCCGAAATTTAGGAAATTTAACTTTCAATCATGGCCGCCATTCCTGTAAGTACGACAGAACGCACTATCATGCAAAAACTATTTTTACGTAACATGGATGAGGTGAGGGTGGTATTAAAATTATTGAATGAGAATGCAATTACATGAATGAGGATTGAAAGATAGTGGAGAGTGTCAATGGGATGAAATTCATGAAATGGGACAACCCCGATAGAAACACGAAAAATCCCAGTGTGGCCCATCGCCAATACATTTTCGAAACCGCCAGGATTCGAACTTGGGATCCCAGTAGGGCCAGCCGCGAGTCCACCGAGTAGGGTTGATATAAAACTAAAAATGGGCGATTTCAGGTAAAAAAATATAGTTTGATGACTAATATAGACGAAAGTCAGAAAAATAGCACTTGCAGCTGTGTGATCTAAATTGCGTTGTGTAGGTAAAGTATTAAAGTTTTCCAAAATGAGAAATGGAACCTACAAAAGTACAATGTGTAGTGGCAACCTTACAACGCGTAGTGAAGATACCTTAACCGCAGGACACACAAATACAAGGTTAGATTGTCCGTGACCGAGTAGTTTTATTTAAAACAAAAAACAAAACTAGGAACAAAATAAACAGAGTATAGCGGCGCCTGTAACTTTAATTCATTTCGATGGCTCAGAACAAGAGAGTTACAAAAAAAATTGATTTTGAGATTTTAACATAGATTTGTATAGCTTTGTAGCGAACAAAATGCAGAGCTAATAAATGCTTGCCTTGACTGTATATATCTCACTACACAAACATAATAATAATTGAATAGGTTCTAATAATTTAATAATGAAATATTGGTCTTGTAAACCAAAAATAATTGATTCCTTTTAGAATTTCAAAGATAAACTTTTTTCTTCATAATAGATTAAGATTGCAATTTAGATATGTTCCAATTCAATTTCTACCCCCCTTAATAATAATAAATGATGAATGCAATTGGGGTGTTCCCCTCTGTCCCTATTTTTCAATCAATCAGCGTCAGTACCCATATCACTAGAATTGTAATAACAAATAATACTGACAATATAGGACGCCTCCCAAGCTTATAATAAATCACGTGATTAAGGCGAATTCCCAGCAAAACGTGATTGGAAAGAGCTTTACATCACAGACCTCTTAGCGCACGAGCAACACAGGTGCATTTTGTTCGCTGCCAAGCTATATATATTTTTTTCATGTCATAATTGGCCCGACAAGCGTTACTGTTATAAAGTAAAAATTCTCTTCAAAAATGCTTACTTGTTATCTAGCCACTAGATGACAGTTCGACCGATGTCTCCCGCTGCCTCTCATAAATTGAGAATTATATATATATCGGCCACGGTGGTTATGCTCCTTGCCTCTGGTCCCGAGGGTCGCGGGTTCAAACCCGGCCGGGGTCGATGGATTTTTTAGGATGGAAAAATCGAAGGGGCAAGTCCTCAGGGAGGGACTTTAAGCCGTGGGTCCCGAGTCTGAAGATTTTCAGGCTCGTAAAAAATCCTTAAGCCTGAATGAAAAGGCATCTAAGCAAAATTTACCGAATTTTCCCGTCCTAGTACTACCTTAGTTTCCTAGATGTCAGTATGAGGCGGAACGCTGACGCCACTCAAATGACATCTGTACGAAAACGAGTGTAACAAAATTAGTATGGTTCAAATTCTTCCCTGTAGGGGGAGAGCGCCTAAATCTCTGTTAAGGGGAACATGGCTTATAAGAATACATACATACATACATACATACATACATACATACATACATACATACATACATACATACATACATACATACATACATACATACATACATACATACATACATACATAGGCCCTACATACATACATACATACATACATACATACATACATACGTAAGTACGTACGTACATACATACATACATACAAGAAAAATAAATGTTTGTGCTAGAATTCCTAATTAGCTCAGTTGGTACAGCACTAACGATACAGTTAGATGTCTTGGATTCAAATTCCAGCTCAGGCATTTATTTTTTCTTTTCATATATATATATGTGTGTGTTATTGATATAATTCATTGTTACATTGTTTCTACATAATTTTATATTATGATCAGAGCCCGGATTTGTATGCACTAAAAGTTAAGATTTCAACACATATAGGATAGTGCATATTTATTGATTTATTGATATGTTTATAAGTGGAATGAAGACAAAAGACAGCCAAAAGTCTTACTTCTCATTTTACTATGTTGCAATCTTAACTTTTAGTGCACAGAAATCCAGGCTCTAATTATGATATTAAAACCGCTTATTAAAATAGTATCTACGGATATTACTCTATTTGTAATTTGATTTTGTTTGTACTTTACCAGCCACTCACTTCATAATGACAAGTCTTATGTGGAGCGCTCTGTATATGTAGGTCAAAAGTAGAAGTTCTATGTGTCAGATTATAAACCATTCTTTAGAATGCAAATATTCTTAAGTTGTCTCATTGTTTGTACTGACTTGTCAAAAGAAATATCAATAGATTGACAACTTGTGATACTGTGTATAAATATCCTACGCTAACAGTTTTAATCTGTACGTAAATACATATAATTTAGGTACAGTAAAACTCAAAATAGCTTTCAGGTTATATCCTTGGAATTTTTATAGAAGGCAGAATCACTATATTTGTATATTTTCTATACTAATATTGACAGATTAACCGAACTTAGATTTCATATTAGAAAAAATTCACCAAGTTCTCAATAGATCTCCATATTTTGTCTCTGTTGGTACGAATAATGTCCAATTAACACGTAATCTGCAATTTCACCTTCCGCTGTATTATGAATTCAGCTATTTTAATTATATGTGTTCTCATACTCCGCGCATGCTCACATGAGTCAAAATTCCAAGTCAGAATACTTGGATAGTTTTTATAGAAGAGACATAAACGCATATTTATAATTTAAATGAGTCCCGCGCCGAGGCCAAGCGGTGCCTTGGTGCAGAGCTAAGGGACTTGCGTTGATTCGAATCCCCACGGGGAAAGAAAATTTCTCGTAGAATTTCAGCCAATATGGGACGGATGCCCACCCAACATCGTGAGGAATTTGTATAGCTACAATGAGTAGCGGTTCCTGGTTAAGAAACCAGCTATAAAATCTGCGGACATGACAAGCTGACAACATGTCACTCCAAAGCATGTTAGAAAATCGTCCACCTCTTTGATTTACACATGTGGATGTGAGGCCAGTAGCCGGCTGGTAGGCCAAGAGACTTCCAGGCATATCGCACTATGGAATTAGTAACTTAAATGAATGGGAAGATATTTACATTTATTATTGGTAGTGATTGTACTGAACACACTATTTAGTATTTAATAAATCTTCACAAAAACAACAACGAGGATAATTAATAGTTTTATGTAACCATCTTTAGAACAAAATAAACAAGATTACGATTTTATAAGGATCTTGCAAGACCAATATTAAGATATGGTAGTGAAGCATGGACAATACGAAGAACAGAAAATGAGATGCGATTTATTGCCCGTACATCAGTTATACAAAGTGAGACTATAAAATAAATGAGGAAATTATGGAAGATTTTGGTGTAGAACAAACGGTCCCCCGAATCATCCTTCACCGGTGTGGAAAGCAACGGAAAGTTACCACACCTACAATTCCCTAGTAAAGCTGCAAGGATAGCACGAAAATGCTGTGATTGCAGTGAAGGACCTGCCTTAGGGCAGAATTATTATGGATGGATGGATGGGTGTAGAATCCATACTCTATTATATACAAGTTAGTGTTTGAATGGACAACGGAAAAGAGACAAAAAGGGAAGACACAAAACCATAGAAAGGTGATATATTTGATGCCATGAAGGAAAAGGGACTAAAGAGCGGATTGGATGGATAGAAGAGCTGAAGAAGAAAATAAAATTAATAGTATATTACGATGCGAGGTTGTGAAGTGGTTTTTACAGAAGCGAGGAAATGTTTAAAACCGAGCGATAGTGAGATTTTTAATTTCCGAGCTTCTATAAAACACTTAACAAACGTACGCTGTGCATTATTTTATGCGCGATGGTGTTTTCAAAAAATAATAGTAAAATGTTAACATCTTTGTTCGAAATATTTGCGTTCATTATAAAAAACTGACTAATGTTAACCGTGTGGGCATGTTTTTGTTGCGACTACAGCAGGCCGTGACACTAATTAGTCATAAAATGGCGGCAAGTACATATTTATTATTTATATTGTTTCAAATAAAGTTCAGTTCATTTAAAATGCAATGAGTTGTTTCGTATATGTATGTTAACACTACCGTTTGGATATTTTTTGTATATATATATATATAATATATATATATATATATATATATATGGTCGCCATTGCTGTAACTGCAACAGAACGCACTATAGCGCAAAAAAAAAAAAAAAGATTTTGTACGTGGGAATATGCTTATTAAATCATAAAAACTTGTTAATAAAAATATTAATCATGTTGTTGCTTATAGAATCGAATGGATTAGGAAGAATTCTAAATAATGTGTTAATTATATCAAAATAGCAATTAACAGACATTTTTTAAAAATAAAACCCGTTGCCGCGAGCGCTTCTCTGCAGCGTTAATTAAAAACTGTGGACATTTTTATTCGCCGCCAGTTTGAGGGATGTTTTTTATAAAAATCAATTCAGTAATGAAGCGTCAAGCACTCGTGTGGTTTGTTCCGGATTAAAACTTTGTCTATATAATTACTGTTTAAAAATGTTTATCCTCTTTAACAAGATTACGCAAATCATTCAATTGGTTTCCAAAAAACATTTTTAAACATCTTTTTGTACATGATGTGTCCTAAAAGTCTTCTTCTTTTCATTTCTTCTTCTTCTTCTTCTTCTTCTTCTTCTTCTTCTTCTCCATTCAAAGTATAAATGTGATATAATATTCAGGTTTCTCTGTTTCCGGATATCTATCATTAAAAATATATCTACATTTATATTTGTTTCAACTTATGAGGCTTATCTATATATTGAGTATGTATTATCTGACTCTTCCTCATAATTATATTCAACAACAACGACAACGACAATAATAATAATAATAATAATAATAATAATAATAATAATAATAATAATAATAAATAATAATAATAATAATAACTTAATAATAATAATAATAATAATAATCTTCCTTTCAAATATTAGGCCAAGGCCCGTTACGATCCTATAGAAAATTTTCCCTCCAGCGTTTCATAGGACGGCCCAGAGACCTTCGTCCTCTTGGTATATAATATAAACAGCTTTGGGGATCCTATTTGAACTCATTCTTTCAAGATGGTGTTTCCAATTTAGTTGGTATTAATACTGTTTAATATATTCCAAAATTGGCGTAGTCTTCAATTCTTTTAAGATATAGGCCTAATAATAATAATAATAATAATAATAATAATAATAATAATAACGGACATGTCCAGCAAATGAAAGAGGATCGACTACCAAAATGTGTTTTGGAAGAAGGAAACCTGAGGGAATACGAGGCAGAGGAAGGCCTAAAACCTCCTGGAGTCAGGGAATATATTTATACAAGAAGGAGAAACATCAACAACCGGGAGATTCGACGGACCGACAAAATTGGATATTAGGAATCGGATGATGTTAAAAACATTAATGAACCGATGATCTATCTATCTATGTAATGATGATAATAATAATAATAATAATAATAATAATAATAATAATAATAATAATAATAATAATAATATCACTGGGCCGTCCTATGAAACGCTGCAGGGGAAAATTTTCTATAGGATCGTAACAGGCCTTGGCCTAATACTTGGAAGGAAGAAGAAGATAATAAAATATTAACAATACTGAAAAATCGAGCCCGGAGGTTTATGGGTGCGCGGACATAAGCTCTCTATACATCTCTGTACTGAAATAAAACTTTCCAGTCATTCCCCTATATAATTCTAAACTAAACTAAAAACTACAAAAACTCCATGGCGCCACAGGCCTACAAGGCCCTTGATTGCCATCAGGCTGATGGCCTCATATCTACATGTGCTCATCACAGAGATAGAAGATCGTATAGTCAGTATAGCGGTGACATCTGGTCAGCATGTCGGGTCCCCCTGCCGTTACAACTGGTTTTCTCAATCTGGAGTCGATACTTATTGTAGCAACCAAAATGCCTCACGATGCTGGGTGGGCACCGGCCCCATACTAGCCGAAATGCCATGAGAAAATGTCTTCCCCCATGGAGACCTGAACCAGCGCAAGTCCCATAGCTCTGCGCCAAGGCTTCCTACCTTAACCACTCGGTTACGGGGCCCTCAAATTTTGGTTAATGTTATTCTCCTATTTAAGATCCTACATACCTCGATTCCCAATTATTTATCATCCCGTTTCCAGTATCTATCCTCAAACCATAACTTAAACACAAGATCACAACATAGTCTCTTACTTAATATCCGCAACATAGGATATCACATCACTCCATGTCATATACCATCTTCCTTCACTTCTCGCAACTGGAATTCCCTACCACAAGAAATAAGGGGCTGCCGGACATTGGCATCTTTTAAAAGAAATCTAAATTTATATTTGCTCTAAACTCGACTTCATTATTATCCAGTGTAAGATATATATATATATATATATATATATATATTAATTGGTGTTTCCCGTATAATGTATCATACTTTTATTATTATTATTATTATTATTATTATTATTATTATTATCGTATCATTATTGTTATTACCCTATAAAATGTTGTTTGTACATGACATTTACATTGCTAAATTTATTGTATCTTTACCCGTTTATAATTAGTATAGTGTATATCTATATTTGTCAAATATTTATTTGTATTTGTGCTGGTTGAGTGGATGAGAGGGCCTTATGGCCTTAACTCTGCCAGAATAAATAAAGTATTATTATTATTATTATTCTCCCACCTATTTACTGCACGTTCTCCCTCCCCCCCCTCTCTCTCTCTCTCAGGTGTTTCTACAAGAAGTTCCCATTCCTCTTTCCTCTCTTCCATTCCGCATTCGTACATGTCCAGCACATAGCTTTCTACGAGATTAGTTATTCTCGTATTGTTACATCTGGTTTCCCATATAGATCGTGTGGCTCACTGTTATGTACAGTAATTTTATATGTTATTTCATCTATTCATATGCCTATTCGCCTCTCTTTGGCCCAAAAATTTCATAACTACTTTTTTCATATAACTTCTTATATTTTTTCCTCTCTCATTAGGTATATATTGTCAGTAGTAGAATATTATATTATCTTAATCACTTCGTGCTTTATAATTGAACTTTATTTAGCATAAGTGAACCAAGAAAGAATATATGTAATAAAAAATAAAGTCTGAAGAAAGGAAAAATGAATAAAATGAAATAAATTATATATTAATATATAAAGAAAGAAAGAAAGAAAGAAAATGAAAGAAATTAAATAATAAAGGAATGAAAGAAAAGAAAGGCGAAAAAAGAAGCACCTGTCTCTTGTAGTTTTTGTATAGCAGGTAATTTCTTGTTTGGACAAGTTTCTTTGCACACAAAATACTCTACACATCTTTGTATCTGCGACAAGTGGGGAACCTGTTGCTAGGCGAATTTACACCGTTCCCCTTGTGTTTTTGTAAACCTCGATCTTTTCATTTACAGAAAATATGTGTTGCGATTGATTCGCCAACAAAAAAAACCTAATTTTTACGTGCGTAAAATATTTAAAGTTACATTTTTTCTTAAATTCTTTATACCGTAAAACATTATTATTATTATTATTATTATTATTATTATTATTATTATTATTATTATTATTATTATTTGGTTGCAAAACACGGACTCTTACTTTAGGAGACGCGAAACGAGTATTTGATTATGAGGTTTTGAGAAAAAAAATTGGACCAAAAAGTGACGTACAACTTCATAAAAGTGACCTACATCGATATTTCTAAATTCGTTGTAATTACAATTGAGGTTAAGTATTACATTTTTTAAAATATTAATATACGTACCTTTTTATACCCGTCTTGCTCAATTAAAATTGATTTTCGTTTAAAAACTTCGTTAACCATTTAAAATCATGTAGGCCTTTCAAAACATGTTTCATCTTCGGCATGTTATTGGTATATTTATTTATGTAAATATAGATTTTTAATGTTTACACATCTTTCTGTGCATAAAGTTTTATTTTTCTTCTCCACTTGTCTCTATACATCCACTCCATGTAGCTCACTATTTCTTTAATGTTAATGTAAGTTCCTTTTTATGCCCATCTTCCTGAATTAAAATTAATTTTTGTTTAAATAAAACTTAGTTAACTGTATTATATGTTATAATATATTATATAATTTATGTTTGCGTATAAATTATATCATATAATATAATTAACTAAGTTTTTTAAAACAAAAAATCCATTTTAATTGAGGAAGATGGGTATAAAAAGGTACTTACATTAATATAAGAAATAGTGAACTACATGCATTTGTGGGAAACAGTTAATTCTTGTAGTCTGCAATGGACAGGGCATGTAGCACGAATGGGGAATGAAAGAGGGGCATGAAAATTCCAGGAAAACTAGAAAGTATGTATCGAGTAGGTCGACCAAGAATGAGGTGGGAAAATAACATTAACCATGATTTCGGGGAGGTTAATTACGCAGAGGATGATTGGAAATGTCACATATGGAGATGAAGTTTGGAAATTTAACAAAAACTTAAAACAAAAACTTATGTCGATGGAAATGGATTTCTTGAGGAGAGGAGCAAGATGTTCAAAATTAGACAAAATAAGAAATACTGTCATAAGAGAAAAAATGAATATTGGTTATTCAATGGTAGATTATATACGATATAAGCAATTAAATTGGTATGTGCATGTACGACGAATGCAAGAAGAAAGATTACCCAGGAAAACATTGGAATGGTGTCCACCTGGAAGAAGGAGGAGAGGAAGACCTCGAAATTCGTGGATGCAGGAAATAAGAACTGGAATGAGAGCAAGGGGACTGGAGGACATGGATTGGATGGAGAGAGACGAGTGGAGAAGAAAATAAAACTTTAAGCACAGAAAGATGTGTAAACATTAAAATTTTGTATATAAATAAAATGATTGGAAAACATTAGCTGAGGATAGGGATGTGCGCACAGTTTTTGTCCGCACGGCTATGAACCTCTGAGTTCGATAGCAGCAGTGACTTAGTTATAGGTCGGATATGGTGTATAATACTATCTGCCTGAGATCTACAGTACCGGTCCTTATTTTAGGACAATTTGTGAAATGTGTTGTGGGAGAAAAATTATTAAAGCGGTAGTTATTTTGTTAGCGTGTGGCTGTGAAATAAATTGTTTATTAAAGTCACAACAGCACAATGTTTATTTTAAACCACAAACCATTCCGCCTCGTTACCGTACCGCCAACTTCCACAAATTTTTCATACGCTTTTTTTTAATTGACTGTTTAAAAGCATAACAGTTGTTACAAACTTTTTATGCGAAATTACAGCTTTATGTTTATTTCTGCCTACTAAAATGTTTATAAAAACACTTCTGCTGAAATAAAATCATCGCATTGTGTTAAACTGACTAGGATAATTTATTGTAACTTATAAAAATATACAATATACGGTAGTGGTAAGGCAATCTGGCATCCCCTATATAACTTTGATAAGATACTGTTTATCCTGTATTTATATATTAGGACTACACTATTAAAATTATACAATTTGTACATGTTTTATCAGGCATCCTCAACTAAAACAAATTTCTGTTTTATAAAACATTGGCAAAAATTAAAAATGTAGGCCTTTCAGAAGACAGTATTTCATCTTCAGCATCTACAATGGTAGAGAGTAAAATCGGCTCTGAGAAGCTCAAAATCATCAAACCATATAACTGAATCTAACTACCTGTCATTATTTACTTCATTGAATTAATTATGGGTACATTAGTTTTATAATATGAAACACTGGTTCTTCCAATTCTTTTGTATGGTAGTGAAGTATGAACATTGAAACAGAAGAATATACAGAGACTTAGATCTGCTGAAATGAGATATTTTCGTACTGAATACACACCACTAGATCATAAAAAAATAAATAAATTTTAGAATAATTACGCATGGAACCTTTAGAAAATAAAATTTCTGATTGTAAGTCAAGATGGATGCAATATGTTCATCGAATGGAGGATCATAGGATACCCAAACCCAAGCAGATGTTAAGCTATCAACCTGCAGGGAGAAGACCAGGATGTCCACTCAGAAGATTTTTGGATGGTGTTTCTATTGAGGCCGAAAAGGTCAACAAATTACCTGATTTCATGGACTACGACTATGATGATGAAAATATATTTTTAGATAAATTCAATGATGTCTTAATTAGGCCATTTTTTTTCAACTATTGGCACATTTTTCTCAGGAACTAATTGAGACAGAACCATGGAATTTTTTTTACTCACTATATGATGACGCTCCAATCGCAGATTCAGTAAAATAGTCCTTCAAAAACTATATTTTTATTAATGTTATACAGTAAAACTTACTTAAAGCGGAATCGCATGGGGCCAATTATTTTTTCCACATTAGACAAAATTCCGCATTATAAAAAACTAAAACTTATTAATAATCTTAGATTATAGAGCACCGTATATGTCTTTTTTACGTAGCCTACCTTGGATTAATTGTAGTTCCGCTGCCTTTGAAAACTGGGGTATAGTATGTATGAGCGACTTCGACGGTAACGCGCGAAAAAACAATCCCGTTTCGTCAGCGCTAAAAATGCCTCTTAGGCGCGTATCCTGAAATTAAGTACGCAGTTTCGGTTTCCGCTCACTAACTACACTTTCGTTCACACCCTTTGATTCCCCGCAAATTTCATTCCACACTACATTGTGTCGTATTTTAAAACTGTCCATAACCAACCTGAAGATGCCTTGAAATCGTTATTCCCTAGGGATTTAGCAAGAGTTAGACCTTGAATTTGGAGCATCGGTCCGGAAATTTAGAGATTTATCTTCAATCACCTTCACTTCTTTCGTTTAATGACAATGATACACACGTTTTAGCCATCTTATTCCGTAAATTCAGAACGATACCTCTGAAAGATCGGTTTTAAACTTAAACTAATTTAGGATTTTACAGTCCAATAGTTATTTGTAAGACAGGTATCTGTAGTTCGCATTACGGGTGTGCAGTGAGCTCGAAATAAATTTTCAGGTATAGGTAGAATCTCTACTTCACCCGGCGGCAGGAATCATTCCTTATTTATTTGGCATAATGGGAATTCAATGAAGTGGAAACTAATTTATTTCTCTCTCTTTCCGTTTTGATTAATTGTGTAGAAATATCCTTCCGTTCCAGCGTTGGACTAATTCCGTTTTATGCAAAATAAAGACACGTGAAATTACTATTATTTCGTCGGGACCAATAAATTTGTTCACATTGGACAGATTTCCGCATTATTCACGTTCCGGACTAAACAAGTTTTACTATATAAGAAAATAATATAGTTTTTGGAAGACATTACAGGTACAACAGTAAAACAACTAGGACATATTTTACATAGGCTTATAATGACTACAGTTATAAACTAATGCACCATGCATAACGCACAATCAGAGGGCCTGGTGAATGAAATAAAACGAAATAAATGAAATGAGTATGGAAAAATTGTGGAATGAAATTTGTGGCAGAGGAAAAAAGAGAGAAACCCGGAGAAAAGGCTGCCTAGACCCCGTTTTGTCCACCCGAAACCCATATGGAGCGACCGAAACCTCAGCGGTGAGAGGCGAGCACTAATCGCTTGTGCAGAGAGCTAAATGTACATTTAATTAACAGAAAAAAATCATCTCGGTTAATTAAAATCAGAATTTTTTTGTCTAATGCCTCCTTGCTCAAAATTTTCGGTTTTTAAGCCATTTTTCGAAAATTGTGTGCATTTTTTTCGAATTTTCGACTGCAGGTTGTCTTTTAGGACATTTCTGGCTTTCTCCCCTGACATTGGCGGAATTGTAATCCATTTCTTAGATTGGGGCCCCGATGATATGATGGGTGTTAATGATAATGAAGCGACATAACAGTTCTTATCCTAAACTTAACCTAAATTCCAGACCATGGGCAACCACAGGAATTATTCCTATGGTTTGACCGGGAATCAAACCCGGGACCTCATGAATAGTAGTCAAAAACGCTGACCACTAGTCCATGAGGCAGATCTTAAAATCAGAAATAAGTTATATTTGTTTTTGCTAATTTTCACTCCTTTTCACAGACAACTCCAATTACAAATGAGGCGTTCAGAATAACAACGAATTTTGAGATAGAAGTATGGCCGTGCACATCTGCCATCTACCTATCATGTGATGGAGTATCAAACGAATTGGGTTATGCTAAAGGTCTCATTTTCCACCTTTAAAATTTGTCCGTAGTGAAAACGAACATATTCTCAGTGTAAAAATGACATCCCAACAATGAGTGTTTTACTTTATGTCCGATACACGTTCATGTTTCATTGTTTAAGTTACAGCTGAAGTACAGTGAACAGAGAAGGATAAAGAAAGCTAAATACAATGACCTGACGAAATTATTGAAATATATACCAACCATGTGTCATGATTTTTGTAACAGTCTTCGTCATGATGGTGTTGATGGTGACGAAAAATGTGAAGATTTGGAAATAGAGCTGGATTAGGTATTCCAAGATGTTAAATGAAGGAAAAGTCAATTTTACACAATTTTTTTCTGTTTTGTTCTAATAAACAACTCAAAATCAGGAAAACTATTAATTACAAAGGTTCAAGATTTTGCACAAAGATGTGAAATCCCTTAATTAAATATCCAGAAAATATCAAGTCGTAATGTTAGCTACTTTCCACGTTATGGAAAGAAACAGAAAATTGCATTTATCTCAAAATGAACTTTGGTTGGGATCTACCGTTATTATTCTAAGCGCCTCAAATATGGACACTTATATCACATCCATCCCGTTTATGTAATTATTACAATGTACCGGTATATATTATCATATAGTTTATTCATTCTTCAATAAATTAACATCTGTTTACGCAGCAATTCCCCGGGCGAATTCCGCCTACCGCACCGTCCGTCTTCTCGCTAAACTTAACACCTGATACGCTGAAGATAACTCTAATGTGTTATCAATTGAGAAGCCATCTTCAATCCATTCATAAACAACTAACGGTACTATTTTATAATTTTATTTCATACTAAATCCCATTGGGGCCACGCCGTACCGTTGTTGATTAAGGCAATACGTTGCAAGCCGGAAGGTCGGGGGCTCAAGTCCCTATGCAGTCAAGGTTTTTTTAACTGAACCAGGCCTTCTGGAGGGACCAAGGTCCTGGGGCCCACTCAGCATCTAATGAAAATGTATACCAGACACATGTTCTGGGATGTAAAGGCTGCCGTTACGATGGGTTGACAACCCGGCTAACATCCAGTGCCGATCATCTAGAAAGGTGGGAGCCTTAATCTCCTACTACCCAAAGGCCTTCGAAGGCCTATAGTGAGATCAATGTACCTTTAAATCATATATAAATTAAAACCCAAAAGGAAAATATATGTTGATTTTCCCATAACGAGATGGAAGGATTCAATCTCTTTATATGGAAACAGGTCAACGGTCTAATTCCAGAAGACAGAAGAGAAAGAAGAAGAAGAGTATCTCATTTCGGTATTACATTATTTTACAAAAACGCCGGAAAACGAAAGATTGCGAACCACGCACTGCAATATTCACAAAAATGGACGTGAATTTTGCTAATATGTGATAAACGATGACAAACTTAATTTATAATTTTACAAGTAAATAACCAGGATAATTAATTAAATTAATATGGACATAAATAATAAGTTCATATCGTCAACAGGCCTGCTTATTAATTACAACCCTTACAAAAATAAATAACTCACGTTAGAAAATTATATTAATAATAGTTATGATACAATTTGATATTTAATTGTATTAATTGGCAGTAGGCCTAGCTACTGATTGAAACAACTTTCATTTGTAAATAGCTGACTTTACTTTTACGAATATAGGACCCGTTTTTATGCAATAATTTAATTTTGTTAGCATATATTTAGGACTTATTACTTGTATCGTACTTTAATTTGAATTACTCCTAATAATAATCGCAACATTCCATACGATCAAGTTGACTGTGAGCATATTTAAGGGTCGTTTTGTATCAGTAATAGAATAGGCTACGTATAAATAATAAATATATTATATAAATATGAAAATCAAATAAAACTACGTTTTATTTTTATTTAATTAACACATATATTACTTATTTATTAAAAATAATGAAATGTGCAATAATCTAATATATATATTTTTTTGCAAAATGCTCAGGAGATTCCCGGGATATAAACTTCGGCTATAAGAGAGTTGTGATACTCAACTCCTACACCCTTAAAATCTCCCTTTGCAGTGGAAAACGTGAAAAAAAAGGTAGCTCTTTGGACGCTTAAATGGCTTACGCTGCCTAAACTATAACAAATACACAAAATGAATGTACACAGAATTGAATAAAGTTCTACAAAAAAAAAAGTCCGCGACAGCATATGTTTATCTCTTACGGATAACTCACAATAACAATTTTTGTCTTTCATTGATGCCAAGAAGATCGAGACAAGTATGTAGATTCCTGTGCAAGCATAGCAGCACATGACGGGCATTCTTTTACGGATAACTCACAATAATGAATTTTGTCTTTTAGCTCATTTAAGCAAAGAAGATCGAGATGAATATATTCTCAGGCAACACCGGGTAAACGGCACGGGGAATCTTAAAATAATTACGATATACATTTTTACTTATTTTTCATTTTACTTATTCAACTAATCATAAGAAGTAGATTAATTTTTGTCTTTCAGCTCATTTATGCCAAGAATATCGGGATGAATAGATTCCCGGGCAACGCCGGGTAAACAGCACGGGGTATCTAAAAATAATTACGATATAGGCCTACATTTTTCTTTCCACTTATTTAACTAAACACAAAACATTAATTTTCGTATTTCAGCTCATTTATGTCAAGAAGATTGGGATAAGTAAATTCCCCGGCAACGCCGGGTAATTAGCATGTGGTATCTAAAAATAAAAAAATATATACATTTATAATTATTTTTCCTTTTACTTATTCAAACATAAAACATAAAAGCACATTAATTTTCATTCATTTAGGCGTAGCAGCGCACGCCGGGTATTAGCTAGTATACAATATAAATACGTCAATTGTATGAATTGAATGCGTATTACAAATATGTTTAGAATGTCCAGTCTTAGAGAGTAACCATCTCAACTCATCGTGAAACATCACTTTCATTCCTTATAGGCCTATCGTAAATAACACATTTGTTTTATGACAACTATAAAAATTGAAAATCCACAACCTATTAATATACTACTTTTTTTTTAAGAAATAGGCCTACTTGAAGTAACGCTATTCAATTTTCATTATATATTTAAAAAAAAACTGTAGCAGATTCAGTAAAATAGTTCTTCAATAACCATATTTTATACTTGGTATATATTAAGGAAAAATATTGTTTTTTGGAAATTAAAATTCAATTATATATTAAGTTAATTATATTACAGGCAGGCCTAATAACAATTAATTTGCTGGACAGTATAAATACTATTTTTAGTTTAAATTTACCCTTAATGAAACACCAAAATAAAATAATAATACTTACTTACTTACTCACTGGCACTATCGAACCCGTAGGTTCATGGCCGCACGGACATAAGCTCTCCATACATCCCTATCCTGAGCTAATGCTTTCCAATCATTCCCTGTATAATCTATTTCCCTCAAATCATAGTTAATGTTGTTCTCCCACCTCATTCTTGGTCTACCAACTGGGCGTTTTCCTTCTGGCTTTCCTACAAGAAGTTTCCATGCACGTCTTTCATTCCCCATACGCGCAACATGTCCTGCCCATCGCAGTCTATGGGACTTAACTGTTCTTATTATATCTGGCTTCCTATAAAGACTATGTAGTTCATTGTTATGTAGTCTTCTCCATTCACCTGTCTGTTCATCTCTCTTTGGTCCAAAAATTTTCCTAAGAACTTTATTCTCAAATACTCGTAATCTCCTCTCCTCCCTTAAAGTAAGAGTCCATGTTTCGCACCCATATAATATAACTGGTAGAATAATAGTTTTATATATTTTCAGCTTAATGTTTTTTGAAAGGAGTTGGGACATCAAAAGTCTCTGCAATGCATAATAGCATGCATTTCCAGAATTGAGCCTATGTTTAATTTCTTTGTGCATCTCATTCCTATTTGTGATTATTGTTCCTAGGTATTTGAATTCAGCCAATTCCTCAAAATTTCCCTCATTTGTCATTAGCTGTCCATTTCCATTATATAATGTATTTCTACGTGTGACCATATATTTAGTTTTACTGATATTTACTTCCAGTCCTAATTTCTTAGTGTTACTCAATAGTGTGTGCGTGTTGGCCTTTAGTATCTCCTCGCTATCGGCCAGTAGTACTACATCATCAGCATAAACTAACAGCTTATTAATACCATTCAGTTGTAGGCCTTCCTCATTCTCTAAAGATTTAATGGCATGCTCTAGTACAAAATTAAATAGTAGAGGAGATAGTGCATCTCCTTGCTTCAACCCATTCTGGATTTCAAAAGTGTCTGAAAACTGTTTGCCTACACGCACCCTACTCGTTGAGCCATTTAGACACATTCGTATAAGTCTAACTAGCTTTTTAGGAATTCCGAACTCCAGCAGGATACTATATAACTTCTCCCTCTTAATTGAATCATATGCTTTTTTGAAGTCTACATATACAGTACCATTATATTCCCATTTCTTTTCTAAAATCTGTCTTATACTAAAAATTTGATCTGTTGTAGACCTGTTTCTTCTAAATGCACATTGATGATCTCCTAGAATGTCATCAATATAGGGAGTAAGTCTGCTTACTAATATATTTGTTAGAATTTTGTACGAAGTTGAAAGTAATGAGATGCCCCTATAGTTGTTGCAATCAGTTTTATCTCCTTTCTTATAAATTGGTACGATAATTGATTCCTTCCATTCATCTGGAAGAGCTTCTTTTTCCCAAATCATACTAAGCAACCAGCGTATCTTGTCCATCAATTTTTCTCCCCCTGATTTTATCAGTTCTGCTGGGAACTCATCTGAACCTGATGGTTTATACATCTTCAATTTTTCAATTGCCATTTCAACCTCTAATGCACTTGGCTCTGCGACTAGCATTTCTGCTGTCTGTAACTTATCCTCCTCAATGTCCTGTTCTGTATGTACATTTAATAGCTGATTAAAATAACTTTTCCATCTATTTAATATACTTTTGGAATCTGCAATCATATCCCCATTTTCATTCCGAATTATGTTTGTTCTAGCCTGAAACCCTTTCTTCTCTATACTAATTCCCTGATATAATTCTCTAATGTTCCTATTTTTTGCATTCATTTCAAGATCATTAATCTTCTCTCTCAAATATTCCCTCTTCTTACTCTTTAGTAACTTGGTGGTTTCCCGTCTAACACTACCCAATTGCTCTAAATTTACCTCATTTGGCTCGTGTAACCATTTCATTTTTGCTAGCTTTCTTTTCTTTACAATGTCGGCACATTCCTCATCAAACCATTTCTTGTTTTGCCTCTTTTTTAAACAACCAATGCTTTCTGATGCTGACAATTTAATAGTATCTCTTATAGCCTCCCATTCTTTATTTATATCAGTTTCTTCTTCGTTTTGCCACATTGTCATCTGAAGATTCCAGTACTTCAAATCTATTAGCAATTTTGATTTGGTATTCTTGCCGCATTTCATCATTTTTTAAGTTTTTTAATTCATATTTTACAGAATCATCTTTAGCGTTTGTTCCTCTCATAAGCGATAGCCGTTGTCTGATTTTCACCCTGACCAGATGATGATCTGAATTGCAGTCTGTCCCTCTAACTGATCTAATATCAATGATGCTACTGTGCCAGCGTTTATAATAATAATAATAATAATAATAATAAATAATATTAATAATAATAATAATAATAATAAATAGCTCCAATAAGATGTAATGAAAATGAAAAGGCACAGAAAAACTTTTTGTATTACAACAGAAATACTTAGTATAAACGTGTGATGATTTGTACATTTCTATGTTTTATTTCTACAGTTGTTTACTTTCATTCGTGATTGATAGCCTTCATTTGAGAATATATATAAAAATCAACACTCGATTATAGGTGAATAATAAACAAGTATTTAAACGTGTTGATAATAATGACAAGTGCGTACAATGTACACAGTTTACAACATGTAACGTAAACAGAAGTTTGTCAATGCGCTTAAAAAATCGAATGACCTAGTCAGAGCATTAGGCCTTACTTAACGTCATCCGAAAGCCAAACTTGGCAAGATCCCGCGTGATCGACTATTCCGATTGAAGTTTTAAGCGGTTTCCCTCATCCAAAGTGCAAATGCTGGAATAGAACCCCAAAAGGTCCGCTTTCGACTTCACTTTGCTAATTAACTTCAAACTTGAATTCAAAATTTAAACCAGGGCTAATGCATTTTACAGGAACCTGGGGTTCTACCTATTAAGGAGGACCAAAATGGATCGCTCACCGCCAACACTTAAGTGATGGCCGCAGAGCTTTGCATCCATCCATCCATCTACCTACCTATCTATGTATCTATCTAACGCTGATGCAGACCTCTGATCAATTATATAGAAATATATTTCGAATTCTTCCTTTCGCGGCAATACAGCAATTAACAGAGGTTTTTGTGCTCGTTGCAATATATTGTAGAGATACAGCCACATAAAACACTATTCCTCTGCATCCATTTTTCTCGGCTATTTCTAAAAGTTTATTGTAAAGATTATAGAATGTTCATAAATATTTTATGCCTATTTAACCTTATTACAATTACTTTAATTCAAATGTACCTTATTTCTTCTAGTCATTTCATAAAATAAATTCTAGTAGAAACTACTTATAAGAGTCATTTAATATACTTGTTTTTAACAAGATCATATTCTGAAGGAACATTTATTGGAAAATTGTAATTAAAAATGTTGGCAACTGTCATTTTAAAATTATTTTGGATAATAAAACTAAAATTTCCTTTAAAAATTGCAGTTCATAACTAATTATATCTATTAAAATATGTTTTGCAGGAAAATATTAATTATAATACAGGAACCACATTAATGTATGCTCTAATTGTAACATGAATATTTTATTCAGCTAGGTGACATTTCAAAATTCATTATTAATTTATTATTTAATTCATATTTGTAATTGCTCTTGTCATTAAGGCTAATGAATGACGTTGTCAAAGTATCTACATTTAATAAATAAATAGATAAAAATAAAATACTTTAAAACTTTCGAAAACTTCTTCACTGTAAGTTATTATTTGAAAGATTTGTAAATTTTAACATTTTAAAATAGAATAAAAAATCAGATTTTTAAAGTATTATGCTAAATCACACAAATTTCGTGAACATATATTTAAAATTCTGCATTATAAACCAACAATTTAACAGTTTAATCAGATATTGAAAATGTTCATGAATTTCATATAACAAGTACATAAAGAAATATTTAAATTTTATTGTTATCCAGTTTATAGCCTAACTTAAAAATAAAACTAATTATATTTTAATTTCCCGAGTTCGCACCTCGGTTACTTCATATGAGGTTAGTGGTCAGGTTTTCTCTCGGGGTTTCTCCCATTTTCCCCATCAAAAACTTCATTCCACTACTTCTCCACATTCATGTAATCTATTTCGTTTGATTCCATCTGCCCCTGTGAGGGAGCGATAAGCCTCGTCATCAGGCATCCGTGTAGTTTCAATCAATTCAAATATCTTGTTTATTGTAAATGTTTTATAAACATAACTTCAAAAATACCATTATTCACGATTGTTTTATATAAAATATAACTTATAACAGTAATTCTAGATATTGCACGTCTATACCTCAGACTTTCATCTCATTCCTCCACCTGGCATTGCACAGGACAGGCGTAGGTTTACTAAACATTTAAAATTATAAACAGTGTTACGAAACATATCCTTTTCAATATTTATTTTAATTCTTAATCACAGTTACAGGAAATAAAAGAAACGCCCCCCCCCCAATCCTTTTTTTTTTTCTTCACAAAACTTTTGTAGATACAAAATATTTAAATTAAAATTTTAAAATAGCAATAAAATGTTTTTTTTTCTAAATATCCATTAACTTACAAACTCTATGCATTGTTGTAAATCATTGTTTCTATCGTGGAATGTCCAATGTTTTATCATCATAATATATATTCAATATTAGTTACACATTTTATTTAGTCTATTTAGTAAGCTTACCGGAGTAGGGTCTGTCAAAGAAAAAAGTATACATGATAACAGAGAAGAAAAATAATAAAAATTAGATAATTTAGAAACAAAAAGTAAATCTTGGAATTTATAAAATAGGTATAGATTGATTCGCCATGATAATAATTAAAAAAAACGACGTGCGATATTAAAATAAATAAAACAAAATACAGATAAAACATATACGAAACCAAAAAAACAAATTATTCTAAAAATTTTCTCAAATTGTAATATGGTGTATTATATATATATATATATATATATATATATATTCTTTCAGCATTGTTTTCAAATGTCTCATATATTTTATATTAATGAGGCATTTGATAATTTATTAACAATTCGTCTATCACAAGCGTCAGGGAATTTGATTGTCCTGAATTTGTTAATATTCATTATTATGTCTAGATAAATAATTATGATCGTGCATATGCAAATTGAATTGAATACATTACTCTAAAATAAAGCTATGTAGGCCTATAGTTAAATTTTATTTTGCTTAAGAACAGAATGAACAACTATATCTTGGTTTCACATTAAGAATTAGCATAAATGTTCATTTAAGAATTAATAAAACTCTAATACGCATCAGAAACAGAAAACCCATAATAAAATGTGAGAATATATTGTACGAACAACAATGAACAAATATATATCCCAATTTAACACATTTTATATACGGAGATTCATGAGTACTTCAATGTCAAAAATATATTTGTGCTAAAAAATGAGCTTCTATTGTTACAAATACAATTTTATTAACTTTAATAATCGATATTTCTAAAAGAACCTTAAATAAATTATTCAACTAGTACATTATAGTATAGTAGTTTCGAAATATAAGAAAATTAAATATTTTTTTTATAAAATATTATTAAGTAAATTAATAAATAATTAAAAAACTAGTACATTGAAGTGGAAGGATTAAAATTGCTATTCTTCAAAAACGCAAATATCACTCCTCACCTCTCTTCATGCGTGTGATGTTCAGGTGAACCAAGAAATAATTTTTACAGAATTCTTTAGAAATAAATGTCAGTATACGTAATCAGAGAAAATTACTTCTTATTCTCTAGACGATCAACATAAAAGTGAAGATAAATTTGAAATTATTATACAGGAAGAAGTAAAAAAAAGTATTTACTAACACATTAATAATATAAACAACTGAAATCAACTAATTTATTGCTCCTCTGCTTTTGAATTAGAACATCTTGAATGAATGTTAAATGGAAGAATAAACGAAGATATGACTACCTGAGAACATAATTTCAGAACATTAAATTAAAATATTGATGAAAGGGGTGCAAGTGGACGGATTAATCAATAAACATTTAACATGCTTTTAATATTGCAATATAATTATTAGAGATTCCGAAATATTGTACTAAACATGTTTATGAACATAAAATAATTTTTAGGAACTATAATTACTAGGGTGTTAATAATGTAATAAAATGTAAATAAATAAACAATTCTCACCTTTATGCTTCAGAATCTCTTCTCCAGTTGTCATTCACGATGTAACTGTTGATTGAATTAAAACATCTGAGGAACGAGTTGTTTCCATCACATTTTCACAAAAATCAACAAAACACATAACACAAAATGCACTAAATTAACACAAAACACATTCCACGCTTAAACAATTCTTGTCTATAAATCTGATTTGTTTTAAAAATAACTAATAAAGCTATAAACATTGTTTATATTAATTAAGGAAGTTGTAAATAATAAAATAATCAATTTTATTTTTGCGTGGGAACATTTCGTATTTACGAAAGCTCACGTGGTTGTACCAGTTGGTAGGAAGTGAATGCTATGTGTAACTAGTCCCGAACACCGAGAGCGACTGAAAGCATTGTGGCGCCGGCGAGAATTTGGGATGACGTGAAGGGTGGGGGAAGCAGGCAGGCGGCTGTGAGGCGGCATGCCTCTACTCCCCCCTTCCACACACAACAGATGTGACCAGTAGTAGAAACATGGCTCGATAAAATATATCCCAGTCATTTACAGGCTTCGTTTCTGCACCTGATTGCAACTTACAGCTATAAACAGTTAACAAGTGCTCAAATAACGCCAAACGCTCAACAATAAGCACGTAGTAAGCAATATGCAGTTCTCTTATGAATTAGTAGGGCTAGGATTTGTTATGACGCCGAAAAATTAACACATTTATGGTAGAAAAATGTCCACCCTTGTGGTCTATAGTTAACAATGTTGCCTCTGATGTAGTGGACGCGGGTTCGACATCCTTTTTTTTTATTGTTAAAGTTATGTTACAACCCGTGTTTCACCATCAAGTCCATCACGGGGAATTTACAGAAATGTGTAAAAATTTCAAATTAGAGTCCTGTTTATTGAATAAGGCGGAAGACGTTCTTTAGGAAGCTGGTTATCTGTATCTTGTTGATGTGCGATTTCAAAACGTACTGACTTCAGGACAACTGGTCTTTCTTTCGCAAACAGATTACTTTTGTATTGACGTAGACTTTCACGGCCGGAGTTGCCATGATGATCTTGAAGAAGATTTTCGGGCTGTAGGCCGTGGTCGTGAGGCTTGTAGTTCCCCGACGTTTCGCCAGAGACAACCCTTGAGGATGCCAGACGCAGTCTCTGGCGAAACGTCGGGGAACTACAAGCCTCATGACCACCGTCTACAGCCCGAAACCTTCTTCAAGATCATCTTAGAGTACTTGTTAGTAGGTGCAGAACTGTAAGAACTTCTTTCTCGGGATAGTTGCAAGTTGGGGAAGATTTTTTTTTATTATTCAATGCCCTAGGTTGTCATTTCGACATTTCTGGTGTTCTCTCCTGGCATAGGTTAATTGTAATCCACTTCAGAAGTTGGACGCCTGGAAGGCGGATATGATATGATGGGTAATAAATGATAATGAAGCGCCAGGAGAGTTCTTAACCTAAACTTATCCAAAATTGCAGACCATGAGCAAAGGAAAAATTCCTATGAACTGTCCGGCAATTGAACCCGGGACCTCATGAACAGTAGTCAGAAACGTTGACCACTAGCCCATGAGGCTGGCCATTTTATTCATTTTAAACAGGTAGGATCGAAAACAGCCGTGATTGGTTAGAAATTGGATAAGAATGAAGTTTGACCAGAGGGACAGGGATAGCCTGTGGAAGATGTTTGGTGTGAGTTGCAACTTCGGAGATAGCATTCCACAAATTGATGTAACTTTTTGCTCCTAGTCAAGGGAATTGCACTGTAGTCGATCGTGGATTAGTAACTGACTACTGACTTTATAGGTAGTCTGCTCTCTCATTGCCCGTAAATCCTGCGTGGCCTTTAACCCAGTGTACAGTTGGAACATTCGGTCGGGACAAGTTTTCTGGGTGATGTTTTTTTTTCGGGTTTTTCCTTATCAAAGAAATGTCGCGAAACTTTAAGGCTCAAATAGTCTCCTAACACGATTTGCCCAATATAATCATCCATATCATGTTCGTCTTGATTATTTTCTTCAAAGTTGTTTTAAAGTTTCCCACATGATGCTTGTTCGCTATCGTTCTCGAGGTCATATTTAGGTTTAAATTAACTTGTTGCTTGTAGCATTGTGCGGAATTTGGGTAGCTACAACAAGTAGCAGCTCCAGGTTGAGAAAACTGTGGAAGTAGGACAGGAGCCTTCTAGGCCTGTCGCGCCATGAAGGTTTTTTTTTCAGGGTTTGAGGATTTTCCTGGTGTTTCGTTATCATCTATCACCCATCATATCATAGGGACAACGTAACTGCGGCTTACAGGCGCCCCAACCGCAGAAGTGAGTTGCAATTCAGTGAATACAAAGAGAGAATGCCAGAAATGTCGTAAGGCAATTTGGAGGCATTAGATAGAAAATATTGTATTGTTGGGCCGGCTTTTGAAATTCGAGAGCAGCGATCGGAATCATGTCTCGCCTTATACGTCGAAAATTAATCGTGAGCTGGTGACTCAGGAATCGGTATGGCCCGTTGGGAACTTCCCGATCAATCTGTGATTCGATTTCCGGAGGGATCGCTTCTCGGAGTTTCTATTTGAGAGAGATCCAGACTGGACTTCCCTCGAATATAAAAGAGATGCGAGTGGTCTGACAAATCAGTCTCGAAAGTGAATCACAAATGAATTATGAGAGCAAGTAGTGTTCAAGTAGTGGACCACTGAAGGTTATATGAATAGTGAAGGACAGGAAGATGTTGTAAGTGAAGTGGTCCTCGAGTGCGAAGACGTGAACTTTAATAAACTGTATTTTTAAGAAACTCTTTTAGTAAAAAATTATATGCGTTTATAGAGTGAATTATTGTGAAAGAAATAAAGAAGATTTCGATTTTTTTGTAAACTGATGTGGAAATAGTCGGCCGCGGTGGACTAGTGGTTATGCTCCTTGCCTCTGGTCCCAAGGGTCGCGGGTTCAAACCCGGCCGGGGTCGATGGATTTTTAGGACGGAAAAATCCAAGGAGCAAGTCCTCTGGGAGGGACTTTAAAGCCGTGGGTCCCGAGTCTGAAGATTTTTAGGCTCGTAAAAATCCTTAAGCCCGAATGAAAAGGCCTCTAAGCAAAATTTACCGAAGTTTCCCATCCTAGTACTACCTTGGTTTCCTAGATGTCAGTATGAGGTGGAACACTGACCACGTACCACTCAATAATGACATCTATACGAAAACAAGTTTAACTAAAGTAATATGGTTCAAATTCTTCCCTGTAGGGGGAGAGCGCCTAAATCTCTGTAAAGGAAAAACATAGGCTTACAATACAAAAAAATGTGGAAATAAATTAAAATTCGACTCGTTCCCATGCCACTGCTACCCGCTCTAATATATTATAAGTGTAACCTCCATCCATCCATAGTAATTCTACCCGAAGGCAGGTCTTCACTGCAATAACAGCACTTTCATGCTATGTTTCCAGCTTTACTGGGAATTGTAGGTATAGTAGCTTCCCGTTGCTTTCCACACCGGCGAAGGATGATGATGATAAGGATGATGATGATGATGGCCATATGATTTCGGGGACCGTTTGGGCCTTAAAGTTTTCCTGACATTTGTCTTACAGGTGAAGAAAAACCCCGATAAAAACCTCACCCAGAAAAACTGCCCCGACCGGGGATCGAAGCCGGGCCCGCTGCGTGACAAGGGAGCACGCTACCTCGAGACCACAGCGGTGGACAGTGTAACCTAAGGAAATAAAATTGAAAGTAAAGTAGCGAAATTTAAACAGATTTATTTCAAATCTACCTCCGATTACAATATTTTGTGTTGGCCTTATCACGTTGGATGGCTTCGCGACCCACGAAACTACCCCTCGGGATCCACCAGTGTTCCGGGGTCCATATGTTTATAAACATTGACTTTAGGGACCTATACTACTGCGCGGAACAAATGAAACGAATTTACATAGGCCTACGCATAGTTTGAAACTCTTAAAAAAAGTCGCAAAATTGTAAAAAAAAAAACATCCTAGCCCTAATAATTACACACCATTTAATATGATTTTCTGTGAATTCAAACTAAATAATACTTAGATTATGTAAGATTGTAAACTTTCACTGCATGTGTCTTGATCCATGTATTTTATGTCTTTCAGGCTAAACGGCCGTGGTCTGGTTTTATTAAAACTCAACGTTTCGTTTACTACTGCGGTAGACATCCTCAGGAGATTCTGCGTGCTCTTTGACCTCCTAACTCAACAAATGTCGGCTGCTGCAGAGTTAGGAGGTCAAAGAGCACGCAGAATCTCCTGAGGATGCCTACCGCAGTAGTAGACGAAACGTTGAGTTTTAATAAAACCAGACCACGGCCATTTAGCACGAAAGACATAAAATACATGAATCAATACTTAGAATACTTAGGCCCGATTATGCGGTGATATGCCCAGAGACTAACATTCAGTGATGTTCATAGTTTAAAAAAATACTCCGAAGGATTTTTATGAGAGATTACAATCAATAAATGCTGTACTAACTTCAGTTCTTATAGAAATGCTACTTACTAAGCAATCCGATTATGAAAATCAACAATTTCTTAAAAAACTCTAATTGATATCAAATATCAACTTTTATAAGATTCATGATGTGTTCCGTTGAGGTTTATTCAAAATTAATATAAAATTATAGAATATTCACCTGGAAGGTCCGTCTCCTCAACTTAATTATCATTTAACTGTAGCGCTTTCGGGACTTGTCCTGCCGATGATGGGACAAGTCCCGAAGCGCTACAGTTAAATGATAATTAAGTTGAGGAGACGGACCTTCCAGATGAATATTCTATAATTTTATATTAATTTTGATATCAAAATTGTGTAAACAAAACTTTCACGGGCTAACATCTCTGATTTTTTTACGATTCATATAGTATTGCCACACTTTAATATAAATTAGATAAATATAAGAGGATGTAACTTAATCACAGCGATCTTGAATTGTTTACAGAGTCAGAAAAATGAACCATCTTGTATCTTGTAACATACAAAAGGACTGAAGAGATTAACATTATCACAACATTATAGTAATTGTTAGGGCAAGATTTTAATGCACTAAATGTTAAGATTGCAACACAGATAGTATATATATATATATATTTATATATATATATATTATCCGGGGGCACGCCGTAGCATAGTGGTTAAGGCACTGCGCTACAAGCCGGAAGGTCGAGGGTTCGAGTCCCGGTGGGGTCAGGATTTTTAAACTGACCCAAACCTTCTGGCGGCACTATAGCCCTGGGGTCGACTCAGCCTCTAACTGAAATGAGTACCAGACGCTTGTTCTGGGGTAAAGGCGGCCGTCACGCAGGGCTGACAACCCGGCTGACATCAAGTGCCGATTGTCAAGAAAAAGTGGGAGCCTTAACCTCCTACTACCCCAAGGGCCTCTTGAGGCCTGTAGTGGGATCACTTTACCTTTATATATTATCCAATTGTTTCTGTGTGAAACCAAGACAAAAGACAGCCAGAAGTCTAACTTTTATTATATTATGCAACTGTTTTTATGTGAAACCCAAGACAAAAGAGAGTCAGAAGTCTAACTTCTCATTACATTATTCAACTGTTTGTATGTGAAACCAAAATAAAAGACAGTCAGAAGTCTAACTTCTAATAATACTATAATACAACCTTAACTTTTACTGCATTAAAATCCTTGCTAATTATTAATTATGTTGATGATAAGTAGTTTCTTCATGGCTAAGAATCGGAAATTCTTAAAAAAAAAGACGTCACTGGCTTCGTCTTAGGATTAAGGAATTTAATTAGACCTAAATAAATGTAATGAGTAGATCAGAAAAATAAATGTATAATAAAAATTTAGTTCCTCTTACCTGGTAAATTATGCTACCATATTAACACACCAGCGTTTCGTTGAATCCTGAAAAGAAAAATAACTTAGTTCCATTATTTTTTTTTATATTTCGATATTCATTGATATCACATTTTAAAGGAAAAAATGATCACTAAAAGTACAAAAAAAAAGGGGGAGAGAAAACATTTTTGAATGCAAATGTATGATTACCGTAATTATAAATAACATAAAAATGTACGAATTATTCTTGCAGAATGCTATTATCGACCTCAGAAATGTTTATACTGTATAGAGTTTTGATCAGAATAAAGTCCGAAAAATTTAATTAGAAGTGGAGATAGAAATCTGATGTACAGGATCGGAAATTTAACGTGATTTACGCATTGAAAAGTAATTGAATTAAAGCTAACCACATTAAACTGATCTAAGATAATATAGTTATGTTAAAATTGTAGAAGTCTGAATGATAATTGCCGAAATAATGTATTCAAATATTTCTTAAACAAGAATCGATTGTAATAGAAATAGTTTGTAACCTGTAGATCGTTATAGCATGTTTTTTTTTTGCGCTACAATATCTAGGATCTTAAAAATGAGGCACAATTAAATAAAAATGCATAGTTAGTGCTACTTTCACTTTACTGCATTAAAAAATAATTCGTTCATCCCCGGGAAAAACATGGTAAGTCATTTTATTTTCAATTTTTTTACTGTCTTAATGGATATTGTTATTTATGCCGCTTACTTACTTACTCACTGGCACTATCGAACCCGTAGGTTCATGGCCGCACGGACATAAGCTCTCCATACATCCCTATCCTGAGCTAGTGCTTTCCAATCATTCCCTGTATAATCTACTTCCCTCAAATCATAGTTAATGTTATTCTCCCACCTCATTCTAGGTCTACCAATTGGGCGTTTTCCCTCTGGCTTTTCTACAAGAAGCTTCCATGCAAGTCTTTCATTCCCCATTCGTGCAACATGTCCTGCCCATCGCAGTCTACGAGGCTTAACTGTCTTATTATATCTGGATTGTTATTTATGCCGCTTCATATACTAATAACAAAATAAGTAAATTCTTCATTCTGTTAGCTATAATGGACAATTTTTGTTTTAGGTAAGTCTATAAGGGAGGAAGTTAATTGAAAAAAGCAGATATATCGACCTATCTTGTTTGTGCCAGTGTTTTACTTATTTGCTTTTTCCCACGGATGAGTGAATTATAGATCTTTTAAAATACAAATTAATATCCTTAACTCGTTTCCAACTCAGGGCCGGGTTGAGGGATGGGATGAAATGAAACCTCTATATTAATAGAGATCTGTGAACGACATGGGTATCGGCCGACCACTGCTGACGCATTATCACAGGAGCGGATAAACGAAAAGAATATGATGAGTATGGAGAAATGGTGGAATGAAATTTGTAGCAGGGTAAAACGTGAGAAACACCGATAAAAACCTGTCCAAGCTCCGATTCGTCCACCACGAAACCCAGATGAAGTAACCGAGACTCGATCTCAAGACCCTAGCGATGAGAAGCGAGTGTCTAACCGCTTGCGCCAGGAGCCGCCAATAGATCTACTTCCCCCCTTCCTCTTCCTTTCATATGATAGACCTGGCGGTCTGTTACTGTCTCAATCTAACGTTTGAAAGGACTGCCCAATGATCTCTTGCCTGGTTGCTGGTAATTTAAGATTTGACGTGGTATAGATCTACTTAATATAATTATATAAAACAATTCAATACGTTTGAAAGTTATGTTTAGTCTCAATGTATGTATGAATGATCACTCTACAACACAGGTGGGATCTGCGACTCAAAATACAGCAACCACAAACTATTTCTGATGTTCAGCATCTCGTTCCATACTGAGACGCAGATAATGCCCATCCACGTTCTGTATCAACAAAAATTAGTGGTGAATACTCGGTTTTAACTCTTTAAGTCATGACTTCCTTTTACTATATTCCATCCATAGCAATTCTGCCTGAAGGAAGGTCCTTCACTGCAATCAAAGCATTTTCATGCTATGCTTGTAGCTTTACTAGGGAATTGTAGGTGTGGTAGCTTCCCGTTGCTTTCCACACCGATGGAGGATGATGATGATAATGATAAGGATGATGATGGTGATGGCCATATGATTTCATATTCTTGGCCTACGCATTGGTCGTTTTCAATCTGGCATTCCTACAAGAAGTTTCCATGGCCCATACTTCATTCTCCATTATTATTCCCACTTTATTACTATCCCTCCTTATTCTTGGCCTACGTATTGGTCGATTTCCATCTGGCATTCCTACAAGAAGTTTCCATGTCCCTACTTCATTCTCCATTCTTGTCACTTGTTTTGCCCATGTTTGGAAGTGAGACATGGATATCAGCAGAAAAAGATAAGTGCATATTAAATACATGGGAAAGAAAAATATAAGGAAGATATATGGAGCAGTACAGGAACAAGATATATGGAGAATTAGAACGAACTAGGAATTGAAAGAATTATATAGGGATTTAGATCTGGTAGGAGATATTAGAAGATAGAGACTGGAATGGGTAGGACATGTGTTGCGGATGGAGCAAGAAAGAGGAGCAAGAAAGATTTTAGAGTGGAAACCGGAAGGAAGAAGACAGGTTGGAAGACAAAAATAAGATGGTTAGATCCATCCATAGTAATTCTGCCCGAGGGCAGGTCCTTCACTGCAATCAAAGCATTTTCATGCTATGCTTGTAGCTTTACTAGGGAATTGTAGGTGTGGTAGCTTCCCGTTGCTTTCCACACCGATGGAGGATGATGATGATAATGATAAGGATGATGATGGTGATGGCCATATGATTTCATATTCTTGGCCTACGCATTGGTCGTTTTCAATCTGGCATTCCTACAAGAAGTTTCCATGCCCATACTTCATTCTCCATTTTATTATTCCACTTTATTACTATCCCTCCTTATTCTTGGCCTACGTATTGGTCGATTTCCATCTGGCATTCCTACAAGAAGTTTCCATGTCCCTACTTCATTCTCCATTCTTGTCACTTGTTTTGCCCATGTTTGGAAGTGAGACATGGATATCAGCAGAAAAAGATAAGTGCATATTAAATACATGGGAAAGAAAAATATTAAGGAAGATATATGGAGCAGTACAGGAACAAGATATATGGAGAATTAGAACGAACTAGGAATTGAAAGAATTATAGGGATTTAGATCTGGTAGGAGATATTAGAAGATAGAGACTGGAATGGGTAGGACATGTGTTGCGGATGGAGCAAGAAAGAGGAGCAAGAAAGATTTAGAGTGGAAACCGGAAGGAAGAAGACAGGTTGGAAGACAAAAATAAGATGGTTAGATCCATCCATAGTAATTCTGCCCGAGGGCAGGTCCTTCACTGCAATCAAAGCATTTTCATGCTATGCTTGTAGCTTTACTAGGGAATTGTAGGTGTGGTAGCTTCCCGTTGCTTTCCACACCGATGGAGGATGATGATGATAATGATAAGGATGATGATGGTGATGGCCATATGATTTCATATTCTTGGCCTACGCATTGGTCGTTTTCAATCTGGCATTCCTACAAGAAGTTTCCATGCCCATACTTCATTCTCCATTTTATTATTCCCACTTTATTACTATCCCTCCTTATTCTTGGCCTACGTATTGCTCGATTTCCATCTGGCATTCCTACAAGAAGTTTCCATGTCCCTACTTCATTCTCCATTCTTGTCACTTGTTTTGCCCATGTTTGGAAGTGAGACATGGATATCAGCAGAAAAAGATAAGTGCATATTAAATACATGGGAAAGAAAAATATAAGGAAGATATATGGAGCAGTACAGGAACAAGATATATGGAGAATTAGAACGAACTAGGAATTGAAAGAATTATATAGGGATTTAGATCTGGTAGGAGATATTAGAAGATAGAGACTGGAATGGGTAGGACATGTGTTGCGGATGGAGCAAGAAAGAGGAGCAAGAAAGATTTTAGAGTGGAAACCGGAAGGAAGAAGACAGGTTGGAAGACAAAAATAAGATGGTTAGATCCATCCATAGTAATTCTGCCCGAGGGCAGGTCCTTCACTGCAATCAAAGCATTTTCATGCTATGCTTGTAGCTTTACTAGGGAATTGTAGGTGTGGTAGCTTCCCGTTGCTTTCCACACCGATGGAGGATGATGATGATAATGATAAGGATGATGATGGTGATGGCCATATGATTTCATATTCTTGGCCTACGCATTGGTCGTTTTCAATCTGGCATTCCTACAAGAAGTTTCCATGCCCATACTTCATTCTCCATTTTATTATTCCCACTTTATTACTATCCCTCCTTATTCTTGGCCTACGTATTGCTCGATTTCCATCTGGCATTCCTACAAGAAGTTTCCATGTCCCTACTTCATTCTCCATTCTTGTCACTTGTTTTGCCCATGTTTGGAAGTGAGACATGGATATCAGCAGAAAAAGATAAGTGCATATTAAATACATGGGAAAGAAAAATATTAAGGAAGATATATGGAGCAGTACAGGAACAAGATATATGGAGAATTAGAACGAACTAGGAATTGAAAGAATTATATAGGGATTTAGATCTGGTAGGAGATATTAGAAGATAGAGACTGGAATGGGTAGGACATGTGTTGCGGATGGAGCAAGAAAGAGGAGCAAGAAAGATTTTAGAGTGGAAACCGGAAGGAAGAAGACAGGTTGGAAGACAAAAATAAGATGGTTAGATCCATCCATAGTAATTCTGCCCGAGGGCAGGTCCTTCACTGCAATCAAAGCATTTTCATGCTATGCTTGTAGCTTTACTAGGGAATTGTAGGTGTGGTAGCTTCCCGTTGCTTTCCACACCGATGGAGGATGATGATGATAATGATAAGGATGATGATGGTGATGGCCATATGATTTCATATTCTTGGCCTACGCATTGGTCGTTTTCAATCTGGCATTCCTACAAGAAGTTTCCATGCCCATACTTCATTCTCCATTTTATTATTCCCACTTTATTACTATCCCTCCTTATTCTTGGCCTACGTATTGGTCGATTCCATCTGGCATTCCTACAAGAAGTTTCCATGTCCCTACTTCATTCTCCATTCTTGTCACTTGTTTTGCCCATGTTTGGAAGTGAGACATGGATATCAGCAGAAGAAAAAGATAAGTGCATATTAAATACATGGGAAAGAAAAATATTAGGAAGATATATGGAGCAGTACAGGAACAAGATATATGGAGAATTAGAACGAACTAGGAATTGAAAGAATTATATAGGGATTTAGATCTGGTAGGAGATATTAGAAGATAGAGACTGGAATGGGTAGGACATGTGTTGCGGATGGAGCAAGAAAAAGAGGAGCAAGAAAGATTTTAGAGTGGAAACCGGAAGGAAGAAGACAGGTTGGAAGACAAAAATAAGATGGTTAGATCCATCCATAGTAATTCTGCCCGAGGGCAGGTCCTTCACTGCAATCAAAGCATTTTCATGCTATGCTTGTAGCTTTACTAGGGAATTGTAGGTGTGGTAGCTTCCCGTTGCTTTCCACACCGGTGAAGGATGATGGTTGTGATGATGATAACGATAAGGATGATGATGATGATGATGGCCATATGATTTCGGGGACCGTTTGGCCCTTAAAGTTTTCCTGGCATTTGTCTTACAGGTGAGGAAAAACCCCGATAAAAACCTCACCCAGAATTACTTCAAATGAACTCCTACACTTATTGGTTTTAGAGGGTCCAATTGTGAATTTAAACCATTGAGGACTCAGTCAGACACACACAAAACAGTTATTTAAAATTAATTCAGTCGTTTAGAAAGAGTTTAGTGATAAACACAAGTACACAAGAATTATATATATATTATATATAAATATATATACATATATTATATATAAATATATATATATGTGTGTGTGTGTGTGTGTGTGTGTGTGTCCACCGCTGTGGTCTCGGGTAGCGTGCTGCCTTGTCACGCAGCGGGCCGGGGTTCGATCCCGGTCGGGACAGTTTTCTGGGTGAGGTTTTTATCGGGGTTTTTCCTCACCTGTAAGACAAATGTCAGGAAAACTTTAAGGCCCAAACGGTCCCCGAAATCATATGGCCATCTCAATCATCATCATTCATATTCATCTTAGGTTAAACTTAGGATTCGGGACTCTCCTGGCGCACAATTATTATCATCATCATCCATCATATCATCGGGGAAACGTAATCGCGCCTTCCAGGCGCCCCAACCTCAGAAGTGAGTTACAAGTACGCCATGCCAAGAGAGTTACCAGGAATGTCGAAAGACAAACCTGGGGCATTTGAGATATATATATATATATATATATGTGAGAAAGGTGATGATGATGATGGTAATTAGCGCCAGAAGTGGTCTTGATCATAAGCTTAATCTAAATTAGGCGATTATTACAGTGATGATAATGATGGTCAAATGGTATCCGCGGACAATTTGGGCCTTAAATTTTCCTGACATTTGACTTACAGTTGTGGAAAACATCGAAAATACCTCAAACCAGGAAACCTGTCCTAACCGAGGATCGAACTCGGGCCCGCTGCGTGATAACGCAGCACGCAACCTCGAGACCACAGCAGCGGACAAGTATAATACTGGGGCATTCGATAAGTAGTAGATATACATCACAAAACAAATTATTTAGATTACTTTTGATGTTACGAACTTCACTTATAGACTCTTGCCAAGCCAACTATACGTTGCCAAATCCTTGGAAGACGGCTGCAACATCATTTCTAGATCTCTTTCATCTGATCGATCTAGAGCTTCTGGATATCAACTTTTGATTGTAATCGAATGTTTCGTAGAGGTTGTTTGATATTCGAGAATAAGTTATAGTTACAAGGGTTTCTCTTCGGTGAATTTGATGGATGTTCGAGTAGGCCTACTTTACTAATTCCACCTTCTTCTGACCACGTTTTAGGGCGGTATTGCTTTACTAAATGTGAAAAACAATAAATATATTCACAACATATTGCTAGTTCTAGATTTTCAATATTACAGATTTATACAACACAGGCTGTTCGACAACATACTACAAGATTACAACAGTCACTGCTAGAATCGCTGATTTACAATAGCATTGAAGACTACAATACAATATCTATATGATCTTTATAGGAATCCAGATAATAAGATCAGTTAAGTGTTATAGACTGCGATGGGCAGGACATGTGGCATGAATGGGGAATGAAAGACCTGCATTCGGGCAGAATTACTATGGATGGATGGATGGATGCGTTACAGAGACTCTTGGCGTCCCAATCCTTTCAAAAAACAAACTGAAAATATATAAAACTATTATTCTACCAGTTATATTTACGGATACGAAACATGGAGTCTTACTTTAAGGGAGGAAAGGACATTACGAGTATTTGAGAATAAAGTTCTTAGGAAAATTTTTGGACCAAAGAGAGATTAACAGACTGGCGAATGGAGAAAACTACATAACAGAGAATTTATAGGAGACCAGGTATAATAAGAACAGTTAAGTCTCGTAGACTGTGATGGGCAGGACATGTGGCATGAATGGGGAATGAAAGATCTGCCTTCGGGCAGAATTACTATGGATGGATGGATGCATGCGTTACAGAGACTCTTGGCGTCCCAACTCCTTTAAAAAAAACGTTAAACTGAAAATATATAAAACTATTATTCTACCAGTTATATTATACGGATGCGAAACATGGAATCTTACTTTAAGGGAGGAAAGGACATTACGAGTATTTGAGAATAAAGTTCTTAGGAAAATTTTTGGACCAAAGAGAGATTAACAGACTGGTGAATGGAGAAAACTACATAACAGAGAACTACATGGTATTTATAGGAAACCAGGTATAATAAGAACAGTTAAGTCTCGTAGACTGCGATGGGCAGGACATGTGGCACGAATGGGGAATGAAAGACGTGCATGGAAGCTTCTTGTAGGAAAACAAGAGGTTAAACGCCCAGTTGGTAGACCAAGAACGAGGTGGGAGAATAACATTAACCATGATTTGAATAAAGTTGATAATACAGGGAATGATTGGAAAACATTAGCTCAGGATAGGGATATATGGAGAGCTAATGTCCGCGCGGCCATAAACCTACGGTTTCGATAGTGCCAGTGAGTTGGTTAGTTATTATCATTACTTATCGAATGCCCTACTATACAGTTTTCTACATTCATCTATATGCTTGTAATTTGTTCTCCTCTCTTAAAATAAGACACTGTGTTTCGCATCCATATAATTTACAGTAACATAATGTATGATTAAAAACTTAAAACAATCACCTTGTAGGTCCGTCTCGTCAACTTAAGTTGTTTTAAAACTCTGTATGCCTTTCGGGACTAGTCCCATCATCAGCAGAATACGTTAGGTCTGTACTTGTTGACCCTTGTTGAAGCACTGACTTGGTTGTCAATATTTTGTATAGAGGATTGTGTGGACTGGGTGTGTTCTCATTAAGAATCAGGTTGTTGTCGATTTCTCGTAAGATTGCGATTTCCTCCAGTATATTTATCCTCGTTGGAATGTTTTCTCTATGTAATATTGTGAGGGTGTTATCGATGTTATGAATATGGTGTCCAGCCTGAATTACATGTTTTGCGTAACTTGATTTTCCTTCATTATAAACAAAATCTCTAAAATGTTCTTTGAATCTAATGTTGAAATTTCTGTTAGTTTTCCCAATGTAGAATTTATTGGAGTCTGTACATGTTAATTTCTATATGCCTTTATGATTGAAATAATGTTTTCTTCGATATTATTATTTACTTTTTTATTTTTTTATTTTTTTTTCAAATGCCCTAGGTTTATCTTTCGACATTCTTAGTTTCTCTCCTGGCATGGCGTACTTGTAACCCACTTTTGAGGTTGGGGCGCCTGGAAGCCGGGGTTACGTTGCCCCGATGATATGATGGGTGATGATGATGATAATGGTGCGCCAGGAGAGTCCCTAATCTTAAGCTTAACCTAAGATGAATATGAATGATGATGATTGCGATGGCCTTATGATTTCGGGACCGTTTTGGGCCTAAAGTTTTCCTGACATTTGTCTTACAGGTGAGGTAAACCCCCGATAAAAACCTCACCCAGAAAAACTGTCCCGACCGGGGATCGAACCCGGGCTCGCTGCGTGACAAGGCAGCACGCTACCCCGAGACCACAGCGGTAGATTGTATAGAGGATTGTGTGGGCTGGGTATGTTCTCATTAAGAATCAGGTTGTTGTCGATTTCTCTTAGGATTGCGATTTCCTCCAGTATATTTATCCTCGTTGGAATATTTTCTCTATGTAATATTGTGAGGGTGTTATCGATGTCATGCACATGGTGTCCAGCCTGAATTACACTTTTTGCGTAACTTGATTTTCCTCCATTATAAACAAAATCTTAAAAAATGTTCTTTGAATCTAATGTTGAAGTTTTTGTTAGTTTTCTCAATGTAGAATTTATTGCAGTCTGTACATGCTAATTTGTATATGCCTTTATAATTGAAATAATGTTTTCTTCGATATTATTACCGTATTTATTAAATTGTGTAATTTATTACCAGTTCTCTATGCTATATTTATATTCCTATGAAGCTTTTTTAGTGTGTCGGCTAATTTTAATGTTTCTTTACCAGTGTATGTGAGAGTTATCAATTTCTTGTATTTTCGTTGGATTCTTTTTCAAGTTGGTTATGTGAGTTAACATCTCAACGGAAACTTACCATGAATTTTACTAGTATCGATCTATATAAAATGTTATGTGTTTTAGTTTAACTTATTTTAGAGAATTGGCATGACACGAATTCCTGCAATGCATAATAAATAAATAAACATTTAAAACCTCGGGGTCTAGGGGGGAGAATATAGAGTATTCGAAAAGGAAATAGGGCTTTGGAAGAAGAGGGAGGTTATCTGTTACAACATTTAAAATTAAAGTTTAGCTACATTTGTTTTAAACATGGAGGTTGAATGTAATCTGGTATTTTTACAGGAATTCCGCAGATTTCATTAGGTGAAATTAAAAAAAAAAATGGGGTGTGCGAAATGTGAATGTGGGCGAAACAACAGCGCGGGTGGGACGGGGTGAATACTAACACTGCCAAGGGATTACACCATACTTTGTTGGAATTGAAAAATATACGTTGTGGTCCACTAGAAACTGCATGTAAAAACGAGAATATTATTGTATTATTAACTTTCTCACTGATTTATAATAGGAGGTAAACCGGGTGTCCGCGGGTTCGAAACATACTCTATAATTATGCATAGGATTACGCATTTTTTTTTTAAATTTTGCCCAATATCTCATTTAGTCCCGTGCTCTAGCCGAGTTGTTTAAGGTATGGTGTCTAGGTGTAGAGCTATGAGACTTGTGCTGGTTCGAGTCCCCATGGGGAAAAATGATCATAGAATTTCTGTCAGTATGGATCCAGTACCCGCCGAGCATCGTTAGGAATTTAGGTAACTACAATAAGTAGACGATCCAGATTGAGAAAATCAGCTACAACGACTGGGGGACCCGACATGCTACCACATGTCACCCCTATACTAGCTGGATAATCGTCCACCTCTGTGATTAAAACATGTGGATATGAGGTCTACAGCCAGTTGGCAAGTCAAGGGCCTTCCAGGCGTCTAGCACCAAGGAGTCTTTTATAATGTCTCATTTCATTACTTTGAGATCTATAAAATTAACGATAATGCTATATATGTTTGGCGAGACAGGCCTAGAAGGACTCTGCCTACTATCCGGCTGCTGGCCTCACATCCACATGTGTTAATTACAGAGGTGGATGAAGATCTAGCCAGAATAAGCATGTCGGGTCCCCCCAGGGTTATAGCTGGTTTTCGTAACCTGGAGCCGCTAGTTATTGTAGCTACCAAAATTCCTCACGATGCTGGGTGGGCACCGGTCCCATACTTAGCGAAATGCCATGATAAAATTTATCCCCCCATGGGGACTCGAACTAGCGCAAGTCCCGTAGCTCTGCACCAAGTCATGCTGCCTTAAACTCGGCTATGGCGCGAGACACATTGACTCTAATATATATATATATATATATATATATATATATATATAGCTACAAGCCGGAGGGTCGAGGGTTCAAGTCCCGTTGGGGTCAGGATTTTTAAACTGACCCAAACCCTCTGGCGGCACTATGACTCTGGGGTCGACTCAGCCTCTAACGGAAATGAGTACCAGATGCTTGTTCTGGGGATAAAGGCGGCCGTCGCGCAGGGCTGACAACCCGGCTGACATAAAGTGCCAATTGTCTAGTAAAAAGTGGGAGCCTTAACCTCCTACTACCCCAAGGGCCTCCGAGCCTGTTGTGGGATCACTTTACTTAAATATATATATATATAATATATATATATATATGGTCCACCGCTGTGGTCGAGGTAGCGTGCTGCCTTGTCACGCAACGGGCCCGGGTTCGATCCCCGGTCGGGGCAGTTTTTCTGGGTGAGGTTTTTATCGGGGTTTTCCTCACCTGTAAGGCAAATGTCAGGAAAACTTTAAGGCCCAAACGGTCCCCGAAATCATATGGCCATCATTATCATCATCATCACCATCAATCGTCACCGGTGTGGAAAGCAATAGGAAGCTACCACACCTACAATTCCCTAGTAAAGCTGCTAGCATAGCATGAAAATGCTATGATTGCAGTGAAGGACCTGCCTTCGGGCAGAATTACTATGAATGTATATATATATATATATATACAACATGGACAAAACTTTTACGAACATATGAATAGGCTAAACGATAGCTAGTAAGAAGTTAAAGATCTCACCTTTCTAGACAATCAGTACGAGATGTCAGTCATGCGTGACGGTTTCCTTTACCTCCAAAATATAAGTATGGTACTCATTTCTGTTAGGAGTTGAGTATATCCCATACGCCACAGTACCGCCAAAAGTATACTGACCCCATCGGGACTCAACCTTCTACTTACAGCTTGTTTATGAGTAGGGCTGAAAAAAGTATCGGTGTCAGGGTAGTAACTAATTTCTGTAGGCCTACACATTGTTTACAAAATGCGTGTTTTGTCGAGCGTCACCGCTGTCTTCTCGGAGCGAAGAGTGTGTATGTTCGACTGTCTTTAGTAATAGGCCTGTTTACGTGACGTGTGGTAGTATCAGAATGAAGAAATAAAAATTCTGCAAAGATGGGTCGATTCGTACACAAAGCGGAATGTACCAGATGTTTGTCCCAAGTGGCACGTGTCAACGTGCAGTTTGTAAACACAGCGGTCAAGTACGATGTAACCTAGCCTGTAACCCATACTTTTTTTCAGCCCTACTTATTACTTAAGTAAAGTAAAGTAATCCCACTACAGGCCTCGTTAGGCCCTTGGGGTAGTAGGAGGTTAAGGCTCCCACTTTTTCTAGATAATCGGCACTAGATGTCAGCCGGGTTGTCAACCCTACGTTACGGCCGCCTTACATCCCGAACATGTGTCTAGTACTCATTTCCGATAGCGGCTGAGTCGACCCCAGGGCCATAGTGCCGCCAGAAGGTTTGGATCAGTTTAAAAATCTTGACCTCACCGGGACTTGAACCCTCGACCTTCCGATTTGTAATGCAGTGCCTAACCACTAAGCTGCCCCCACTTATTACTTACCTTAATCAATTAAGGT
>JASPKZ010005695.1:0-97500 GCA_030220185.1 Diploptera punctata
AGCCAACCTCGTGACCCAATGTCCAACCTCGTGACCCGATGTCGAACATCGTGACCCGAATTCGAACCTCGTACCCGAATGTCGAACTCGTGACCGAATGTCGAACCTCGTGACCCGAATGTCGAACCTCGTGACCCGAATGTCGAACCTCGTGACCCGAATGTCGAACCTCGTGACCCGAATGTCGAACCTCGTGACCCGAATGTCGAACCTCGTGACCCGAATGTCGAACCTCGTGACCCGAATGTCGAACCTCGTGACCCGAATGTCGAACCTCGTGACCCGAATGTCGAACCTCGTGACCCGAATGTCGAACCTCGTGACCCGAATGTCGAACCTCGTGACCCGAATGTCGAACCTCGTGACCCGAATGTCGAACCTCGTGACCCGAATGTCGAACCTCGTGACCCGAATGTCGAACCCCGTGACCCGAATGTCGAACCCCGTGACCCGAATGTCGAACCCCGTGACCCGAATGTCGAACCCCGTGACCCGAATGTCGAACCCCGTGACCCGAATGTCGAACCCCGTGACCCGAATGTCGAACCCCGTGACCCGAATGTCGAACCCCGTGACCCGAATATCGAACCCCGTGACCCGAATATCGAACCCCGTGACCCGAATATCGAACCCCGTGACCCGAATATCGAACCTCGTGACCCGAATATCGAACCTCGTGACCCGAATATCGAACCTCGTGACCCGAATATCGAACCTCGTGACCCGAATATCGAACCTCGTGACCCGAATATCGAACCTCGTGACCCGAATATCGAACCTCGTGACCCGAATATCGAACCTCGTGACCCGAATATCGAACCTCGTGACCCGAATATCGAACCTCGTGACCCGAATATCGAACCTCGTGACCCGAATATCGAACCTCGTGACCCGAATATCGAACCTCGTGACCCGAATATCGAACCTCGTGACCCGAATATCGAACCTCGTGACCCGAATATCGAACCTCGTGACCCGAATATCGAACCTCGGACCCGAATATCGAACCTCGTGACCCGAATATCGAACCTCGTGACCCGAATATCGAACCTCGTGACCCGAATATCGAACCTCGTGACCCGAATATCGAACCTCGTGACCCGAATATCGAACCTCGTGACCCGAATATCGAACCTCGTGACCCGAATATCGAACCTCGTGACCCGAATATCGAACCTCGTGACCCGAATATCGAACCTCGTGACCCGAATATCGAACCTCGTGACCCGAATATCGAACCTCGTGACCCGAATGTCGAACCTCGTGACCCGAATATCGAACCTCGTGACACGAATATCGAACCTCGTGACACGAATATCGAACCTCGTGACACGAATATCGAACCTCGTGACACGAATATCGAACCTCGTGACACGAATATCGAACCTCGTGACACGAATATCGTACCTCGTGACCCGAATATCGTACCTCGTGACCCGAATATCGTACCTCGTGACCCGAATATCGTACCTCGTGACCCGAATATCGAACCTCGTGACCCGAATATCGAACCTCGTGACCCGAATATCGAACCTCGTGACCCGAATATCGAACCTCGTGACCCGAATATCGACCCTCGTGACCCGAATATCGACCCTCGTGACCCGAATATCGACCCTCGTGACCCGAATATCGAACCTCGTGACCCGAATATCGAACCTCGTGACCCGAATAGCGAACCTCGTGACCCGAATTGCGAACCTCGTGACCCGAATTGCGAACCTCGTGACCCGAATTGCGAACCTCGCTACCCGGAATGCGAACCTCGCGACCCGGAATGCGAACCTCGCGACCCGGAATGCGAACCTCGCGACCCGGAATGCGAACCTCGCGACCCGGAATGCGAACCTCGCGACCCGGAATGCGAACCTCGCGACCCGGAATGCGAACCTCGCGGCCCGGATTGCCAACCTCGCGGCCCGGATTGCCAACCTCGCGGCCCGAATTGCCAACCTCGCGGCCCGAATTGCCAACCTCGCGGCCCGAATTGCCAACCTCGCGGCCCGAATTGCCAACCTCGCGGCCCGAATTGCCAACCTCGCGACCCGAATCGCCAACCTCGCGACCCGAATCGCCAACCTCGCGACCCGAATCGCCAACCTCGCGACCCGAATCGCGAAACCCGTGACCGGAATCGCCGTCCTCGTGACCGGAATTGCCAATTTCGTGTTCCGAGTTGCCTACCTCGTGATCTGAATTTTGAAACTCTTATAGGCTAATATATATTTTTTAATGGCCCAGGTGTCCTTTTTGGACACATCTGGTGTTCTCTCCTGGCATTGGAATAATTGTAACCCACTTCTGATATTGGGGCGCCTGGAAGGCGGGCTTATGTTGCTCCGATGTTATGATGAGTGATGATGATTTTGATGCTTCAGGAGGGTCCCTAATCCTAAGCTTATCCTTAGTTGAATATGGATGATGATGATTGCGATGACCGTTGTATGTTCGGGGACCGTTTGGTCCTTAAAGTTACCTGGCAGGTGAGGAAGAACCCTGATATAAACCTCGCCCAGGAAAGTGTCCCGACCGGGGATGAACCCAGGCTCGCTGCGAGACCACATGGCTAATATAAAGTGTTTTATTTATTATGATGGACCACTTGGCGAACTCTAGTAATGTTATTATATCAGCGGTGTCTCTTTTTAACACTGGGTAACACATTTTGGGCAACTTTTGTTCCTCTCAGTTTTTTCATGGTTCTTACATAATTCAGGCACCCTGAGTTCAAAAATGTCAGTTTCACATAGCATCAATAGTTCTATGGAAAATTAATATATTTGAAAATGTGGCAATTAACACAAAAACGTATCCACAAATATAGATGGAATAAATGCAAGCTTATGCTGGTATTGCATGTGATGATATGAAATGGGATTTTGTTTCAGCATCACTGACTTGGCATCAAATTTATTTAAAATGAAGTTGTGACCGCCCTTTTCGTTTGTGTTGTTGTGGACTGTCCCTCGCCCAACTCCGAACGTAGTCCCCCCATCACGTTTATATCCCACCGGCCCTGATTCTTGATCCCATGTTCTTGAGATCCTGATGGAATCTTTCTCCATGTTCTTCACTCACATCGCCCAAATTTGGTCTCAGTAGATCCAAATGTGAGCGCAGATAATGTAATTTTTTTTTTTACATTCTGCAACCTAAATGTACTCAGCAAGTTCTCAATCAACTGTCGGTAATAGGGACTCTTCTTGTTTCCAAGGAAGCCATGCACAACATTACGAAATGCTTGCCATGCACTTTTTTCGACTGGTGTCATATTTTGTTCTAATTCTGCGGACTCCAGCATCTGTCTTATTTGAGGCCCTTTAAAAACTTTAGCAAATACTTTTACATCAGACAGACGTGGGAACATGGAGCGAATATGTTGCAAAGCATATGACGATCTAACCAAAGGTTTAACATGTTTTACTAGTCGCAATTTAATGCGGGAGGTGGTGGTAAGGTCTTCTTCCTGTCAATAAGACGTACATACAGAATATTTTTTCCTCCTGGAATAAGTTCGTTTCTTGAAGGCCACACTTGTTGGATGTAGTGTTAGCCAGTTGCTCGGCTGTGCCATAAACAAAGGAAACATGGACGCGATCGAACCGTTAACATTTTGGAGAAGAAGAATGTTAACCAACCACATACCGGTACTTAAAATTGAAAAAGTAACGAAACCAAAATCATGATTACTATCGAACCGTTGACATTCGGAGAAAAATAATCACATATTTGAAATCAGCGTAAAACACTGAGCCAGAAACACTTAAAATATGCAGAGGAACGTTTTCATTGTTACCCAGTGTAATTTTTCTTCAATTCAGTTGTAGCTCACTTACCACGCTAGGCTTCGTGGCGTGACGACACTAGAGCAGCAACCGGCCAGTAGGCTACAGGGATCATCAGCATATCGGATCCATCTGCAGCTATAGCCAATTTTCTCTCTGACGTGACGTCAGCATAAAGTTAGTCTATAAATAGTGAAGTGTCTGATTGAAAATGACTATCCCCAATTTCTATCCCCAATTTTTTCTAAATTCAAAATTTCAAAGGAAATGTCACAAAATTAACTTTCTATACCTATATAATTAAATAACCTTATTGGACAAAATCTATCACCGTTAATACTAAATTATGGGAAAAATTGACAATCAGTGATTTAGAACGCATTGCGAAAGTGAAGGCTCGGTTCCTAAAATGTGACCTCAGAGTGGGAAAATATGTGCCATGAAGCACATGAGCTGGCCAAGGAAACTTTTTACACAGAAGATATGAGACTCAGCCTACCATCTACCGGAGCCAGCAACAAACTACTACAACTGAGAAGAACGAAAAGAGCGATTTCTGTGGGACGACCGCAAGTGAACCAAAGCAGAGGCACGCCATACACGGCTTCCACCACAAAAATATGCAAGAACAAGACATTCCGTACCCCGAATGACGAATGCGTGTGGGAATTGTGCGGGCAGAGATCACATCACTGAGTACCGTGAAAGAACAAAATCGATCTCCGATCACCCATTCGGGTGAACCTTTCATCTGTTTACCATTTATACAAGCTACTACTTAGCATCAATGCTGGAGTAGTTCCCTAGATTCCATCAGTAAACTCATGCAACCGGTGAAAGTGGATTGTGGAAGATTTCATTTCATTTTGGAGCCTTCTCAACCCATAGGAGCGTCAACTTCAAAGGGTCCATCTTCACACTCACAGTAAATTAATACACACTCGGAAAAAAACTCAATAAACTCCGGATAATATCATAAGCACTAACATTTCACCTGGAAATTTAGGCCCAAACTTCCGGCAAAACGGCCACCAACATATTTCCGAAACTTCGGCAAAGCGCACGCAATGCTCGAAAACGCTTAGGAAATTCACAAAGACCAAATCCCACTCTATGCAATTATTCCAAGTCCCTTCACTCGACCGGGGAATTCAAATAGAACACAATTATTACCTCCACCATTTACTATTCGCAGATGATCAGGTGGTGATTTCTCAGGATCCAGATGGTGCATCTTTCATGTTAAGGAAATTAGAGATAGAATACAAAAGATGGGATTACAGATAAATTATAATAAAACAGAATATCTTTCATTGGATACAACAGATGAACTAAAACGTAATTCAGGAAGAATATGTAATGTTAACAATTTTAAATATGTAGGACTTAATTTGGATAAAAATGAGAATTCAACAACAGAAATTGAGAGAAGAATAACCGATGGAAGAACAATCACTGGTTTGTTGAACTCAGGGCTTTGGAATAAAAATATAACACACAGAACGAAGAAAACTATATTTCAAGTTCTGTTACAAAGCATTTTGTTACATGGGTCAGAAACTTGGACAGTAAGTAGAAATCAAGCCAATAAGCTGTTAGCAGTAAAAATGAATTTTTGGAGGCGATCGATAATAATTTAAAGAAGAGACAGCACAAGTATGCACGTTGAAAAAAATATATATTAGAAAAAGAAGAAGAAAAACGTTTGAAATAGCATGGACACCTCATAAGAATGGAAGAAGGGAGAATACCAAAGAAAATCCTTGATTGGAAAGCTAATGGAAGAAGTGGAAGAGGCAGACCTAGAGAACGTTGGCTAGTGAGGAGAAGTATGGAAGCTAGAGATTTGATGGAAGAAGATGCTTGAGACAGGAATCTCGGGCGACAAATCACATTGGATTGAAGGAGAAACACTGTTGTGGAATATTCGTAATAAAATGTATTATTATTATTATTATTATTATTATTATTATTATTATTATTATTATTATTATTATTATTATTATAGCGTAGCTGTACTTTAGAGCTGGCTCTGAAGGTATAACCTGTAGCACGTCATTGCATATTCATGGCATATACAGAGCTTTTACAAGAGGTTATAAAAAAGTCAGAAGACTTTAATGAGGTCGTGTTGAAGCTGTGTTTGATGACAGCACAGGGAATGTTTATTCTCACAGCTTAAAACCTCTTATTCAAAATACAGGGTGACCAACAGGCTAATGAATCATTATGGGGAGATTTGGAAGCAATTTGTTTTTAATTTCTTTGACCACGTAGTACTCGGATCGTCTTAAGACTGCGCCACCGTCGCAATTTTATCGATTGTAGACGTATGACGTACATATAAATCGAGTTAAATTTAAATATCAACGGTAGAATTGTTATTGTACGAATAGAAGTTAGAGGTTGAATATAATATTATTAATGCATCGAAGTTAATTGATTACAATCTGAAGGAGAAAGTGAGGCTGGAAAATACAGCTAATGGAAGTGAATGATTACATATGACATATTTTTTTCTAAAAAGTTTGGTTCACTTTTCAAAATCGCGTTTTCAAATAATAGGCTTAACTGTGAATTATGTAAATTGGCATGCCGTATATTTATAACGCTTGCGTTCGAATTGAAATATCCCTTTCTTCTCTAATGAACTAGTAAATTTTCTGATCAAAATGTAAAGGTAGGTGATCTCATTATAGGGCTTGGAAGGCCCTTGGGGTAATAGGAAACTAGTAAATAGCCTTCTTATAAAATTACATATAATATAATTATGTTTATTGAATCTTTAACTACGTATGTGACTGGAGTTTCATTGAGAAAATTCTGTTCATCTTGAATAATGTACAAACTACAATAACTATAAAATGTATATTTTTTTAAAATATTAATTTTAATACAAGGCAATAAATTAATCATGTTATTTCATTTTTAAAAGCAAACAAATTAATCAAGACAGGTCTGGTTACTAAACAGAGTTGATGTGCACGCATTCACATGTGAGTAGTTCAGAATAGTGAAACAATGCATAGGTTTTAGTTTGAATTTATTTTTGCTACATGCTTATCAATCTAAGGTATTTATAAATTTTCATTTTAAGAATATATAAAAACCTTTACTTAAATTACTTTGTGGTTTCAGTTCTTAAAACGCACAAAAGCAAATAGCATATCATTACTTATTAGACCAGGCTCGTCAGATGGTGCCGCCATAGCATACCATTATCCAGATCCTGTTTGATATTTGTTAATGGAAATAACACAAGAAGTGTTACTTCGTATACAATTTTTATTTTTACTTCAGAAAATTTTTACAAAAATTTTGCCAATATTTTTGTTGCATAGGTCTAACATTTTCAATTACTTTGTAATAAATAGTGATTTTCCGTATTCACTGTGTTCATCTAAAAGTGAAATTGTTTTTTAATAAACACTTGGGAATTGTGTAAATTATTTTAGTCAACTTACTAATTGATGAATTTTGAAAAAAAGTTGAAAATAATATAGTTAAAGACATCTGAAAAGTTGGCAAAGTTCTCGTAATTTTATACTGAAGAGAGTAAGAATAAAACGTGCGAAAAACGTTCATAAAGTAGCATTGCTTGTGTTGAGCTTTCAATTTTATTTTTAAAGAATGGAAAGGATAGCGTACTTTTCTTGCGATTGATCCACCGTAGCCGGCTATAGTAGTACCAGGTAGTACCCAGGTCATATTAAGATGGTGCAGCGGTATAAAATTGTTTCCAAAATTAAAGACAGAGAGGCCACTATTCGTTCTCTATGCTGTCCAATGCCTTATTTTAACGATGGCATATCATCTACATCAGCTGGTCAGGTCGGCCGGTCAGGCATCAATGCGTCTATAGCAGAGTCGCCCAAACTTATTTGTATCGCGAGCCAAAGGCCTCTTACAGCTGTTCTGTAATATTGTCATTATTTATTAAGTTTCACAACATCTTCCTGCGTTCAATTAATCTACTGCCATTCTCCTCCAAATCTCCCTGTCATTCTAATCTCCATTGACCAATCCTTCTTCTCTCATGCTGCTCCAAACACTATCAACCCACGTTATTTTTTACCGTCTTCTTCTTCTTCCAAGTGGCACTCATTCTAGTATTCTTGGGAATCTGTTTTCATATCACCATACCATTTTATTATTATTATTATTATTATTATTATTATTTTAAGCGTGTGTTGATTTGATACTTTTCTTGTTATGTCGTTATAACATATTTCAACAAGTTCTTGTTATATTACAGATAGAGTAATTTAATGCATTGTAAAATATACAGTCAATAGACCCAATTCACCAATTAATAATTAGAAGAGTCAACATGTTTCAACAGCGAAGTTGTCATTTTCAACACTAAATATTGACTGTAATTATATTTCAGTAATATTTAGTCTTGAAAATGACAGCTTCGCTGTTGAAACATGTTGACTCTTCTAATTATTAATTGGTGAATTAGGCATATTGACTGTATATTTTACGATTTTATCACCAAGAATCATTATTGTATTAAATATAATGCATTGTTCAAATAAACTTACTTTGAAATAAAATAAACTGAAGACCATAATGCAATTGGCAAGGCAATTAGCTGCAAGTCTGAAGATCACTGGTTGGTTTCCCAATGGTCTCAGTATTGTGATGGCTCTGGAGTTGACGCTCAGGAATTTAAAATTGTGATATATATTTAGTGAATGTAATTATATTTGACTAACAAGAAAAGTTAAAAGAGGAATCTGGCTGATATTACGTGCCAATTGTCTATAAAGGTGGGATCCTTAAGACCTTACAACCAGAGCCTCCAAATTCCTGTAGTGGGAGCACCTTACCTTCTTTAGTTTTTTATTGAGTTGGGAGGGCACCACGACCTGGAAGATGCATTGCGCTATCCCAGTATTATGGAAATAAGTGGAATGAAAGTCTATTGTCACTGTTAGGCAACTTGTAGGTCGTCTTCAGGTCCGCCACTCTAGGTTCTTCTCCCATCATCAATAACAACTTACATTGCAGATGCTGCCGGAGAGATTTCTCAGGTCGGATCATGGGAGAGTGGCGTGTTGCGATCTTTTAGGACGGATTGAGTGTGAATCAGAAACATGCAAATTTTTGGGTACAGTAAGGAAATTGAGATATAACAAAATTGTAGATTAAGGATATATGTATTAACAATAAGAAGAATCTCAATATGGTCTTTGTTTTCGATCTTTAATTATGTTATATAATAAGTAGGTCTGATAAGTTGAATAGTCTGATAGTGCATTTGATGTCTGCACGGACGTGCGCGTGCGCGCGCGCGTGTGTGTGTGTTTTTTCTAATTTGTTTTCTAGCAATTTTTTTAAATATTAATGTACGGAATGAGACTTTTTTGTAAATTTATTTATACACGTGGTCTCTTCGTGGATGAGTGTAGATATGTATTATTGTGATGTAGTGTAGACATAGAGACTGGAAGTAAATATCAATAAAACTAAATATATGGTCACACGTAGAAATACATTATATAATGGAAATGGACAGCTAATGACAAATGAGGGCAATTTTGAGGAAGTGGCTGAATTCAAATACCTAGGAAGAATAATCACAAATAGGAATGAGATGCACAAAGAAATTAAACATAGGCTCAATTCTGGAGATGCATGTTATTATGCATTGCAGAGACTTTTGATGTCCCAACTCCTTTCAAAAAACGTTAAGCTGAAAATATATAAAACTATTATTCTACCAGTTATATTATATGGGTGCGAAACATTGACTTTTACTTTAAGGGAGGAAATGAGATTACGAGTATTTGAGAATAAAGTACTTAGGAAAATTTTTGGACCAAAGAGAGATGAACAGACAGGTGAATGGAGAAGAGTACATAACAATGAACTACATGGTCTTTATAGGAAGCCAGATATAATAAGAACAGTTAAGTCTCGTAGACTACGTTGGGCAGGACATGTTGCACGTATGGGGAATGAAAGACTTGCATGGAAGCTTCTTGTAGGAAAGCCAGAGGGAAAACGCCCAGTTGGTAGACCAAGAATGGGGTGGGAGAATAACATTAACTATGATTTGAGGGAAGTAGATTATACAGGGAATGATTGGAAAACATTAGCTCAGGATAGGGATGCATGGAGAGCTTATGTCCGCGCGGCCATGAACCTACGGGTTCGATAGTGCCAGTGAGTAAGTAAGTAAGTAAGCGTAGACATAGATTTTACTTATATGTAGCCTATTATTGTTTTTGATACAGGTGTATTTGTAGGTATTTGTTTATATCATGATTAGTTTTATTTTTTATTCATGGAAAAGTAATGCACGTACAGCCAAGTAGGCCCGTGCGCAATGTAAATGCATATGTGCTTTCTTTCTTCTGAAAAAAGGCAATAAATTCCATTATCTATCTCCCGTTATTTTTGTGTTGGGTTAGTTGCGTCCAAAGGGAGGTTACAACCCTCCTGTTGGCCGCTTGCTCAGGCTTGAAGACAGCACCATCACTAGATCCCCGCAAGCAACGTCTGTGGTTGATAACCAACTTATTTTTGCTAACATGAGATAAGATAAAGGATGATATGAAATTAATAAATGAGAAATGAAGGGGTGCGAAGAGGGAATGAAAGTGTTGGTGGAATGAACTTCGGGAGATGGGAGGACCCCAGTATTGTCCTCTACAACCGCCATATTGCAGTCGCCAGCGCTAGACAGGCGTATATCGAAACAATCACCTTACCTTCATAGTCCACAGATGAAGTGAATGAAAGCAGAAGGTATTTCATACTCATCATAAGGATTGTACTATAACTTACCTTCATTTAGACGCTGAGCGGGCTCGTTGGACACACTTACCTCACATCTAGGCCCAGCCGTCCACCCCTTGGGATACCTCGGTCGTCATGACCATACTCCCAAGTCCTAGTTCTAGTCCTCCCTATCCTATGTTCGCGTCCACGTTCAAGTTCACGGTCCTTACACCAACACCCCAGGGAGAGAGTGTTGGAGTTTGCAGTTCTGGGAATTGCTGAGCTACATAGTACATCAGGTCGCTCAATCCTGACGACCCCACAGTTGGTCCACGGGCTCCATGAGCCTAGCCGGGAGGACTGCTGTCGCAGATCCACCGACCATTCCCCTGTTCTGCCTCCAGGGACGTGTCCTGCAGCCGTTGTGAGACCGGCTAGGGCTACAAGCCCAACAGTGTGAGACTTTTAGTACATCCAGGTGCTCATCTCCTGGCGACCCCACAGTTTGTCGACGGGCCCGTAGGCCAAGCCAGGAACCAGTACAGTAGCTCCCCGCTGGACTGGTCCGAGCCGAGCCCTGGTGTGCCCCCAGGGACGCCTTCTGCAGCTGTTGTGGACCAGCACGGAGCTCGCAAGCTCCAACAGATGAGCAACTAGTACGACAAGGCGCTCAACTCTTGCCTACCCCACTAATGGTTCACGAGTCCCTTGGACTTAACCGGGAGGACTGTCTATCAGATCCACCGATCTTTTCCCCAGTGCACCAGCTGGGGACGTGTTTGGTTGCTTTACCTCACAGTGAAACATTAAAATATAAAGTAACTAAACGGAATAAGAAGAGCAAATTTAATTACTGTAAAACACAAAATATAAAATTAAATACGCCTGAAATAAACTACAGATGTGAGTGACATTATGGACTGTTCCTATATTCTCAGGTAGTTAGTCATTGTATCGCTTGCAATTCCCCGTGTCCCCCTTCGTCTCTTGCTTTCATTCTTCTATTCTGTGAGCTATACATGAGATATTGCCGACGAATTGCTTTCTATGCACTGCGCGGATGGATACAGAGTTTATAAATCAACAAGTAAGTCATACATTTCAGTTAACGTTCATAGAGGTTTTATTATGTGTTAAATAAAAATTGGCAACTTTTGTCGAATTTATGGCTTAGAAGTCAAATATAATAAAATAAAATAGAAGAAACAGAGATCTATAAAAAAAAGGGTTTTTACAAACTAAAATGGAACAGCTGAAAGAAATGTGTATTGGCAGAGCAATAAGAAATTTTAACACGCGATTCAATCAATACTTTGCCAAACATGTAATAGAAACAGGCCACCAGCGTGTTATTGCTTTTCTATAAAGAAAACAACTCGAAAATAAATGTCCTCGGAGAAATCTAAACAATAAAAGAAGCCAAGAACACACACTTACTTAACGAAAACACACCCAATTACCTAATCCTCTTTACAAAATTTTGACAATCAACAGTTAGTACCGCCCTTTATGCAAACGATGGAACATATATTCCGAAAGGCCTCCTGAATATTTCACAGCGTTATATAGTTGAGGAAGACTGAGATCACGGGTAGCAATTTTATGTTTTTAACTTTTACAAACGCTGCTTCGTAATAAATTTTAAGAGTATTTACAAGTTAATATCCTGGTCGATTTATTTTTGCACAAACTAACTAACTTACTGGCATTCTCGAACCCGTAGGTTCATGGCCGCGCGGACATAAGGTCTCCATACATCCCTATCCTGAGCCAATGTTTTCCAATCATCCCTTTTGCAGGCAGGTAGAAAGCACACTAAACAGAGACGCTGGCCTAATCTGTGTTTAAGAGAATATGAGGCCACTGCAGGACGTCATCGCACACCTGGAACGAAGCGGGAAATTTAAAATACCCAACTCCACCGAGAACAAAACCCGGGCCGTCGAGGTCTCTAAGTTTCACGCCACTGCAACGGAAAATAACATTATTGTATACAAATATTGTTAATATAAAGCTTTCAGAAATAATGTATTTTTGTTTCAAAGTGACGTGAAATAAAATAAAGAAGCTGCAGTAAGAAAGCAGAAATAAATAAAGAATAATGTTGTAGTAGAGTAATTAGAATGTAAATGAGGCGTGAAACTGTCTGCACGAGCGCTAATTTTAAACTTGTTCCAAGTTCGTCGACCTACGCATTCCTATGGAAACGATCCAAGAAAATCCATCCCTTGAAAATATTGTATAACACAATGCGGAAGTCGACAAATATGCTGCATTGCACGGTTTGCTTACTTAATTACTCACTGGCACTAACAAACCGGTAGGTTCATGGCCGCACGGACATAAGCTCTCCATACATCCCTATCCTGAGCTAATGCTTTCCAATGATTCCCTATATAATCTACTTCCCTCAAATCATAGTTAATGTTATTCTCCCACCTCATTCTTGATCTACCAACTGGGCGTTTTCCCTCTGGCTTTCCTACAAGAAGCTTCCAGGCAAGTCTTTCATTCCCCATACGTGCAACATGTCCTGCCCACCGCAGTCTACGAGACTTAACTGTTCTTATTATATCTGGCTTCCTATACAGTTCATTGTTATGTAGTATTCTCCATTCACCTGTCTGTTCATCTTTCTTTGGTCCAAAAATTTTCCTAAGTACTTTATTCTCGAATACTCGTAACCTCGTTTCCTCCCTTAAAGTAAGAGTCCCTGTAAATACATTCCGAAAATCCCAGTTTATGTCTGAATAGCGTCAACGTAGCTCTACGAATGTCATAAGTAATAATAATGTAAGAGTTTCGTACGGGAATATCCAACAGAAGGCGCCTAATCATGTACGTTTAAATTTGTCCATTAGTTAGAAATTAATCTAGAGAAAATTGGTGTAGGTTTTTTCAATTCCTTTCAATTCATTAATTCATGTAACGTTATGTCGCTTCTAGAATGTTTGGTTGAATTCAACAGGTCGTGTAATGTATAGGCCTATGTATCACCATCCACGCAAGTATTAGGCCGTGTGGCCTGTTTCGGTCTCAAACAGGAATTTTCCATCCAGCGCTTTTCTGGACGTCCCAGCGATCTTTTGCCTTGAGGCAGTAGCGAAGTATGGCTTTTGGAATTCTATGAGACGGCATTGGTTGAAGATGGGCTTTCCAGTTGTTCTGGTAGTTTTGTATATGGTGAAGAATGGGTTCTACATTCAACTCTTCCATAATTTCCTCATTTCTTTTATGGTCCCAGTTTGTGTAGCCTGCTGTACGGCGCATAAAACGCATCTCATTTGCTGTCCCGACCCAGGTTAGAAAAGGGTGGGAAGAGGAGTAACAACCTCGTTAAAAAAACCAGGGTTCAGTACGCCCGGCTGATAGTACCCTGTGAGGACACCTTATCTAGGGTACAGATACTACTGCCTTGCAGTTCGTCATTGGTTTGATTAAGGCTAGATGAAGAAAACCTTGACCAAAAATTACCTGGTCCTCCAGGTTGGGGTTGATGCTTCAGGCCAATTCCCTGTTCGTCACAAAAACATAACAATGCTAAAAAGCCTAAAGATTTAAAGCCGGACGGAAATAAACCAAGACGACAAAAGCAAAGCGAAAGATATTTCTTATTGCAACATGGGATATTCGAGGGGTTCAAAATAAAATGGTTGACATCATAGAGGAAAAAAATATTTATTTTACCTGATGGAGTTAAGACTTTTCCTCTTCATCAGGGTTAAATTATACATATATTAACAATTACGAATTATCTACATGGTTAATAATACATAATAGATATAGGCAGGCTACACAATGTAAACTTGAGAATGGAAATAAATAAAAAATAATAATAATAATGATAATGGATGATGATGATAATAATAAAAATAATAACCTATAATTAGATTAAGTAATTGGCTCGTTAAAGAAAGTATAAAATATAAATAAATAATAAAAGTATACATGGAACAAGGTTATATATTATTTTGTCTAAGGAAATGTGAAGTGAGCTTCTTTTTAAACTGTTTTTGAGTCGATCAGTCCTTCATGTACGAGGGGAGGGAATTCCAGAGTCGTGTGGCTGAAACAAGGAAGGATGAGGAATAGTGAGATGTTCCATGTGTGTGTGTGTGTGTGTATATATATATGGTATGATAAGAAAAATAAATGCCTGGACGGGATTAATAAATGCCTGGACGGGATTCGAACCCGGATCTCTATACATATATATATATATATATATATATATATATAGGCCTATATATATATATATATATATATATATATATATACTGTGTATAGTCAGTACTTCTGTGAAAGTTGACCGAAATATATTTTAAAATCATGTTATAAAATGTAAATTATGTTTAAATGAGTCTTAGAAATGAAATTCCAACCCAGCGTTTGTCTAGCTGGCTGAGGAAATTCAGTAAAATAAAAACTCTGGTTGGTAGGAAACGGGATTTAAACGCGAGACCTAAGGGTCAGTTTCACCCACAGAGATAACTGTATTACACCAGTTTTCCCCGTGTATAATGCATAGCTTAAACTGGCGTAATACCTCTGTTGGTGAAACCGACCCTTAGTCTTTTTCCAATTATATTTCGGTACATTTGAATACCTTTAGTTATATTAGGCCTACATCTAGAATATTATAAATCATTGTAAATGAAAAAAAAACTATGGAACGAATAAATACGTTCAATTATTTAGGGTACTCTTTAAGGATACAGAAAATCACAAGACGTGGAAACAAAATTTAATAGATGTATGCACTTCTGTGGTACAATACAGCATACACTGCTAAAACTGTACAGGGTGGTAGAATTGCCACTCTTACTTAAGTGTCACACTTACCTGATTAAGAATAAATAATAGTTTTAAAAAACTAATTATCTATAAATCTAGGATATTGTGTTATGAATATTTTTTTTGACATTTACATGTAACATATTGTCATTTTGCGTCTGGAATCTTTAGTTATATCCATGAAACCGTTTACTTCCATTGATTGTCACGTGTTTCCTGTTGACGTTTTCAAAGCAGCTCACAACAACGACCATCTGGTAAACGAAAACGAACCCAATACATGTAACCCCCTCTACCAGATCTTCAGTGAAACACCAGTTTTGAATCCTGCCGATGATGGGACAAGTCCCGAAAGCGCTACAGTTAAATAATTAATTAAGTTGAGGAGACGGACCTTTCAGGTGAATATTCCATAATTTTATATTTATTTTTGAATAATATCTCAAAGGAACACATCATGAATCTTATAAAAGTTGAGAAAATATTCTTGGAACGCAGGAATTGTGCAAGATAATATGTATTGGAATTGAGGACGTCACCCTAACAAAGATGTATGATTGAATATGTTGATCTGAAATAAATGAGATTTAAAGTTTGGTCCAAACTCATTCAGTTGAAGTAAAATGGAGTCTCTACCTTGATATACATTACTCTGTCCTACATCTTTAATACAGAAACCAGTTTTAATAACGTAATGTATTAAAATAATACCAATTTCCTTTCATTTCTGCATACATCCTTTGTAGGGTGGAGAGGTTGGATGGACATTTTATTATTTTGCAAAATTTTACGTAGAAAATAATGATTGGAATGAAGATCATTCACCGAAGTTTTGAATGCATCCCATTTAAAACATAACATATTAACACATTTTGGTATTAAAAGATTCCGGGCTATGTGGTCGTGGTCTATAACTGGCGTTTCTTCCAGACGTTTCTCCCTCAACTGCGGAGGGCATCTTCAGTGGCGAGCGCTTCCAGCTGTTGTTTCCCTGTCGTAGGCTCGACTGCAGCCCGGAATCTTTTAATACCATGATTACCAGCCGTGAAAGCCTGCATTCCACAATTAACATATTTTCCTAATTAGAAAACTAAAAAGTTATCTCTCTCAATATTTTGAACTAAATATCAAATGCTACAAAAGCCTCTGGTAATCTAAAGTTTGAGAATGTTAACAAAATAATAACTGTAAAATCATGATTAATATATAGCACATGTCTTCAGTTTCTTCAGCTGGAGGTCCTAGTTTTGCCTTTTCTATTAAATCTTCATGCCAATCCCTAATATATTTTTCCTTAGTCTATTTAAGCGGAATGTGCTTCCTCTTTGGGGCCGTGACAAGGTGAATTCACTTGCTACGTACTCTCTTTTCCAAAACATGAATTCGTTGAATGTATTACCATATTAGAAGCAAACATTCTCCCGGAAGGCTCACAAAGAACTTGGTGGCATTTGTCAATCTCAAAAGATACTTGGTTTTTTCATGAGATTTGGATTCATGTTCCTGGCCATTCTTTGAAAATAAAACTGTCCCATAAAACTAAACATGGTTGCATTTTTTTTCACAAGATCAGTAACTTCAAGATATTCTTTATTAGTTTCCACTGTCGAATTTTTTTTGTCTTATTACTGTATAAACCAAAATTTCGGTCAAATTGTGAGTAGCTGTGGCCTATAACTGGAAATATGTACAACATTTTGACATTGTGCACTTTTGAAAACCAATAAATAAATATAATAAATTTAACATGTTTATTCTGGCCCCAGCACCATCTGAAAAGGCGTATGTTCATTATGTATGAGATGTTTGCAGGCCAATTTCTTACTTTGTTGCCTTCCATAGTTTCAGAATTATTATGGAACTGCAGCGTTTCTAACACAACTCACCTACACATGCACGAAACACAAACTAATGTACGAACATCTGATCACCTACAGGACTGACGCAATGTGGTTGGTACACTTGTACTCTATCTACAGTTGTGCCATCTAAGCAGCTCGGATTTACACAACATTTTAGTACATGACAGAACAAGATCAGTACTTTAAGGATATGCAATCGCCCTAATAAGGTCGTATACCGCCATAAGTCGTTGTTAGGGTGACGTCCTCAATTATGGGGTTTAGTTAGGAAACTGGTAAAACGGGAAATAAAAATTCAGACATTCAATTTTAAAAATAAACAATGTCTTATTTATACATTTTACAATATGTTATACATGTTAATGCTATAGAGCGTCCCACTCGCAGCAAGGCTACCGTGCGGTGTATACCTAACCTCCCGCGTATACTATTCACTTATTACTTATTAAGTTGTTATAATTATATAACTGTAGTTATAATTACATTTTTATTGTTGAATCCTTTGTTACAGCAGATCATACATCAATTTTATAGCCATTTAACCTAAAATTGGCAAAACAATTTCTCGTATCACTTATTTAAATGTGGCGGACCGCACTGAAAACGAAATCGTACATAACTGTTATTATTAGGTATATTGTATAACTCCACACACATTTCAGTAATTTGTTATCGTTAGCTTTCTTCTGTTTTATGACGTGCGAATTTAAGGGTTAAAGAAACTTGGTGTATTAATCGCGGATTTTCAGTGTTCCAATACGAATTGATTTGTGAAACAACATGTCCACCCTAATGAAACAATGTCTTATCTGAGAATATTATTAAATATGGGCCAACATTGCCGCCAGCAATATTTTGTGAAATTGAGTTACAGAAATTTGGTTGGGTTTCATCGCGGGATGGTAACCGTAGAACGATGATCACTGTGTAAGGTTTTAATGTTAGAAGTTTGGTACCGCTTTGTGCTGGGGATTCTTAGACTCGTGTCGTACAGATTTATTTGGAGACCGTTCGAATTATGCTCCTCCATTCCATAATAATTCTGCCCAAGGGCAGGTCTTTCACTGCAAACATAGAATTATATGCTATGCTTTGCAGCTTTACTAGGCAATGATGCTCCTATGTTGTCCATTTTTTCTTCCGTTAGAACCCTTCATTTAGGTTTAGGACTTACAGCATCAACTCATCCCGTTTTACTTACTTTATTCAAAAGACATCTAACTGGAACTCTGCCTGGAACTGAAACTCTAGGAAATGTCTGGTGAAATTGCCTATACATCTATTTATGTGTTCCGGTTTTTATTTGTTATAGATAGAAATTGTTTGCACAAGCGTGAATTTGGTTGGCATTTCAGCGGTGTAATAATCTAATTAATTCAGTGACACACGCGTTCTTGAATCACATGTTCACAACATATCTGTATCTTTACCTGAAACTGGAACACAAAATTATCACTCACATCTTCAGAAGACACGCAAACTCAAGTAATTGAGCGCTGACCGACAGTCGGTGTTATACCTTATCCGCTCTTGGAGTGATTCTCACATAAACAAACGCCAATTGTATACTTCTGCCATTCACACCACAATTACTGCCACATTGACAGGGAGATGACACAGCAACAGAAGACTCGACACTTTCAGCCATTTTGTTTCATGAGAATCGACTGAAAATGACTCAAATGCATTACTCTTATGTAATAATTTATTTTAAGTTGTAATTATTGATTAGACATATTTTAGAATATTTTCAATGTTTTGAATATTATTATTTTCATTCACAAAGAATAACAAGTATATTCAGAGGACATATTTTTTAATTTAATGAAGGGAACTACTTTTTCGCCTATTTATTGCTTCTACATCGTACGTCGGTGTCCATAACCAATGAAAAGCGAGCAGGTCACATGGTTTTGTTTTGACGAGGATCACTTTAACAGCGGACAGCGTATAGATAAGTCACATTGAACCACGCGCACCTCCCGGCCTTGCTGCAAGTGGGACGCACGTTACATTGTAATTAACATAAAGAAGTAAACGACTTGAAAAGTTACTTTGCTTCATAAGTTGTTGAATTTAACAATTACAATAAATTCTATTTGAAGTAGCAAAAAAAAAAATGCTATAGATATTTTACTCCCTATACAGTCGCGTAACCATTAAACGAGAAATGACTATAACTTTCAACTCTAGGACTAACTTTAAGAACTTGTAGCATTAACTTCAATTCTAACCGAGATTTTTTTTATTATATAAAACTTGCCTCATTAGAGGATTGCCACAAGAATAAAGTGATACAGACAATTAATTTTCGAAATTCATGAAATAGATTTTTTAAATACATTTAAAAAATTCAAATTGTAATTGAAGTATATTCTATAAATTATTAGTTTTGTAAAGATGATTTTTTAAAATTGAAATTGATCCTATAATGGAAGCGATGGCAATTTTAGAAAGGTGCACTCCGTCCAAATCTAAGGAATTCCAAAATGTAGCTAAGAATCCTGGTATAGCACCTCTTGCCCCCATCATCAATCCTGTGACAGTTATACTATCTAGTTGCTATTTATCTTTGTAGTAGTCAACTGTTGGCTCATATATGGCTTTCTTTTCACAGTCAACTTCGTCAGGTTGGCCACTATGAGTGTCAAAAGGAATTGTGGGATCTAATGTCATACCAGTTTTAGAAGATGATCTAAATGCAATAATAAAATTAAACTAAGCTCTAAGTTTAAGCTACTTAAATTAATAAATGAAATAGTATAAACATGATCACAATAAATCCCAGTAACGTAGCGAGTTTAGGCCCACGGTGTAAGTCCTATAGATGTAAAATTTGGATTTTAGAAAATCACAATCAACCGTCCTATATTCCCGATCCTAAAGTTTATGGAAATGGATTTTTGATTGAAATTTTAATTCATTTTATACATTGTAATGAGAGTTTCTAAACATTTTGTTGAAGCAGTTGCAGTTATGCAAAGAGGAAGTAAACCACCAGTTTTATTTGATAAGTTATGAGGATTGATAGTAGAAGTTCGCAGCCGGAATTTCGAAACGAATTCTTGACACTTTTAATCCACAATTTCACACATTATGTTGGCATTTCATTACTTCTAATGCGTACATATTAGCCTAAATAAATATTTTTTATTTATTTATCCTGGTGGAGTTAAGGCCATGTGTCCTTCTCTTCCACTCACCAGGACAAACATATGTTACATCAGATTTTTTTTTTCAAATACCCTATGTTGTCATTTCGACATTCCTGGTTTCTCTGCGTACTTGTAACCCACTTCTGAGGTTGGATCGCCTGGAAGGCGGGGTTACGCTCCCCGATGATATGTGAGGTGATGATAATGATGCGCCAGGAGAGGCCTTAAACTAAACTTAATGTAATGAGGTGAATATGATATTGATAATAATGATGGCCAGATGGTGTTCAGGGACCGTTTGGACCTTAAAGTTTCTTGACATTTATCTTACAGGTGAGGAAAATACCCCGAAAAAAACCTCACCCAGGAAACTTGTCCTAACCGGGGATCGAACAAGGCGGCACGCTACCTCGAGATCACAGGGGTGGGTAAAATTACTAATTAAGTTTGTCTTGTTTTTTTTTTATGGTTCGGTGTTGTGGGTATTACAATGCATGGTACTATGTTATTATATTTGGTGGCGGCATTGTGTAACTCTGTAATGTATTGAAATGGTTATAGCATGAAACAAAATCTATATTCTACTATATATTTAAATATGTCCTAAACCAGTTTGATTGAATATTTATCAGGCCATGTTCTTCCTGATAATTAAGGATATCAAAATCTGAACAGCGCTGCCGACCTTAGAAAGCCCTTGGCTATATAGTCGGGTCCTCCATTCACATCTACATGTGACATTCACAGAGATGGATCATCATTCAGTCAGTATATGAGTGACATGTGATGAGACTCCAGCCGTTATAGCTGATTTCTCAACCTGAATTTTCTATTTATTTTAGCTCTCCACATTTCTCACAATCTGGTTGAAATTGCATTAGAAAATGCCTTCCCTTACGGAGACTCGTGCCTTAGTTCGTTTGGCCACGGTGCGGGATAATAGTATACATTTACATTTTATAGTTAGTTCTTTTTTGCATAACTATGTCCAGTTAGAATTACTTGAGCACTTAGTTAAAATTAATGTTTTGTTAACTTTTCAAGCCGCCTAACAACCGATTTAAATCTAACATCTAATTATTCTCACTAAAATCTTTCATTTGTTTTCCCTCTTTCTTTTTTATTGAAGAGGAACATTAATGTAACTGAAACCTGAAAAAAATATATTTAACTGAAAAGTGAACTATTATTGTGTCACTAATTCTGATTTACTAACTGAAATGCATTATTTGTATACTTTCTTCCCTTTTCCTAGATATTATCTGTATTATTCAAGCTACTTAAGTTTTAATTCACTTTTAAAGCTAATCTTATTCTTTAAAGATTATACAGTAATGTTCTATTTTAATTTTATTTAAACCATAACTATTATGTAAGTTTAAATTACAGTAAGGAAAAAGTTAATTTCGTGTTTTTTATTTGCTAAAGAAATAATGATTCTCCAAGTAGATGCTTTCTTATAATAAAAACAGTGTTTAAAATACCATTGATTATTATTTTATTTAGGGAATTTTAAAACTCACCTTATAACATTGGGAAATTTCAAAACGTATCCTAATCTCAAACATGTCTAAACTTTAAGTTTATCTTAACAACTTGTTTAATTATTTATTTGTGTTAATATATTCACAAATGTCATCATTTAGTTTTATAAAATGGCGCTGCGCCACAGTTAAAAATATGAACAATCACATTGTCGAACACTTCTACAAATAATGTACTACAAATGTTTAAAATATGAATATCACAATCTCTAATTTGGCAGCAGTTTTAAAGAGGATTAAAAGACCTGAAATGTAATTATTTTCATTGTTACTTCCATGTTTATTGAATATACATCCACCATCTGTCCACTTGCAAGTAGAAAATAAAGTAATGTTCTTTACAGTTTATGTATCCTTCAAGATCTTCGGAAACTAGAAGAGATATTATTTTATTTATTTTCTTTTTTATCTAAGAATATTAACTTTAGATTTATCTACCATGTGTTTTGATTTGATATATGAAGGGTAGAAGGAGAAAAAAAGTAAGCCAATTTTTCTGTACAACATAGAAAACGCACCCCCTGTTGTACAATATCCATACTGCATTACCTACAACTAGAGACTGACAACAATTGAGAAAGTCAAGTCCCGCTACCAGAAACGGATTCTCGGCATTGGGAAAACAGCACAATTGAGACTAACGTACGTACTGTCAAAAGAGAACTTCTTCATCACGGACATCAGAGTGCAGTATTTCCTACCAAACACCAAAGCCTACGAGGGGGCACTCCAATTATTGAACGAGAAGAACAACGCCATCTTAACAGACGCCATGACAACAGAGGAATGGAAGCGGGCAAACTATGAGCTCCGACACATAGTAACACGATTCGCTACGCACGGTTTTCGTTACAAATGCTGCCAAGACAAGACATTCCACCAACCGAATGATGATTGCGTGTGCAAACTGTGTAATAAATACTGTGAAAGATACCATGCACAAAACTGCAAAAGAATAAAATTGTCAATAATAAAATTAGGACTAGAATAGTCAATCACCGATATTTTGCACATTGTGCGCATTTTACTATTATTATTACCTGACTGCCAAATAAATATATGGCTAAATACATCTTTTACTGTTTCACATTTCCAAATGCTAGTACTTTTCATAGAGAATCTGATATCACTTCAAATTCCATTTCGACAAAAAGCGACTTACCTGGTTCTACCCTTCATATGAGATCTGTGACACTTTTCAGTAATCCATTTTTGTCATTGACGAGTAACATATGCCTAGTTTGAATTATTATAATAATTATTTTTAAAGAATAAATTTAAAAAAATCTTCATAATAATTAATAATATATTATTAAAATGGCCAGTCATGCATAAGTTTTATTTTATTGGTATTCTAACGCAAACAATTTAGATCCCCTTTTGATAACCCTTTCTGCATTGGACGTTTGTTATATCAACTACTTCATTTATTAGATGCACACGATAAAATCGCCAGTAACCCACTAGATAAAAAAAATATAGCCTTGTACCAGAAGTATTAATTTTTCCCATAGATGGCAGTATTAATTACCTAAAGCAGATCGAAATAGCTGGTAATGTTCCTTTAAGTATTTATTTTTATTTAAAATATACTTGAAAGTGAATATTTTATGTATACTTCATCATGTGAAAAAATGAGTCTAGGTTTTATGAAATTTCTTCCAATCTTCCAATGTTCGATTATCTTAATTTAGAACCTTCGTGACCTTTAGAAGGCACTGTAAAACCTGTAATAGTTGTTAGTCTGCATTAATTTTTCTAATAAGCTTTTATTTTTATTTTCAAAACTCAGAGTTAATTAGGAACTGAGTGAGAAATGCTCATCCATCGTCTTAATAGATACATTTTCTCATAATTTTAAGCAGCACAATTATATTAGGAAATAGTTTGAAAACACATTACATACCAGGTCTTTTTAAATCCCCAGACGCAGAGAATATGTTTGACTAGGTTATCTTCCAGAACCAGAATCCCCTAGTTTTTGACTAACTATGGCGAGAGGTCCTACAGTGCCCGGGGTGAAACTACCTTGAGGTCTACCCCTGCTACTGTAATAATTCCTCTCATAATGATATCCACCTTTTTGCATCTGAGCTGTTTCGTACAATTGTTTCTGCATTACTGCAAGCGACACTTTATTTGCTTGCAGAAAGTCTTTCATAGAAATCATCTCCCCCGATAACCTCCTCCCTCCAGCACCTTCACCCTCTGAATCATATCCCATGGAATCAGAATCCCCATCTTGTGTCTTTGTGTTACCATCTGACACCACTCCACAAACGGGTGCTCTTCTACCCAGCGCTGCTGTTATGTGGGGTTTACGCCGGAGGTTTCGAGGCATTCCGGCGCTTGAGCGTCTTCTTCGACGTCTTCTGCTTTGTATTCTCATAGAATGGCGTCTCCACATGCGTCCTGCAGCACCTGTAGCGTCCTCAAAGCACCTACAGTCGAGGCGAACAATCATCCAGTTGAGGGCTTGCTTGATCACTATGGAAGTCACGTTGAACAAGGAATAAATGCAACAACAACCCAACACGATGAACACGAAGTTACCAAATCTGTACCAGTGCACGTGCGGGTACGATGGTTCCTGAAACAATAAACATGTACATTACATCACTTCACAAATTTAATAGTAATAAGTTGTTTTGGTTCAAGTTTGCGTGCAGACACAGTTACAATATGGTTCCTTGACAGGGTCAGGCTAAGACACTGGGGGCCTACTTTAGGAGGCAGCAAAATATTTTTTTTTAAAGTTCGTAACGTGTTTGAATTTAATTAAACATTAGTAAATTACAGAAAACTTCATTTCTATTTGTTGAAACTTTTATCAACTTAATTTTCAAGTATGTACTTTGATTAATTTATTGTAGGGACATATTATTGTGGATTTATTTTATGTCCCACCTCATTCGTGCCCTGTCTACTGGGCGCTTTTCCTCTGGATATCCTAACTGAGTTCCCCTTATCCTCTTTGATTCCTCATTGTGCCACTTCTCTTGGCCATAGCAAGTCTACTGATTCTATTGTTGTGAAACAAGTGACTCTGTTCTCCTTTATTTTTATGAATTTGATTGATAATTTATGAGGCCGGTGTTTTCTCAGATAATTTGTAGCCAAAATTTCTTGAATTTACCTTACAGTTGTGAATAATCACAATTAGGAATTTCAACCCGACCGAGAATCGAATCCGGGTCCGTTGCGTGAGGGAATGATGCTACTCCTGAGCTAGTTGTGGTAGTCAAAGAAAATTGTATATATGTTATTCTTCATAACATTTGTATGCATATCAAAGTTTCTCTTACAGGTTTTTGTATTGTAGATCCTCAATTGTGCAATTATGTTAGCATAAATACATAACGTTTAGAATAAATTTCCCTAAGAACAGTTGATATTGTAGTTTCTCAATTGTACAATTTTGTTAGCAGGAGTGCATTATGTTTAATTTAAGGTCAGAAAATTTAGGATAAACTTCCCTGAAACCAATTTGCATTCTATCTCTTGAATTGAACAGTTTTGTTAGCAGGAGTGCAGCATTTTAGCATAAGGTATAAAAAGTTAAGAATAAATTTTTCAGAAAACAGTTTGCATTCTAGCTTTTTAATTGTTCATTTTTTTTAGCAGGGATACTATATTCTAAGCGTACTGTGAGGAAGTGTAGAATACATTTGTCTGAAACGAGTTTACATTGTAACTCCTAAATTGTACAATTGTGTTAGCAGGAGTGCAGCATTTTTAGCATAAGGTAAAACAGTTTAGAATAAATTTCCCTGAAAGTAGTTTGTGTTGTAGCTGTTAGAAGTAGTGCAGCATAAGGTCAGGGTACATATACTGTCTTATGCTCAGAAGAACAATTTCATTTAACAGAGCTGGAGTTAACTTAACGGCAGAACAAGTTTACATTGGTGTAATTGAGAAGAATTAGATGTTGTTTTCATTTCTGTTTCAGACATAGCTGTGCTGTGCGCAACCTACTTATTACTGAAGGAACATAAAACGCTACCTATGTAAGTTAAAGTTCAATGATTATAGCACGTTCTTTGGAAGTAGTTCAGAAATAGAGGGTTATAAATACCCTCCCTCTTTTAATTACTTAATTGTACTCATATTATGAGTCTTAGAATAATAAACCAAAAACTAGAGAGAGAAAACAAGTTTATATTTAGCTATAGGTGTTCCAGAATAGGTGCTCCTAGCGTTATGCTATACGTATCGATGTGACTATTTAACTCATGCCCCAATGGCCAATCACGTTTCAATAATTTCTGTTTTACAACCAATCAGAGTCGTGTTTCACGAAATATTTATCAGTGTTATATTTACCATATTAAAGGAAGCTCCTCCTTTTTAATATTCTGAACAGGTCTGACCATAATTTTGCAGTGACTGAGCGTATGAGAAATCCGGCTACCAGATTGTATATATAGTGCAGAGATGTCAACACATCCCGCATTTAGGAGTTAATATATAAACATTTGTAGCAATTTATTATACCGCCAAAAAAAATAAACCACTGTTTGCACTTTCATAAATGTATTTTTTCCCAGGTAACAATCCAGAAAAATATAATTGTCATATTTACATCATACGACATCAGAAATGAATTAATATACAGATTGATGTGTTTCATTTTTTCTCCACTAGAGAGCATTCTTACAATATTGCGTTCCTTTGGCAATAAATAGTATGATCTGGTTGCAGTGATTAAGAAAATAAGCAGATGAAGCGTACCTATCGCTTCTCATTTGTTTTCAAACATCGCCGTTTACATTAAATATATAAATATTTTAAAATAACTATAGTTAAATAATGATTTGTGAGTAAACAGCTTAATTTTATTTGTTAAATAGTCCTAACAAATGCCACTCTTGATTTCCAAATTCTGTAGATAAATTAGAAATCACTCGTGGCATTACTTATGAATATTAAATAAATTAAACCAATGTATCTTACAGGGTAGAATCTCAATTTAAGAGTTAATTCAATTTTGACAAAGGAAACATGGCGGCTACAAAAGCGGGTTTTTTTTCGGATTTCAGGTAAACGACCCGCCCCCTCTTATAGTGATCGGATTTCGCTGGTTTTGGATAATGACTTCCTCATTTTATTTGAATAACTTCGTTGCGAAAGAATCAAAATTGTGCCCGCTAGAGCGATTTCTAAATCTCCGTTCCTCGTGAACTCCATTTTGCTGATTAGCGAACTGACCTTATTTTTTAAAACTGATTGCGATGTAGGGAGATGTGTTCCGAAAAAACACAAAAATTGCGACGTCTATATCTTTAAAACACATACAATACAAATACACACATCCATATGTATATATATATATCATTTTTGTCATGATCATTTTCGGTATCTACTAGATAGAATCAATGAAAATATGAAAAAAAAAATCTTAAGAACAACTTCAATGTATTCATTCCTTCGAAATTTATTATTATGATTATTATTATTATTATTATTATTATTATTATTATTATTATTATTATTATTATTATTATTATAGTCCACCGCTGTGGTCTCGAGGTAGCGTGCTGCCTTGTTACGCAGCGGGCCCGGGTTCGATCCCCGGTCGGGGCAGTTTTTCTGGGTGAGGTTTTTATCGGGGTTTTTCCTCACCTGTAAGACAAATGTCAGGAAAACTTTAAGGCCCAAACGGTCCCCGAAATCATATGGCCATCATCCTTATCATTATCATCCTTACCATTATCATTATCATCATCATCCTTCACCGGTGTGGAAAGCAACGGGAAGCTACCACACCTACACAATTCCCTAGTAAAGCTGCAAACATAGCATGAAAATGCTATGATTGCAGTGAAGGACCTGCCTTCGGGCAGAATTACTATGGATGGATGGATTATTATTATTATTATTATTATTATTATTAGTATTATTATTATTATTATTCAACTAAGATGGTATGGACATACAATGAGAAGAGGGAACACAGAAACAAACAAAGAAGTAATAGAAATGGATAGCTCCTGGAAAAGGAAAACCAAAGGTAGACCAAAGCCAATGTGGATAAAGGGAATTCAAGACAACATGAAGAAGATAAATATGACAGAAGCAGACACGCAAGACTGGGAAGTGTGGAAGAAAACAAAAATGTATATTTTGGTTGAGGAAAGCTGTGTAAATAACAGAAACAATCCTGAAATAAATAAAAAAATATTATTATTACTATTATTATTATTATTATTATTTTATCATTATTATTAAAAACAGAATATCTTTGATTGGATACAACAGATGAGCTAAAATGTAATTCAGGAAGAATACGTAATGTTATAACAATTTTAAATATTTAAGATCTATTTTAGATAGAAGTGAGAATTATGTAGCCTATGTAAATTTAAAGAATAATCATTGATATGTTGAACTCAGGGCTTTGGAATAGAAATGTAACACACAGAATGAAGAAAACTATATTTCAAGTTCTGTTACAAAGCATTTTATTGCATGGGTCCGAAACCTGGACAGTAAGTAGAAAACAAGCCAATAAGCTGTTAGCAGTAGAAATGGATTTTTGCAGGCGATCGACAAGAACTTCAAGAAGGGATAAGGTCAGAAACAGCACAATAAGGGAAATTATGCAAGTTGAAAAAATAACATATTAGAAAAACAAGAAGAAAAACGTTTGAATTGGTATGGACACCTCATAAGAATGGAAGAAGAGAGAATACCAAAGAAGCTCCTTAATTGGAAAGCTAATGGAAGAAGTGGAAGAGGCAGACCTAGAGAACGATGGATATATGGAGTGAAGAGAAGTGTGGAAGCTAGAGATTTGAGGGAAGAAGATGCTTTAGACAGGAACCTCTGGCGACAAATCACTTTGGATTGAAGGAGAAACACTGTATTGTGGAATATTCCCAAATAAAAAAAGATTATTATTATTATAGTTATTATTATTATTATAGTTCTTCTTCTTCTTATTATTATTATTATTATTATTATAGTTCTTATTATTATTATTATTATTATTATTATTATTATTATTATTATTATTATTATTATTATTATTATTATTATTATTATTATTATTATTATTCTGATCCTCATGTGGGATGGACGCAGGTTTTTTCTCGTCTTCATGAGGACTGTACTAAAATATACAAATAAGAGGTTATCTCATCGTAGTATTTGATTGCTCAGCGTTGAAAATGGACACACATGGACGGATTTGCGTGATCTAAAAACATAAAATTATCAACACAGTGTCTTTTTATGTTGTATTCTTCATTTTAAAATATCCAACACGGCATAAACTTGTTACAAATTAAGTTTGAAATGCTGATTTTTAAATAAAAAACTTAAATCGCTCATTTAAAAATATAGCAAGCTATGTGTAATTTATTTTGGAGAATGGGAGTCGTAAATTTGCTTTGTGACGTCATGAAATCCCTCAACTAACCTGCGTGGATACGTAGTCACCAAATCCGATGGTAGCAAAAGAAACAAAGCAGAAGTAAATGGATTCGAAGAAGCTCCAATCTTCGAAGGGGCTATAAACTGCGGCTGCGCAGGAGGCAAGCACAGCTGAAGCCAGTGTTAGATACAGCATGACCCAATACACGCTGGGCTTCCAGTTGTCCAGGCTGGCGTCATCGTCATCCATGTCATCGGGCAGAGAGGCCCGCGACACGCGGGAGGCTCGTCGTGCTGACAGCGCTCCTGTCTCCATGCGCTTCTTAATTCTGCGCAGATGGATTGAACGCAGTAGGAACGCTAGGAATGTTATGATGCGTTCTAGGAACAGGTTGAAGAACAGGATCCCTCCAGAACAGCCAAGAAAACCGTGCCTTTCCAGCTGTGGTTTGAGGCGTTGTGTTTCCATAACCTGCAAAAAAAAAATAGTGTATTTATATAATCAATTGAGTTGGTGTTTACTTGATGAAAATCCATATTTATTAATTAAATAAAAATAAAACGTAGTTTTATTTTATTTTCATATTTATTATATAATTCAGTGACAGCTGTTTCGGTACACTGTACCTTCTTCAGACATGTTAACAAATTATGAATTGTGTTCCAACTGATCTAAGTAACAATACAACAATATTTATTTAAATTTTTAAATTTGTTAACATGTCTGAAGAAGGTACAGTGTACCGAAACAGCTGTCACTGAATTATATAATAAATATGAAAATCAAATAAAACTACGTTTTATTTTTATTTAATTAATAGTGTATTTATAATTACATGATATTCTAAAATTACATTTCATGATATAATGGATGTGCTATAATGTATAATAAGAACAGTTAAGTCTCGTAAATTGCGATGGACAGGGCATATGGCATGAATGAGGAATGAAAGAGAGGCACGGAATCTTATTGTAGGAAAACCAGAGGGAAAACGCCCAGTTGGTAGACCAAGAATGTGGGAAAATAACATTAACCATGATTTGAGAAAAGGTTATATAGGGGATGGTTGGAAAATATTAGCTAAGAATAGGGATGTGTGGAGAGCTTATGTCCGCGCGGCCATGAACCTACGGATTATTAGTTAATAGAATTACTTTTAGGCGCTGACTTGTTTAAAAAAATGATTAATAACCTATAATGTTGGTTATAATAATACAGTTTGCTGTGTTTCATTATTTCTCCACCAGGGTGCATTCTTACAATATTGCGATCCTATTTGACAATAAATAATATGATCGAGGTGCAGTGATGAACAAATGAAGCATAATCAACTCTTTCTCATTTGTTTTCAAACATCGCCGTTTGCATTAAATATATAAATATTTTAAAATAACTATATTTAAATAATGATTTGTGAGTAAACAGCTTAATTTTATTCATTAAATAGTCCTAACAAATGCCACTTTTGATTTCCAAATTCTCTAGATAAGTTGGAAATCACTCGTGGCATTACTTATGTTAAACTTTCTATTCTGTCTTCGGGTTTTTACTACTGGTGCCGTCTTCCTGTGCCAAACCTCCAAAGCCTACGATTTTGGGCATCTTCAATGCTTAGCCCTCTTGCTTGCATTACTGTCTTCATGTTTTTCTTCCATGTTAACTTTGGTCCCCCTCTTTTCTTCTTTCTGATATAGTTGCTTCGGTCATCGCTCATCTTCCATTCTTAAAACATGTCCTAACCATATTAATTCCTTCTCCTCAATTCTTTCTATTATTCTTTCTTCTGCTTCCATTATGTTTCTAATTTCCTTATTTGTGACATGTTCTAATTTAGACTTTCTGGCACTTCTGCGTAAATAATCCATTTCTAGAGCTATTAGTCTATTCTTGTAGTACTTATTGATTGTCCATACCTCGCTTCCATACATTGCAACAGATTCCACCAATGTTTTATCAATATATAGGCTATATTTTTGTCTTTCCTAATATGATAAAGTTGATAAATATCGAGATGAAACACGACTGTGATTGGTTGTAAAACAAAATTCATTGAAACGCGATTTGCGATTGAGTCCCATTTGAGGCGTGAGTCAAATAGCCATAAATCTATTTTCTATTTAATATTCATAACAGCTGTTTTTATGTAAGTAGATAATTTATTTGTATTTATGACTTTCATCTGATGAAGATGCATTGAAACAGCTGTTAAATAAAATATATATTTATGAAAGTGTTATAAAACTTTGATAGTTTTGTTTATTAAATACATTATGGATTTTCGTAAAGTAAACGCCAAATCAATTGCTGGTATATTAATGCATTCGTCTTGAATTTTGTGTAGAATTTCAGTTATTTTCATTCGGGTGGTGATATGAAATGATTAATGATGTCGATGGGTTTAAATAATATTTGACTTGAAAACTCATAAAACTACAAACAAAAACTGTCGTAAATCTATTAAAATCTGTAATATAGTAGCAAGGGTTGTGAATAATGCATCCCTCGGTTCAAAAAAAAGTTCGCATTTTATAATTTATTACTCTGTCAATGATTAGATCGATATTGCAAGATTCTATTGTATCATCATCATCATTTGAAAATAAATAATACGGATTCTATTAAACCTGCCATACTCTATCTGTGCGACTGTTCCATCCATTTTTCTATGGCACTTTTTTTTTCGTTTCCTTTGGTACGTAGTGTAGGCCCAAAGCTAGTAATGATAATACTTTTTTTGTCCCGCTGACATATCTACCCTATTTTTGTTGAAATCATTATATGTATTCTAGATTATTACTCATTTCGAATTATTTTCTAACATCCTATTTATTTCTTATTCTATTGCAATTCTAATTAACTGACCCTAAACCTTATGCCTTCTATTGGTTCCAAACCTCAGCCAACAGAATCCATTTTGACCTAAATTCCATCCTAATATCATCTAACCAATATAACCTATGCAGATACCTTTATAATGTTATTTCCCCTCGGGTTTCCCAATAAAAAATATTGAAAGCACTTCTGCTGTCCCTTATTGGAGCTACGTGACTTACTCGTTCCAATCACCTGGACGCAGCGCAATGACCATAACAATATTTTTAAAAACATTACAGAGTTCTTCATTGTGTAGCTTTCTGCATTCTCCATTCTTATGCTTATGGAACCGGATATCCGTCCTACCCATGTTCGAAAACTTTAAACTTTTTTCTCCCTTTTAATTTAACTGGCCATCTTTCGCACTCATAGAATACTACATGCGAGATTTTTTATATATTTTAATATTTACATTCTTAAAAAAATGGATGCGAAATATGGACTCTTACTTTAAAGGAGGAGGAAATATTACGAGTATTTGAAAATAAAATTCTTAGGAAATATTTAAACTAAAGAGGAATGAACAGACAGGCGAATGGAGAAGACTACATAACAGTGAACTACATTATCTTTATAGGAAACCAGATATAATAAGAACAGTTAGGATTCGTAGCCTGCGATGGGCAGGACATGTGGCACGAATGGTGAATGAAAGAAAGATGGGCATGGAAGCTTCTTGTAGGAAAACTAAAGAAAAAGCGTCCAGTTGATAGACAAAGAGTGAGGTGGGAGAATAGCATTAACCATGATTTAAAAACAGTGAATGTATTCATAAAATATTGCTATTTCCAGACTTTAGACTGCTCAACAACATATACAAGATTACAATGGTCACCGCTAGGATCGCTGATTTACAAGAGTGTTGCTATTACTTATCGAATGTCCAAATAGCTGAGATACTTGTATGCCCCTTTTTCACTCATGATATATCTATCTAACGACCCAATGTTGGGTCTTAGCCTCTCCTTTGTTAGGAGTTACTAGTCCAAGTTCATTTAGTTACTATTATTTCCCTAAAGATGGCATGAGTGTTAATACAGAATATGATTGAAAAAAAAGCTCAGAAAAGGGATATATGGAGAGTTTATGTCCGTGCAGTCATGAACTACGCTTCGATAGTGCCAGTGAGTTAGAAAAGTTGTAAATAAAATCTAGGAATGAAGGGTGGGTCTAGGTATGTAGTGTTGAGCAGTATATAGCTACTGTTTGTCAGTAAATCTTGTGTCAACGCAGAGTCTGATCACGTGCTACAAAGCCTCCTGATCTCAGAACAGGAAATTGTTTCACTCCCTGCTTGTCCCTTAATCAAATGGCGTCTAGCCAACTTTACATCTTTGTTCTGCTGTCTCTGCTCATAAAATACATTTATTTTGTGAAAATAACTGACAAATTGTTGTTATAAAACACATTCTGCTTTTCATTGAGGGTGACGAAAATAAAACAAATACAAAAACATACAGAAAAGTTGAATGGAGAAGACTACATAACAGTGAATTGCATGATCTTCATACGAAGCCAGATGTAATAAGGACAGTTAAGTCTCGTAGACTGCGATGGGCAGGACATGTGGCACGAATGAGGAATGAAACACGTGCATGGAAGCTTCTTGTAGGAAAACCAGAGTGAAAACACCCAGTTGGTAGACCAAGAATGAGGTGGGACAATAACAATAAATATGATTTGAGGGAATTAGTTTATAGAGGGAATGATTGGAAAACATTAGCTCAGGATAGGGCTATGTGTGGAGAGTTTATATTCTCGCGGTCTTGAACCTACGGGTTCGATAGTGCAGTGAGTTAGTTAGTTAGATAGATAATTGAATGAAATCTTTAAAAAAATACGGTGTGTAACTTAGTATGTATAACGTATATGCATGAACTAATATATGTAGCCGCGATATTGTTTAAATTGCACAGGTCAACATGATTTTTGTCTCATGAGTACCAATAGTTGTACTTAATGCAGTTTTTTATCGTATTTTTAAATATGTATTCGGAATTTCTCCATCGCCCACAGTTATTTTTATTTCAATTACAATTAATTGATTTAAATAATTATTTTTTTAAATTTCTGGTTAACAAACTTTAAAGGGATTACGTCAAAATCAAGTGGTGCACCCTGAGTTGCAATCTGCAACGAGACCAGTTCCACACTGCGAAGAATTGCCCTCGAGAACGTGACATTAGATGAAGAGAGCTCAGATTCTGATGGAAGTAAGGAAGAAGAAGAAACAGATTTTGATGATGCAACTGTTGAACAAAGCTGTTCATCTGAGCCTCATTTATTGACCCAAGAAGCTCTTAACGATCTCATACGAGATTTAAAGTCATTCAAAAACCAGTCTGAAATGCTTGGTTCCCGGCTAAAAGGATGGAATCTCTCGGAAACCTTGCGTGATGGAGAAAACCCGATATCACATTTGAATTCAGGAGAAAAATACTCTCAGAATCACATTTTTTTTTTTCTCAGACAAAAAAAAAACTTTTCTTTTTTGTTGCTCAGCGTTATTGTAAAATATATGAATATTTGGGTGCGCCGTAACATAGTTCGTTACGGCCGTAAGCTACAAGCCAGTAGGTCGGGGGTTCGCATCCCCATGAGTTTAGTATTTTTAAACTAGTCTAAAACCGTCTGACAGCTTGTGATTAATGGACATATTTTGAAATAAAGTTATCAATTTTTACATAAATTATAAACGTAGGAGGTAATGTTCATGACTGAAAAATTATATTAAATACAGATAAAATAGTGAATGCAGTTTTAAAACAAAAGCGAATGGCAGCGCACTGGATTTTTTATTGTGGTTCTTTGTGGCGGAACAAAAGCTACGTGGGGTAATTAGCAGAAAGGTCGGGCTGGGGAGTACGGAATAATTTAATTTCCTTATTGTCTCCCCCCCTCGGTAACAAGAGCTCAATGAATCCTTTGTAGAGCTGTGATTGGTGTCTTAAGGTTTCTTGAGGTCATATCACTTGACCTGATTATTTTCTGTGGTTCTGCCGCAGAAAAAAAAAGTTAGTATAAATTACCCCAAGAAAAAAAAGACAAGTCCATCATTGTTCCTATTTAACGTAAATTATATATATATTTTTCAAATGCCCCAGTTTGCCTTTCGACATTCCTGGTTTCTCTCCTGATATGGCGTACTTGTAACCTACTTCTGAGGTTGGGGCGCCTGGAAGGCGGGATTACGTTGCCCCGATGATATGATGGGTGATGATGATGATAATGGTGCGCCAGGAGAGTCCCTAATCCTAAGTTTAACCTAAGATGAATATGAATGATGATGATTGCGATGGCCATATAATTTCGGGGACCGTTTGGGCCTTAAAGTTTTCCTGACATTTGTCTTACAGGTGAGGAAAAACCCCGATAAAAACCTCACCCAGAACCCTGGCCAGCTGCGTGACAGGGCAGCACGCTACCCCGAGACCACAGCGGTGGACTAAATTATAATATACAATGTGTTAAACAGTCGGAGAATGTAAGAGTGCTGATCTCTTTTGTCTCCACAAGGAGCAGGCATACAATGTGTTAAACAGTCGGAGAATGTAAGAGTGCTGATCTCTTTTGTCTCCACAAGGAGCAGGCATACAATGTGTTAAACAGTCGGAGAATGTAAGAGTGCTGATCTCTTTTGTCTCCACAAGGAGCAGGCATACAATGTGTTAAACAGTCGGAGAATGTAAGAGTGCTGATCTCTTTTGTCTCCACAAGGAGCAGGCATACAATGTGTTAAACAGTCGGAGAATGTAAGAGTGCTGATCTCTTTTGTCTCCACAAGGAGCAGGCATCGCCACATTGATCGTACACCAACTTACGGAAAGTTCTATAATGGCATTACGTGTTACCATTAACAGGAGAAAGGAGAAGGGCAGCCATTTCAGAATCCCAAGACATTATTACGCATTCAACGTAACGAATTAACAAAATAGTATATTGAAAATTTACTCAGGCAGGATTGTCCAAGGTAGCATGTCATTATAAACCAAAGGGATTAAGATTTAAGATTTTTTAAGATTTAAGATTTATTTAGCCTGGTGGAGTTAAGGCCATGTGGCTTTCTCTTCCACTCACCAGGACAAACATATATTACATAAGAATATAACAATCTTAATTAACTCTAATATTAAACACTAAGTAAAAATTTGATCAAAAGATAATATCTAATATACATATTACGATCTATAATACAACCAGTTAATATTAGTTAAAATTAAGACTAAAACTAATAATAAAATGTATACAAGCAAGACATATTAAATTGTCCCTGTCTAATGTATATAAAAAACAGGAAAATAGTGAGATATAGAAAACTAATTTTACGATTATACAATATTTAAAACAAAACAAATAAAAATATTTGTTATTCTTAATATTATTTACATAAATAATTAAATATATTAATATTGCTAAAAGAATACTATCAGTGAGGTGTATAAGTTAGTTTGTTATTAAATAATTCTTTAGTTTGTTTTTGAAGGATGTTATAGTTTGACAGTCTCTGACATAGGGTGGAAGGGAATTCCATCTTTTGGTAAGTGACACCGTAAAAGATAATGAATAATATACAGTGTGATGAGGCGGGATATAAAGCACAATGTGCTGATGGGATCGAGTGTCAAGATTATGTGTGTCGGATAGTCTGATGAAGCGGCGTGATAAATAATTAGGCGATGATGTGTGAAGTATTTTATAGAGAAGGGATAGGGAATGGACAGTTCTACGATCTCTTAGACGAAACCACGATAATTGTTCCAGGGACGGTGTAACATGGTCAAATTTGCGAATACCACAAATAAAACGTGCGCAAGAATTATGAACAAGGGATGTAGGAAGAGATAAAAGGAACAATTGAAGATGATGATGATTATAAATACGCATGTAACAATTTCAACTCTCATTTGCATCCATTTTATTACTATTTGTATGATTTACAAATTTAAAGTCTAAAAATAATAAAGAATACGTATCAAAATATTAAACAATTTAAGTGATTTCTAACCTCAAACCTTCCACTTGATTTACCGGGAAATGAGCCGCTCTGTAACAAGAAACTGTCTTGCGAACTGCGAAACCAAGTGGCTTTTCTACGTATGTCTGAAATTAATTTTTAAAAATATTAAAATCTTTTCGACGTAACTGTGGTCCCTCGATTTTGAATATGGCAACAAATTTTCACTCGTATCTGGAACTATTTTGTTTTAAGTTTAGTATTTCGCATAATCACAATTATAGTAAAAGTTTAAAACCAGTTAATTTTAGACGCACGAAACAAATAATTAAATAAGACAGTTGGCAACTTACACAAATAATTGAAAAAAAGGTTGTATAAAATCAAAAAAAGATGGATCATCTCAATTACACATTTAAAAAAGAATAACAGAGACAAAAAAGTTATTGGCACATTAAATTATATTTTATGGAGTAAGCAGGCAACTCTTGCCTAAACCAGGAAGTGAAGAAGAAGAAGCATATAATGAAGAGGAGTAAATTATTAATATATAACACAATTGTGAAGAGTATTTTATTATGTGGCGCGGGACGTTGAAGTAAAAACACAGAAATAAATTCTTAGTCACAGAAATTGACTTTTTAAGAAGATCAGCAAGAATATAAAAATTACATAAAATACAAAATAATACAATAAGAGAAATATTGAATGTAGAAAAGGATGTTGTATCAGAGATTAAAGAAATTCAGCCAAGATGGTGTGGACATATCATGAGAAGAAGGGACACAGAAACAAACAAAGAAGTATTGAAATGGATACCTCCTGGAAAAGGGAAACGTGGTAAGACCAAAACCAAATGTGTATAAAGGGAATTCAAGACAACATGAAGAAGATAAATATGACAGAAGCAGACACGCAAGACCGGGAAGTGTGGAAGAAAAAAAAAATGTATATTTTGGTTGCGGATACCTGTGTAAATAACAGAAACAATCCTGAAATACAAAAAATTCAATTTGAATAAATATTAAGTTGTACTAATAGGATTACACAATGATTGTCTAATGATCAGTGAGGATCTGCCTTTTTTTTTTCCTCCTCCTTTGGGATTAAGTTCAAACCAAATTTTACTTTTTTTTATTTAACATACAATACACCGAGGGAACTGCCACCCTTTACGAGGGAACTGCCGCCCTTTACGAGGGAACTGCCGCCCTTTACGAGGGAACTGCCGCCCTTTACGAGGGAACTGCCGCCCTTTACGAGGGAACTGCCGCCCTTTACGAGGGAACTGCCGCCCTTTACGAGGGAACTGCCGCCCTTTACGAGGGAACTGCCGCCCTTTACGAGGGAACTGCCGCCCTTTACGAGGGAACTGCCGCCCTTTACGAGGGAACTGCCGCCCTTTACGAGGGAACTGCCGCCCTTTACGAGGGAACTGCCGCCCTTTACGAGGGAACTGCCGCCCTTTACGAGGGAACTGCCGCCCTTTACGAGGGAACTGCCGCCCTTTACGAGGGAACTGCCACCCTTTACGAGGGAACTGCCACCCTTTGTATAACGAAATCTACCCTGAAATTTCTCCTAGAGAAACGTTGTGATGTACCAAGGCTGTGTCAAAAAAATTATCTGCCGTTTTTAACTGCAAGAAATAGAGATCGATGCTAGAATCAGCAATGGCAGCACACTGTACGGAGTAGATGGATTCCCTGCATGAGTAAGAGTGGAATGAAATGAGGCGGGACTTGGCGCGGACGGCAGGTAATGAATGTTATTCAATCTACCAATTCATCGATTGTATTACTTCCCTATATTTTAAATGAGATATTTGTCACTGGATTTTAATATCTTACAGTTCAAAATGGCATATATATATATATATCGAACCCGTAGGTTCATGGCCGCGCGGACATAGGCTCTCCATACATCCCTATCCTGAGCTAATGTTTTCCAATCATTCCCTGTATAATCTACTTCACTCAAATCATAGGTAATGTTATTCTCCCACCTCATTCTTGGTCTACCAACGGGACATTTTACCTCTGCTTTTCCTACAAGAAGCTTCCATGCATGTATTTCATTTCCCATTCATGCCACATATCCTGCCCATCACAGTCTACGAGACTTAACTGTTATTATTATATCTGGCTTCCTATAAAGATCATGTAGTTCACTGTTATGTAGTCTTCTCCATTCACCTGTCTGTTCATCTCTCTTTGGTCCAAAAATTTTCCTAAGAACTTTATTCTCAAATACTAGTAATATCCTTTCATCCCTTAAAGTAAGAGTCCATGTTTCGCATCCATATAATATAACTGGTAGAATAATAGTTTTATGTATTTTGAGTTTAACGTTTTTTGAAAGGAGTTTGGACGTCAAGAGTTTCTGTAATGCATAACAGAACGCATTTCCAGAATTCAGCCTATGTTTAATTTCTTTATATAAATATATATATATATATATATATATATATATATTAGACTATTAGTCATTCAAAATATCTCTGCAGGCGGAAGAATTACGAAGCTCGAGTTTGTTGCTACACGTGACGTCATGTAAGGCAGTGTATACTGTCAGCGTCCCACGTCCCATTCCCCTCTGCACTCATAGATAGCAGTGTCACGTGTTCTATTCCTGCATAAACACGACTGCAGTGCCCTCCGTGAACAACTGCGCTTACTCTTTGAACGGGTAATATAAGACATTTGAAAGTACTTTTGAGCGTGCAATGGTTGTAAAACTTTGTAATCGTCTTTCCCCCAAGGATTTCGCATCAAATTTTGAAAGCATTTGTATCACCCATTCATGGTAGATGAGCAGCCTACTGTATCTTGAAGACTCAATAAGCCTGAATACATTATAACAACGATATCGGGTTAATTTAGTATTTAGATGTGGAATTACAGGTAGACACATGCTATAGTTTCTCTCCCACTTGTTTCCGTGCCTTGTGTTGGAGAACTTTTGTACTCGGGGTAAGTTTGGGTAAAACAATAAATTTAGCAAGAAGTTGAGATCCGAATTTGTAAAGCTTCCCTCTCCACTCATCACAACCAATCCTGCACAGCTCTCTCCAAGTTGGTTCTTCACAAACTTTCTGCTATAATACGGAGGTGAAGAAAAAACTCAAGAGTTACTTTACTTTTACGAAATCATATAGACTACAGGGTGTTTCTCAACTGCAGACTCAACGACCAAACCATTGTTTTCATAACCTTAACCAAGATGATCGTTTGTCGACTCATTTTTACTAAATCACGTCATTCCTTTACAATAACATTTTAGATTCATTCAAAATACACCGTTCCGCACAAAAATTCCATGGTTAAATCCTGGTATACCGCCCACCCGAGGTAGCGTGCTGCCTTGTCACGCAGAGGGGCCCGGGTTCCATTCCAGGTAGGAATAGGCTCCTGTGTGAGTTTTTTTTCCTCACCTGTAAGACAAACGTCAGAAAGCTTAGGTAGGGCCCAGCGGTCCCGAAAATCATCCGGCCATCATCATCAACCTTATTATCATCATCATCATCATCCTTCACCGATCTAATGTGAAAGGTCCAACGCTCTTCTTCATGTAACTTAAATAATATAGATGTACGATTTTTGCCGTACGTTCAAAACCGTGCAATGTGAAGGGAGGATAACATGAAAGGTCTCACGCTTTTCTTTATATCTGTAAAATAATGTAAACGTTCGGGTTTTTTAAACTGTGAATGGAGCGTGATGCGGAAGTCAGCCATTTTAGTGACATGCTCACTCTTTGTATCTCAAATGCATTATTTTGTTAGTAGAATGTCATGTATATAGTGCAGTATAAACAACTTTTAACATTTCTGTGTAATGTTTTACTTTTTTTATTATCTTTAATTCAATTTTTTTCTTCATTTACTGTTTCTTTCCTTTATATTTCATGTTTACATATTTTTTACTCGTTTCCTTTTTGAGACAAGCATAGAACCTACACCTAGACCCAAAATGGAGATTTAAAATCCTCCATCCCGCCGGAAATAAAACCTAGTCGCCGGAGTGGAAGGTACAGAGCACGCCATGGTACGGACAAAAACCATTTATATCCCAATAATTTAAAGCTTAAACATCTTACACATTGGCCGCGGTGGACTAGTGGTTATGCTCCTTGCCTCTGGTCCCGAAGGTCGCGGGTTCAAACTCGGCCGGAATCGATGGATTTTTTAGGATGGAAAAATCCAAGGAGCAAGTCCTCCGGGAGGGACTTTAAGCCGTGGGTCCCGAGTCTGAAGATGTTTAGGCTCGTAAAAATTCCTTAAGCCTGAATGAAAAGGCCTCTAAGCGAAATTTACCGAATTTTCCCGTCCTAGTACTACCTTAGTTTCCTAGATGTCAGTATGAGGCGGAACGTTGACCACGGACCACTCAAATGACATCTATACGAAAACAAGTGTAACTAAATTAGTATGGTTCAAATTCTTCCCTGTAGGGGGGAGCACCTAAATATCTGTTAAGGAAAACACGGGCTTACAAGACAAGAAGAAAAAGATCTTACATTCCATAATATTATATAAAATAATTAATGAGGAGGCCGATTCCATAAGGAATCCCTAACAGGAGCAGGACCTCGAGTTGAAACCAGACGGGTTCGATGGATGTAAAGGATTGTGTTCTCTGACAGCTGCGGCAAGTGGATTCGTTAGAGATTGTGAAATAATTGTGCGACAGATAAACTTTAAAACGAGATTATTATTGCAACAATTTGTGAGCGAAGAGCTTGTAGAATTAAATAAAGATATTGTGGAGTTTTTCGACGTCACCCTGTTGTTTTATTGCGACTATTTAACTCATGCCCCAAATGGGAGTCAATTACCAATCATGTTTCAATATTTTTTTATTTACAACCAATCACAGTCGTTTTTTACCTCGATTTTATCAGTTTAACTTTATCACTTTAAAATCAAGCTCCTCCTTTTTAACATTCTGAATAGGTCATTACATTATTTTTTTCAGTGACTGCATGTGGATATCAGATTGTATATATATAGTGCACGAGTGTAAACAGAAAGTGCTTGCGGGATATATAGTATAACACATTTGTAGCAATTGATTACACAACAAAAAAAGAAACTACTGTTTGCACTTTCTTAAACTTATTATTTCCCAGGAATTTACATTCCAGAAAAATATAATTGACATATTTACATCACAGGACGTCAGAAATTAATTAATACCTATAACGTTGGTTATAAATTTCTCCATTAGGGTGCATTCTTACAACATTGCGATTCTTTGGCAATATATAATATGATCTGGTCGCAGTGATGAACAAATGAAGCATAACAATCGTTTCTCATTTGTTTTCAAACATCGCCGTTTACATTAAATATATAAATATTTTAAAATAACTATAGTTAAATAATGATTTGTGAGTAAACAGCTTAATTTTATTCGTTAAATAGTCCTAACAAATGCCACTCTTGATTTCCAAATTCTCTAGATAAATTCACTCCTCACCTCGTGAGTCGTGAATTTATCGATAATTTGGAAATCACTGGTGGCTATTTTTGTCATAGACCAATCATTTTGCCTCTTCATGTTGATAAAATTGCCTCTTCCTCTTCGTGATGAGAGATATCTCCGCAAATTAATTTATTTGACGACGATGTCGATTCAACAATGTGCGATCGATACGGTACAGCAAGAAATGTCAAAAGAAAGCTTTTATAAGATTCATGATGTGTTCCGTTGAGGCTTATTCAAAATTAATATAAAATTATGGAATATTCATCAACATAATAATTATTTTTAGCTTCTGATGTATTATTCGCTAAATAATCCAACCCGGGGTTGAGTTTTTCATTAGACAAAATGACTCGCGACTTTGTCTCTCGTGATTTCTTCAGAAAAACACAACCTCTTGTTAGATTACTGTTGATAAAACGACGCTATATATGAACTCACGGTATCCTGCGACATCTGCGAAACCAATGTTGCACTAACAAATTGCTCTAATAATTAATTTTAATTAAAATTTACTATCGCACAATTATTTGAGTCTCTGACGAGTCCACTTGCAGCAGGTTACTATATCGCTGTCACTACACAAATGACTCGCTCTCGCCCCTGAGTTTGGTTTCCTTCTGAAGAGAATTAAGCGTCGTAGATTTGTAACACGCATGATAACCTCATACTTAAAGAAATATGAGGCTTCTGAAGAAAAAAAGAACGTTCTGGATGCTTTCACGGCCAGAGTTCCATACCGACGTTATGAGTGTAGTTAAATATACGGCGTTATGCATCAACCGGCTATGCGTCATTATTTAAGTTTCGAGAAAAATACGTCAATCTTCACTATTTATTGTAGCACTAAACAAACAATGCTGCCTATACGTACGAAGACAATAGATTCTTCTCAATTATTATTATTATTATTATTATATATTATTATTATTATTATTATTATTATTATTATTAATGGATCATGTACAACGCACGCCATAAACATAAATTACCAGAACAATATACAACTAGAATCCTCGCGGAAGAAGAAACCCAGGAATTTTTCCTTGTTCGACGGTTAAACATCAACATTCTAAGAACGGGAACATTTGGCGTTTAGCTGCATGATACAAAATTTATGAACATCTGGTTTCATAGCCGTTTGTATCAAAAACATAGAATCTCTGATAGCACTGATGGTGTCTACATAATAAGGTTATATTTAAAGATTTGGTGCTAAAAGTGTGCGTACGCTTACTTCATGAGCCAGTGCAACAGATGGCATCAAAATCAATTTTTGTTTTAAATATGGCGCTTTGCCGGTTGTTGCATAATATCGTCCAAATAAACTGTAATGCAGGGACATGACCGTATTCTTTTATTTTTTAAAATGAACCAGTTTCGATCCAAAAATATTCCTTGAATATATTCATCCCTTCACGTAACAATATCAATATGTCATGCTACATGTAGCTTTGTATTTTGCTCACACCCTGTATTGTTACATGTCAAGAACTATTGCTTACTTTTTTTCCAATTTTCTTTATATTTTTCCTTATTTTATAACGTACTCCATTGTAACAAATTTCTCTTCGGCTAATGCTTCTAGTTCCATTTCTTTTCCAAGTTTCAACTTTTTTGCTTTATGTTAGTTGTTGTATTCTTTTATTTGCCTTTTGTCTGCATTTCCACAAGATTTCCTGTTTAGCCAAACTTACTCTTCTCTACACAAACTTTATATAATTTCTACCAATGTAGACTTTTTGTAACCTCACGGGCTACTGCGTATCATGTTATATTATTTTTTAAATGCATTGTGATCACTAATACCGGGTGCTTGTTATTTGTTCCTTCTCGTACAATCGCTTATTTAATCACATGACCTGTTTACATATCTAAACCTGCTTAGTATATTCTATAAAGGTTACATAGCTCTTCATCATTACAACATTATGCCTATTAAATAGATAGGTAGATATATTGAGATATACATATCCTTAGTTGTGTTTTTATTGTTGAAGATACATAATAATGAACATAAAAAAGTACCTAATAAATAATAGTTTTAAAAAACTAGAACAACACGCTTTATTAGAAAACCGAACTAAAAAAATGAAAAATAATTTTAATTTCCAACACGCTTGGGATAAATAATTTTACCATCAAAAGCGTGTGCTGCTCTATATCAATTAATATATTTGATAATAAACAGATATTGGTAAAAGTAAGCTTTCTAAGAAGACAATCTAAAAATCATAAAAAGCATCCCACGCTTTTGATGGTAAAATTATTTATCCCAAACGTGTTGCAAATTAAAATTATTTTTCATTTTTTTTAGTTCGGTTTTCTAATAAAGCGTGTAGTTCCAGTTTTTTAAAACTATTATTTATTTTTTATTTTTTAGTTTTAATATTTTACAGAATAAGATAAAAATGTAAATATCTTTAAATTCGATACTATTGTAGTATGAGCTAAAAGTAATACTCTTCTAAAAAAACCTCCCAGCCGGATTTGAACCAGCGACCTATGGATTACTGAAATTATATACCACTAGAGTTCACTGCTCTACCAACTGAGCTCTTAGAACGATTGACTAAAAACTCGACAATTCCGCAACCTATTATACCAGTTTTCATTTTTTTGATTTTCTGATGATTCTGGCCAGGATTTTAGAAACAAAATATGAAATTATTGTATTGTCACGGGTCCTTTACACATATACAAAGTTTCAAGTCGATCCGATGTTTCTAAGTGGGTGAAAATCGTGTTCAAAAATTCCGTTACATAGATACAAATACACGTTTTTTGATTTTCTGATGATTCTGGCCATGATTTTAGAAACAAAATATGAAATTATTGTATTGTCACAGGTCTTTTACAAGTATACAAAGTTTCAAGTCGATCCAATGATTTTAAGTGGGTGAAAATCGCGTTGAAATATTCCGTTACATAGATAGATAGATACAGGTCAAGCTAATATAAAGCGTGTGAAAATAGCCTACTTTCCACTAATTCTAAACAACAAGACTCTAAATCAATTAACAGAGTATTGCACGTGGTTTTCGGTTGTCTAGAGGGAAATTCGCGAGGTGCTTGTCGTATTGTCACGCCCCTGTACTCACCTCATCGCCCACTTTGCGATTTCCTTCACTTTGAAACAAAAGTTACGTAGGGTTAGATTCCAGTCACCCGAGGAGATAATCACCACCACACGAGAACCCTGGACCACCCCTAATTCAGTATAACGATTACTAAAAAAATGAACTGAATATAGAATATGAAGAAATTAATTAATATATTATTTGGGGAAAGTTGCAGGCGTCAGATCCCACGGTTAGCAGAAATAAACCTTAATGCAAAGAGGCCATAAATATTTAGTCCCCAAATTTAGACAGGATATCCTTAAGCTGGATCTCTTTGCAAACAACACGTTTGGGAAAACTTTATACTTCAAAATTTCAACTTAAAAGTCCAAACGAGGTAAACAGCCCCTACTATCCGTGAGAAGAAATTAAGAAGAAGGTGGGAGTTTAATAAAACATATTTACGCCTCTAGGAGACATGTGATTTAAAATAACCAATCAAAATCAGAGTTAGGATGTAGAACCATATGTGGAAATAAAGGGTCCTGACTTCGATACTAAATGCATGAGGACAGACCGACACTTACATAAACGATTTCATAGGGACCAGTTTGATACTCGAGAAAGGGACAGTAAATTCCTGCAAATAAAATAATTCTTTAACTACAAGTGATAATCCTCATGGAGTTAGGCATCGACAGCCAACTGCGCATCGCGTGTATTTTAAGCGCTAATTTAATAAAATAAAACAAAGTTATTTACTTGATTCACGATTGTCTGCTTTCCGCGCACCTCTCCTTCTGGTCCCGATATACGAGTAGACGCGACTGGCTACTGGCCATCAACAATCCACACCAATTAATATAGTGTATTACTGACAATTACGAATCCTCAAAACTTACTGCCACTAAAATAGTGCCTCAACCCTTGAGGAATGTTCCCGCCAATACTTTAAACACGTGTTTCCAGCGGCTGTACTGCACGCTTAATACTGGCCAATGGCGACTGTTTTGAGTTAGGATGTGGATCTGTGTAATTGTCCCACTTCACATCGCTCTTACTCACACAGGGAATCCATCTGCTCTGTCTTGTGGGTTGGCATTGCTGGATTCTGGCCTTGTAGTTAAAAACGGCAGCAAATTTTTTGACATGGCCTTGGTACATCACAATTCTTCTCAGGGAAAAATATCGAGGTAGGTTTCGGCGTGCAATGGTTGACTGTTCCCTTGTAAGTAACGTGGTTTGCCGAAGTGGTACGTAAATTGAAAATAGAGTACTTTAATGGGATCTATCCGCAAGTTGTTGTATCCAAATAACGAAGATTGCAGTGGGTAGCGATGGAATGTATGCTTTTAAATACTAAACTGTGGATAATGGGTGCAAATAAATGACAATAAATATTTATTATACAGGAATCCATTTTAAGAGGAAACCCCGCATCATTCTGCCGCTTGTTGTGTGTTACATAAGAAAGTAATCTAAAATGGGGGAAGTATACGATTGAACAGTCAATTTATTTCGTGGAATGTTACTTGCACAGATTTATGGCCCCCTAGATCAGCGGACCTAACTTAGCCTACTGTGATTATTATCTTTGGGCATACCTAAATGGAAAAGTTTATCGAAATAATCGTCATACCTTAGAAGAACTTAAGGTCGAAATAACACGTGCAATGCTGTCTATTACCGAACACAAAGTGGCAGATAATTTGTTTAAACGATGTGAGATATGTCTTACTGCGGACGGGTGTAGATAGATTTATGACAAATAAATGGTGAGTAACAAGCCGCTATGTGTAGACCTATTTTTTATAATAATATAAATTAGTTGAATTATTTGTATGTTGTAACTTCTGTTTTCATTTGCCGGTAGTAACGGAACACACTCCCTGCCGGTGCAAGCACAATAGCGGGTAAGTTACAGCCGCTGCAATGCTGTAAAAAGGTTTCCACTTAAAATGGATTCTCTGTATTATGGCTCACGAAGACATAGGTCTAATTACTAATTTTATTATTATAGTTACTACTATAACCTTTATATATAGACTTACTTTGAAGCAATTATTATTTAAGAAAAATTACGATAATTCATTTTCGATGGGTTAAAATGTGAACAATCGGTATTCTAGCAGCGTATATATATATATCATCATCTGCATTCATGGATTAGGTCTGTTGACCCGTTCCGACTTCAGCCCATCTCTTTCTAGGTCAACAATTCATTTCTGCCGCCGTTATCCTCATCAGGTTTATCAATCCGGATTTTCTTCTGCTGAAGTTTATAAGTTATTTTTTACTAGTAGAGGTTACCAGCCTCTAGCCAAACCCCTCTTCCTCGAGGGCAGGGGACTGGAATTTCGGAGTGTTCGTCTCCTAGAGAAGTTGCCTTCACTACGGCTTTGGGAACTTCTCTTCTCCCCATGTAACCCTGTGGACGGGGCCCTACCCAGGTACTACCCACTGGGCGAGTGGGACCTGGAGCTCACAAAAGTGCAGGGGCGCCTACTCCCTGGAGTGGACCTCTATCAAGGGTTCCACTCTGTTACCCTGGCGTATATATATATATATATATATATATATATATATATTATTGTGATCAATTTACCAGTGTCGTCTGCTGACTAAAATATGAGCGGAGCTGACAAAGAATGCGGGGAATTTTATAATATGTTGAAGCAAGTGGCTGCGACTCTATAGAACTAGCATCGACTGATGATTAAAAGAAACGGTCTCTTGCTGGTGATTAAATGAGACACTCATATTTAGCTCAGTTTTGATGACAACGGTGTCAAGCAACATCTATAAAAGTGATGGCCCTGGAGGGGAAAATATATTATGCATTACAGGGATTTTTTTTAATCTAACTTCTCTCAAAAAAGGATAAATTGAAAATATATGAAACCGTTATTGTCCTAGTTATATTATATGGATGAGAAATATGGACTCTTATTTTAAGGGAGCAGAAAAGATTACGAGTATTGGGGATTAACCTTTACACTGCTACGAACGGGTATATCCGTTAGCAAAGAAAATGCTTGTCATGCTATGGGTGTGTATATCCATTCTCAACTCCAAACGCCTGCTAGTTATATAATACGTATTGCATTGCTTTCAAACTAAGCAGGCATATACTGCCATCTCCTAGGAACCTAAATAAACTTTTTCCATATTTCTCCCTGCATTCAGCAAGGAGGGTTTTAAAGGCTGGAAATATCTCAGCAGTGAAAAGGTTAAAGATCTCAGAAAAATGTTTGGACCAAAAAGAGATGAAAAAACTACATACCAGTGAGCTACACGATCTTTACAGGAAACCAGATATAAATAAGAACAGTTAAGTCTTCCCCTGCCACAATTTCATTGCACCATTTCTCCACACTCATCTCATCCATTTCATTACGTTCATCTGCCCCTGTGATTGTGGGTCAGGCACCCTCGTCATTCACACACCTCTATATAAGGGGCTTCATCTTATCTCATCCCTCGACCTGACCCTGAGTTGGACACGAGTTGAGGATATTGATTTTATTTAAATCTTGTAGACTGCGATGAGCAGGATGTATGGGACGAATTCGGAATGAAAGCGGGGCATGGAAGCTTCTTGTTGGGAAACCAGAGGGAAAACGCCCAGTGGTAGACCAAGAATGAGATGAGCGAATTGCATTAACAATGATTTGAGGTAAATAGATTATATAGGGGATGGTTGGAAAACATTTGCTCAGGATAGGGATGTATGGAGAGTTTATGATCCTACGGGTTTGATAGTACCAATGAGTTATTTTTATGTAGAATGTTACAGTATGTTTTTTTTAAACCTTAAATAATTTATGTATGATATAGAACTTGTAAAATTGTATTAAGTCCTATGAAACGCTGGAGGGAAAATTTTCTATAGGATCGTAACAGGCCTTGGCCTAATACTTGGAAGGAAGAAGAAGAAGAAGAAGAAGAAGAAGAAGAAGAAAATTGTATCAAGCGTTTATAGTGTTTTCGATATCGTATCGCATATATGATCAATTGAGCATGGAACTCACTTCCCAGTCACGTCAATCGCTATCATTATTTAAATACAAATTAACTGATATCTTAAGTTCGACACAATGAAAACATTAACTGCATAACAACTATATAGAGCATTCCATTAATAATCATCTAGGAAGCTACTTACTTTATTTTATATCATTTTAATTTTATTATATTCTATGTTTTTATTAGTATTAACTAGCGTTAGATCGCATCACCATCGTCTTTTGTTTAGTCTATATTTTAAATTTGTAATATGATGTAATTTTTGTATAATTATACTATTCGCTGGTTGAGTGGAACAGAAAGCCTTATCTTAACTCTGCCAGCTAAAATAAAGCATTATTATTATTATTATTATTATTATTATTATTATTATTATTATTATTATTATTATTATTTATTATTATGATCTCTAGATGTAAGCTGTGTGTAGAAATGTCAACTTTATAAGATTTTACTTCGCTGTCATGTGTAGGGGTAGGAGCTTTCTTGTGTTTTTATTCACTCGGCCTGTGAGAAGCTGATGTGGGTATCAGCTTGTCTTGATATCGACTGCACGCGCGGATGTCAGCAGTTTTATTTGGTTTTCACTTCACCTGCAGTTTTCACTGAAATATTGACAAGAGTCAAGCGCAGTCCATTCTTGTTTGAGTCACACGTGCACGCGAGCCGAGTGATGCATAATTCCATTAATGCAGTTTAACCTCTCGCTTTATAAGTACTTTTTACATGCCACGTGCCACCCGGGCTTACTGTCGGGAGAGGGATTTTACCTATGGATCACAATATGATACTTTTTTGACTATACAAGGATATGGAGGGTCTTCCCGAATGAGTGATCAGCTCAATGTCAAGGCCTCCTCCGAGACAACACAAACATTAACACGAAACACATACATTCATAAAACTTGTAGTCAATGTACCCATTTCGCCAATTAAAAATTAAAAGAGTCGACATGTTTGAACAGCGAAGCTGTCATTTTCAAGACTAAATATTTATACAATGTATAGTCTTGAAAATGACAGCTTCGCTCTTATGTTAACTCTTTTAATTTAAATTGGTGAAATGGGTAGATTGACAACATGTTTTACGGTTTTATTCACCAAGAAGATCTTAAGTTTATTAAACATACTTTTATATTAAACTTGGCGAATATGATAATAATAGTCAGATGATGTTCGGGGACCGTTTGGGTCTTAAAGTTTCCTGACATTTGTCTTACAGGTGAGGAACCACCCCCCAAAAAGAACCTCACCCAGAAAACTTGTCGTGACCGGAAATCGATTCCGGGCCGATTGCGTTCGAAGCAACGACGCTACCCCGAGATCACAGCCGTGGACCAATTGATGGATCCATCCATCCATAGTAATTCTGCCCGAGGGCAGGTCTTTCACTGGAATCATAGCATTTTCATGCTATGCTTTGCAGCTTTACTAGGGAATTGTAGGTGTGGTAGCTTCCCATTGCTTTCCACACCGATGAAGGATGGTGATTATGATGGCCATATGAATTCGGGGACCATTTGGGCCTTAAAGTTTTCCTGACATTTGTCTTACAGGTGAGGAAAACCCCGATAAAAACCTCACCCAGAAAAACTACCCCGACCGGGGATCGAACCTGGGCCCGCTGCGTTCGAAGCAACGACATTACCCCGAGATCACAGCCGTGGACCAATTGATGGATAATTAAACTATAATACGTTATATCGTATAAAAGATGGAACGCCTTAGCATAGATGGTTAAGACAATACCCTACAAGTCGGGGGTTCGATTCCTGATGAGTACTGTGTACACGCACCATATATAACTTTACACTAGTAAAACTTACAAAACACTGATTCTGCTATGGACGGAACAATGCCCCTAAGCTGGCAATTCGCCTTCAGATATAGGCTACAGGGCTATTCAAAAAGAAGGAACACACTTTAAACATTTATTTCTTCCAAACTAAAAAAAATAAAAACACAATTCCAATGTTCCTGGTAAGAGAAAAGTTTGAACTCCGACATACTCTTTTATACGCTCTTGTTAACATATCTATTCAAATTTTAGTTGTTTTCAACAAAATGATGGATGCGGGTAAACTTAACTCCACAAAGGGCTGTGTAGTTGTTAGTCTTCATTGTTAAGTAGCAACAAGAGAGGAAGAAGATGGCGCGTAATCGATACATAAGTGTCAACAAGAAGGCGCCTCGATGGTGCTGGTTCACATTAAACTGGTTAGCGAGGTGTAAATATGTCTTGAGAGAATGCAAATAAGTTGGACATTCTATTCGCATTAATCAGTTTTATCACTTCACTGTTCAGAGGCTGTCTACAATCAGCTCTTCTTTCTCGAGTCCGCAAGCATGCGTGCTTGCTTCTTGACTAATTGGTCCGGGTTCCAATTCCCGATGGGGTTGAAAAATTTAATTGTAAAATGTTCTATCTCGGAGTTAGGAGAATTGGTGCTGTTTAACGAAATGTGAAGGAATGAAGCTATTGACGGTTTTCTCCAACCAATCTTATTAATTAACATGTATTAAAAATAAATAAATATAAATGACTACGGACTTACAGACTATCAGTTTGCAACAAACATTCACAAATTTCCCTTAATTAAAGTTCTCCATCGTTCTCTGTGTCTTCATCTGTTGCACTAAATTTCCACATTGAATTTTGAATGTTGTTCTTCCAGATTGTTCATGGTCTTCCTTTTCTGTTCATTCTTTCAATTTTCCCTGCATCCATCCATAGTAATTCTACCCGAGTGCAGGTCCTTCACTGCAATCATATCATTTTCATGCTATGCTTGCAGCTTTACCATGAAATTGTAGGTGTGGTAGCTTCGCGTTGCTTTCCACACCGGTGAAGGATGATGATGATGATAATGGTGAGGATGATGATGGTGGCCATATGATTTCGGGGACCGTTTGGGCCTTAAAGTTTTCCTGACATTTGCCTTACAGTGAGGAAAACCCCCGATAAAAACCTCACTCAGAAAAACTGCCCTGACCGGGGATCGAACCCGGGTCCGCTGCATGCAAGGCAGCACGCTACCTCGAGACCACAGCGGTGGACTTTCCATGCAAAGATGGCCTAAATTAGTATGGTTCAAATTCTTCCCTGTAGGGGGAGAGCGCCTAAATCTAATTGAGGTGAAACAATGGCTACACAAGATTATTATTATTATTATTATTATTATTACTATTACTTACTTACTTACTCACTGGCACTATCGAACCCGTAAGTTCATGGCCGCGCGGACATAAGCTCTCCATACATCCCTATCCTGAGCTAATGTTTTCCAATCATTCCCTGTATAATCTACTTCCCTCAAATCATAGTTAATGTTATTCTCCCACCTCATTCTTGGTCTACCAACTGGGCGTTTTCCCTCTGGCTTTCCTACATGAAGCTTCCATGCACGTCTTTCATTCCCCATACGTGCAACATGTCCTGCCCATCGCAGTCTACGAGACTTAACTGTTCTTATTATATCTGGCTTCCTATAAAGACCATGTAGTTCATTGTTATGTAGTCTTCTCCATTCACCTGTCTGTTCATCTCTCTTTGGTCCAAAAATTTTCCTAAGAACTTTATTCTCAAATACTCGTAATCTCATTTCCTCCCTTAAAGTAAGAGTCCATGTTTCGCATCCATATAATATAATTGGTAGAATAATAGTTTTATATATTTTCAGCTTAACGTGTTTTGAAAGGAGTTGGGACATCAAAAGTCTCTGTAATGCATAATAGCATGCATTTCCAGAATTGAGTCTATGTTTAATTTCTTTGTGTATCTCATTCCTATTTGCGATCATTGTTCCTAGGTATTTGAATTCAGCCACTTCCTCAAAATTTTCCTCATTTGTCATTAGCTGTCCATTTCCATTATATAATGTATTTCTACGTGTGACCATATATTTAGTTTTATTGATATTTACTTCCAGTCCTAAGTTCTTAGTGTTACTCAATAGTGTGTGCGTGTTGTCCTTTAGTATCTCCATTATTATTATTATTATTATTATTATTATTATTATTATTATTATTATTATTATTATTATTATTATTATTATTATTATTATTTACGATAAAGATATTTATTTTAGGTGCTGGGTAGGATAGCTATTTGTGTCACATTAGAGTGGGTGATGGTAACCGCAACACAGTGGTCGTGTGGGCGCGCCCGTGGGACAAACAAGGAAGTCAACATCACATCATCCAAGTAAATTTAATTTGTGTTTATGTTCTCTTTGCATTTAATTGTTTAACCGTTTGACAATTTCATGTTCTTGATACACGACGATCTCAAAATAATAATTTATTTTAAATACCGAGGAAAGATACAACATGATATGCTAGGATAATGTGCAAATAGTACATTTTTTGTTAAATTAAAAAATTTAAATAAATATTGTTGTATTGTTGCTTAGATCAGTTGGAACACAATTCATAATTTGTTAACATGTCTGAAGAAGGTACAGTGTACCGAAATAGCTGTCACTGAATTATATAATAAATATGAAAATCAAATAAAACTACGTTTTATTTTTATTTAATTAATAAACTGAACTTTATTTGAAACAATATAAAACAATAAATACGTACTTGCAGCCGTGTTATCACTAAATTTATCTCACGGTCTCCTGTAGTTTGAACTAATAAACATTGGCCACACTGTTAACGTTAGTCAGTTGTTTATAATGAGCGCAAATATTTCCAACAAAGATGTTATTATTTTATTATTATTTATTATTTTGAAAACACCATCGATAAAAAAATAATGTACAACGCACGTTTGTGAAGTGTTTTACAGAATCTCGGAAATTAAATATAGGCCTATATGTGAATGCTTGTACAGAGATGAGCCTATAGTTCTTGATTATACCTTCTTCTTTACAAACCATTATCACGCACTAAGCCACATTGTGTGTATTCTTCTCAGTATGTCCGTTATTAAAATTATGATCCATTTTGCACGATTCAATGCTGATAGATGCATGAAATACGCAGCACATATATTTAATATTGATTAAAAAAAGTATTTCACATAGATCACACCAGATGGGTGTGGCGTCACTTCAAGGAACAGCACGCAAGAAGTTAACTTCTCAGAAATTTGTTTCCTTCATAAAAAAATCACATTTGTCTGATGGAAAAATAGTAACGCGATTTAGCAGCACCGTAATTCGTGACACCATCTCGCGTTTTATCTCCATCGTGGTTTTTAAGCTAACTTAAGACAGTGATAGAAAAGTGGCCTCACTTCCCTCCACATGTACATACTGTCCGCGAACCATCGTACAGTTTGCATTATGATTTAACTTTACACAAACAGTTCACTAAAATTATAACAGTAGCTTTAATTTAACGTTGGAATAAATATAAAAAATCATTGAATACATTTAAATACCAGTGTTAGATTTTTAAATTTTATATAAAATAATCATACAAACTTTATCATAAGTAACTTCGTGAGTCGTGAATTTATCTATAGAATTTGGAAATCAAGAGTGGCATTTGTTAGGACTATTTAACGAATAAAATTAAGCTGTTTACTCACAAATCATTATTTAAATATAGTTATTTCAATATATTTAATGTAAACGGCGATGTTTGAAAACAAATGATAAACGATTGGTACGCTTCATTTGCTTCTTTTGTTCATCACTGCAACCAAATCATATTATTTATTGCCAAAGGAACGCAATATTGTAAGAATGCTCTCTAGTGGAGACAAAATGAAACACATCAAACTGTATATTAATTCATTTCTGATGTCGTATGATGTAAATATGACAATTATATTTTTCTGGAATGTTATTACCTGGGAAAAAATACACTTAAGAAAGTGCAAACTGTGGTTTCTTTTTTTGGTGGTATAATCAATTGCTACAAATGTTTTTATTTTAACTCCAGCATGCGCTATGTGTTGACTTTCATGCACTATATATACAATCTGGTAGCCGCATTTCTTGGAGAGTCGGTCACTGCAAAATAGTGGTTGGCCTATTCTGAAGGTTAAAAAAGGAGGTGCTTTCTTTATTATGATAAACTTTAGTTGGTAAATTCTAGGCGAAACACGACTGTGATTGGTTGTAAATAAAAAATAATTGAAACGTGATTGGTCATTGACTCCCATTTGGGGCGTGAGTTAAACAGTCAAAATAACTGGGTTATGTTCCGTTTATTGTGGTCGTTACAATTACTTAAATGTTTTCCAATGTTTTCAAGTTAATTGTTTATCGATGTGATTTATGAAAGAATAGCAGTGAAAAGTCATTCCTTTTAGAGTGTTGTTTGATTACAATAACTGATTCAGACCTCGGTTGAGATTGTTTCCTGGTTTCCTTAATCGTCCGGTTGTCTAGGAAAATCTACTAATAAGAACGTTTAATAATCCATCAATTCATTAGAAGCTCCAACGTTTCGGATTCTACTAATAACTTTTATATTTTGTAGCGTCTATGCGTTATTCATATTCTCTCCATTGTTTCTGAATATTAATTAATGATACCAGAACCACCCAAACTTATTTGTACCGCTGGCCAAATAGAAAAAAAACATCAAGTAGGACCGGGCCATAGGCCCTCTTAAAGGTGTTGTGGATTATTATTATTATTATTTATTTATTTATAATTTTTACGATTTATAGAAGAAATAAAATAACGAATAGCGTAATTAAACAAAAGGCGAATGTTCGGATTTCAATTTTCATAAAAAAACAAACAAAATGGTATGGTTATGTAAAAAGAATAACGGAAAAGAGAGGTAGAGGAAGACCTAAAACCTCCTGGAGTCAGGGAATATGTTTATACATGAAGGAGAAACATATACAACCAGGAGATTGGATGGACCGACAAAATTGGCTATTGGGAATCGGACGATGTCAAAGACATCGATGATATGTTTATTATTATTACTCCCTATAATAAGAGTATGTTGATTTGTTATGTCACTCTAACATATTTCACAATTTTTGTACAATTTACTGATACACTAATATTATAGGCCTACCCTTGGCATATTTTAATTTTTTAGAATGCTACAGGGACCGGATAGAAAGTGGTGGAGGGCCGTATCCGGACCACGGACCATAGTGTGGGCGCCCCTGTTCTATACCAAGTAAAATACAAACTAGGATTATTCTAAATGTAATAGAAACAATTGTAGATCAAATTTTAAGAAAAGAACAAGCAGCTTTAAGCAAGCAAAGAAGTTGCATGGACTGCATAAATACACTCAGAACAACATATAGAGTGGCAAACTACTTTGCATTTAACATTTATTGATTTTGAAAAGACTGTTGACTCAATTAACCTTTTCACTGCTGAGATATTTCCAGCCTTTAAACCCCTCCTTATTCAATGCAGGGAGAAATGTGGAAAAAGTTTATTTAGGTTCCTAGGAGATGGCAGTATATGCCTGCTTAGTTTGAAAGCAATGCAATACGTATTATATAACTAGCAGGCGTTTGGAGTTGAGAATGGATATACACTCCCATAGCACAGCAAGCATTTTCTTTGCCAACGGATATACCCGTTCGTAGCAGTGATAAGGTTAAGAAATGAATTATTTGGAAAACCTTAAAGTAATGTAAAATCGCAATCAAAATAATAAATATAATTAATTTATGTTGACATAACCGCTAACTGAACCGAGTTCCTTAATTGAGTCGAGATTTGAACCACTGATATTACACGCGTAACTCTGAAGAGTTAGAATTAAAATCTCTGCTGCGGTAAATTAATTTTATCAAAATACGTGAGTTTGAACAACAGACGGCTGAAAACAATTATCATGATATATGTTTGCCTACTTTGCAGGGGACACGCTTTGGCATGTGGAGAAGCAATGTGTGTTTTGAAATTGCGCATGGCGCAGGTGTTAAAGGTTTTGGTGTTATTGATATTAATTAAATGTAGATGAGGACGGGAGCGAATCCAATTACCGGGTATAAGCGGATATACAGTTCCACCAACAACTGAGTTATATGCACATATTATACAGCGACCATAAAATACAAGGGGAGAAAAATCAAACAGCTATAAAATAGATAACAGATTACAGCACATTTGTGTTGTAAATAACAGATAGCTATTAAATGTATCGATTAAATTCTAAAAGGTGAAACAAAAAGTGAACGAAATTTCCTGTAGTTCGACATACAAAGTAAAACATGAACCCTGCACTCGTATCCGGCGTAATGCTAGGTGGAGGGATGGGAAGAGATGAAGTCTCTGCTATTGGAGGAAGCGGGTTGGACAGCACTGTCGCACTATCATATGGACAAATGAAATGTGGGACAATGGATGACATGAATACGGAGATGTAATAGAATGAAGTTTTTTGGCAAGATGGGAGTCAATGACCAATCACATTTCAATGAATTTTTATTTACAACCAGTCACAGTCGTTTTTCATCTCGATTTTATCAGTTTAATTTCATCTATTAAAATCAAGCTCCTTTTTTAACGTTCTGAATAGGTCAGAGCATTATTATGCAGTAATTGACTCCCTAAGAAATGCGACTACCAGATTTTATTTACAGTGCACGAATGTAAACAAATACTGCTTGAGCCTTAAATATATATATAGCAAGCTGGGTATCTTATTTTTCGTTTACAAGACCAATATTTTATTTAAATTATTAGAACCAGTATTAATATTAATACATTTTTATGTATGTATAGTTTTATAGATTGTATTCGTTAAATAGTCCTAACAAATGCCACTCTTGATTTCCAAATTCTCTACATAAAGTCACTCGTGACGTTACTTATGATAATGTGTTCACGAGGTGTTGTACATCTCATGTCATTAGCGTCGGATACGAAGCTATGTTTTCGGTTTGAAGAAAATACTCAAATTCCACAAATAATATAGATAAATAAAAAGATATTAACATTAATAATGGTTCTAATAATTTAAATAAAATATTGGTCTTGTAAACGAAAAATAAAATACCCTGCTCTTGCAAAAAAAAAAAAAAATGTATATATTTAAGGTTCAAACGGTCCCCGAAATCATATGGCCATCATCATCATCGTCATCCTTATCATCATCATCCTTCACCAGTGTGGAAAGCAACGGGAAGCTACCACACCTACAATTCCCTAGTAAAGCTGCAAGCATAGCATGAAAATGCTATGACTGCAGAGAAAGACCTGCCCTCGGGCTGAATTACTATATATATATATATATATATATATATCAATTCAAAGGTCCGGGTTCAAATCCCCGTCCCAGCATCTATTTTTCTTTTCATGTCTATATATTGAAAGAGCGCACAGAGTAGGTCGTTGGAATAGTGGAAAGAGACCGACTGTATGCAAATTATCACACTACAAAATAAAATGTTGGATCCTTAGAGACAGTAAATATCTTAAAGGGACCGGTATCAGTATTGCCGAAGACTTTAGTGAGAAGGTGCGTCGCGAAAGGGACTTTCTTAAGCGACACATGCTCGAGGCGAGAGGCAGGGCTGCCATGCAATCATGCAATTTATATATATATATATATATATATATATATATATATATATATAATAGACCACCACTGTGGTCTCGAGGTAGTGTGCTGCCTTGTCACCCAGCGGTCCCGGGTTCGATCCTCGGTCGGGACAGGTTCCTGGGTGAGTTTTTTCGGGATTTTTCCTCACCTGTAAGACAAATGTCAGGAATCTTAGGGCCCAACGGTCCCCGAAAATCATCCTGCCATCATCCTTACAATATCATCATCCTTCATCGGTGTGGAAAGCAACGCGAAGCTACCACACGTACAATTTCCTAGTAAAGCTGCAAAGCATTGCATGAAAATGCTATGATTGTAGTGAAACACCTGCACTCGGGCAGAATTGCTATGGATGGATGGATGTATATAATTGGTTATTACGCGTGATGACAACTTGGGAGTGATAGATGATTTGGTTGTCTGTTTTATTAGCGATAATTGAATGCGTGATATTGATTTTGATGCGAGAAGCTGTACCTTGGACAAGTATCTGCTGTGCAGCACCGAGTTTTATTTGAATCTGAGCAGCACAAAGTAGATAAATAACTTTGAGTAGGAAAGCGTGTGTAATTTGCTTGTGATCCAGAGCTGTGAACACACTGTACAGGACCATGCAAAAGTCATGATGCCCGGTTTATGAGGGTTTATTGGTTTGCCATTTCATTATTTATGATTGATTGTGTTACAGTGTTAGAGAATATATTGTAATTAAATATAATATATAAAACAAAACTTAAATAACACACATATATATATATATATATATATATATATATATATATATATATATATATATATATATAATTACGTGTCACGTTGTTTGTCCGCAATGGAATCCTAAACTACTGAACCGATTTTAATAAAATTTTGCACACTGTGTACTGTTTGATCCAACTTGACACCTACGGTTGTTTATAACTAAATTTATGGTTTTATTTTTATTGCAAATTATTTGTTTATGAGTTCCATACGATTCTAACAGATGGCGGTGTAAGGTAATTGGTTTATTATTTAACAAAGAGAGATCCAGGTGGCTGTGCTTTTTTTTTGCAACCGCGAATTTCAATTGAATTACAAATATTGATTATTTCGTAATTTAAGTGTGTTCAGTGTTTATTTTATTTTCAATATATTGATAATAATATTAATTGCGTGTGTAAGTATTAGTTTCAAGTAATCTGGCTGAAAGACAGCAACTTAATTTAACTTTAACTGGACCGAGAAGGGACATTGAACTTGTTGGCAGTTTGGATTCTCATCATCATCAAGAAGTCTCTGTATAGTAATATCATCTTGTGATATATTATAGTCATCTTGTTTTTCATCTAATTGAGGCATGAAGATTGTTTCTGTAATATTAGGCATATTATTATAACTAACAGACTTACTTACAGTTCTGTTATTCCGTTCCTTAGAACCTTCATATGTTTTTAAATTGACATTCTTCTTAAATGTAAGATTTATGTCACATAGACGTATACCAATTTGTGGAAATTCACTTGATATCTTATCATTCATGGTCTCTAGAACTGATTCGCCATATTGTTCAATGTCCCTTATCGGTCCAGTTAAATTTAAATTAAGTTGCTGTCTTTCAGCCAGATTACTTAAAACTAATACTTACACACGAAATTAATATTATCAATATATTGAAAATAAAATAAATACAGAACACACTTAAATTATGAAATAATCAATATTTGTAATTTAATTGAAATTCGCGGTTGCAACAAAAAAGCACAGCCACTTGGTTAAATAATAAACCAATTACCTTACACGGCCATCTGTTAGAATCGTATGGAACTCACAGATAATTATAACTCTTTGTTAAATAATAAACAAATAATTTGCAATAAAAAATAATGCGACTATAAATTTAGTTATAAAACAACCGTAGGTCTCAAGTTGGATCAAACAGCACACAGTGTGCAAAATTTTATTAAAATCGATTCAGTAGTTAAGGATTCCATCGCGGACAAACTACATGACACGTAATATATATATGTATAATATCCATGCATAGTAATTCTTTCTCTTTTACTAGGGAATTATAGGTGTGGTAGCTTCCCGTTGCTTTCCACACCGGTGAAGGATGATGATGATAATAATAAGGATGGTGGTGATGGCCGGATGATTTTCAGGGACCGTTGGGCCCTAACCTTCCCGACATTTGTCTTACAGGTGAGGAAAAATCTGAAAAAAAAACTTCACCCGGGAGCCTGTCCAGACCGGGAATCGAATCCGGGCCCGCTGCGTGACAAGGCAGCACACTACCTCGAGACCACAGCGGTGGTCGTCCAATGAATAAGTGTCCATACATGCATCGTTGTCACGGTAGATGGCACTGACGAATGACATTCTCTCGGTCCTGTTGCATGGCCTGCTAGATCACCGGACTTAAACCCTCTGGGGGCATCTGAAAAGCATTGTGTATGCTGAACCAGTTCCTGATGTGCTTACCCTTCACGTCGCCTGTGACGCCATTCGTAGAGAGGCCGGAACATGGGAAAGAGTTAGGCAACCCATGATACTATATGTGAACGCGTGCATTGCATCCCATGGAGGTCACTTTGAACATCTGTTGTGACGTGGATGCGATTATGCTATGTACTGTGTGCCAGGACGATTTGTTGTCGTTGCACACACGTCGTTCATTTCTGGACACATGTTTATAGGACCTTTTTTCCTTCATTTTCAATGAGGAATCAGTCCCTGAAGTTTGTCGGTGTAATTACCGTCCACCCTGTATATTCAGAACTGATTGTGACGCTGGAATTAATTTTATATGGAAATAAATGTTTGTCTGTTTACAAATAAAACAATCTCTGTAATTGGATTTATTCTGGATATTGGATGTAAGAAGCTTACGTTAATCTCTTACAGTTAGGTTTCAATATGTTTTTGCTGACATTTTAATAATTCATTGTGCAAAAATATAAAATGTAATCTATCAGTGAAATAACGAATTTCACAGAGTAAGCCTTTACAAGTAAACTTAAGCCAAATTTAAAGGTTGTAACCATTTTTTTATGTTGTTCAATTTTATTTTTCTATTTTGAGCTATAGCACAAAATATGATTTCCGTTTTAAATCACGTATGAGAAATATTTCAGTTTAAGCAAACAAATATTATATTAAAGTCCTTGCATTTATTGTATTTCTTCTTTTTCGGTTCAATAAGGTAAATTATTTGTAAATAAGATATATTTCAACTAATATCTTAATATATAAAAATTTCGTGTCACGTTGTTTGTCCGCGATGGAATCCTAAACTACTGAACCGATTTTAATAACATTTTGCACATTGTGTGCAGTTTGATCCAACTTGAGACTTAGGGTAGTTTATAACTAAATGTATAGTCGCATTATTTTTTTATTGCAAATTATTTGTTTGTTATTTAACAAAGAGTTGTAATTATCTGTGAGTTCCATATCATTCTAACAGGTGGCGGTGTAATTATCTGTGAGTTCCATACGATTCTAACAGATGGCGGTGTAATTATCTGAGTTCCATACGATTCTAACAGATGGCGGTGTAAGGTAATTTGGTAAGGTAATTGGTTTATTATTTAACAAAGAGAGATCCAGATGGCTGTGGTTTTTGTTGCAACCGCGAATTTCAATTGAATTACAAATATTGATTATTTCATAATTTAAGTGTGTTCAGTGTTCATTTTATTTCCAATATTATTAATTTCGTGTGTAAATATTAGTTTTAAGTAATCTGGCTGAAAGACAGCAACTTAATTTAAATTTTTAATATATATATTAGCCACAGCAACGCGTGGCCGGGACTTCCGGTATATATATATATATATATATATATTCATTGATAATGTTCTGCCCAAGAGCAGGTCTTTCACTGCAAACACAACATTCTCCACTCTTTCCTTAAGTCAGCCTTCCTTTTTGTATCTGCATACAGACCATGTATTTTAATATTGTCTATCATCTGATGCCTTTTCTGCTTCTAACTTTCTTTACATTGACCATTCCTTCTAGCTTCTTTTGCCATTGCTATCCACTCTGTCAAAGGCCTTTTCCAGGTCAACAAATACTGCATAAACTTTATCTTTTTCTATATATCTTTCTCCTATTGTTCGAATTAATCCAATTGCATCTCTCGTACCCTTTCCAGAAGTAGAATTTATATATATATATATATATATATATATATATATATACACTGGTGTCCAAAAGTTAAGGATAATTATAGTGGAATGCAGGCTTAAGGATAATTAGTTCATTTGCCGACTTATTATAAAGCATTTGTCAGAATAATACAAAATTTGGTAAGGTATGTCACAGATAATTAGAAACATGGCACGAAAGAAACAATGGCATGAATACGTCATTCACTTGTCATTTTCACAACAAACGAAAACTGCATTTCAGAATTCGAACATAAAAGTTGAACAACAATGGTTCAAATGATTAGTATGGGGTGTGATTACCCCTGACAGCTACACAAGACTCACATCGACGTGGCATGCTAGTGATGAGGTTGTTCAGGAGTTCGATGCTCAGCAAATTCCACTCCTCATGAAGAGCAATGTGAAGGTCTTGAAGTGTCCTCGGAGGAGGCTGACGAGATGCAATTTGTCTCCCTAAGGCATCCCATGCATGCTCTATAGGATTCATATCCGGAGACCTCGCTGGGCACTCCATACGCTGGATATCTTCCTCCTGAAGAAACTCATCCACCAGTTGTGACCTGTGAGGTCGGGCATTGTCATCCATGAATATGAATTCTGGACCCACAGCTCCCCTGAAAAGTCTTACATGAGGTTCCAGGATCTCTTCTCTATACCGCTGAGCATCACCTGCGAAGATGTGAAGCTCTGTGCGTGCATTCATCATTATACCTCCCCATACCAGGAGACCACCGCCACCAAATGGATGTCTTTCCATGATGTTCATGGGGTTGTAACGAGTTCCTTGCTCCCTCCAGATAGTCACGCGATGCGAATCACAGTTCAAGCTGAATCTGGACTCGTCTGTAAATAGCACGCTGCTCCACTGATTTAGAGTCCAGTCGCGATGTTCCTGACTCCACCGTAAACGTGCTCTCTTGTTATCAAGGGTGAGTGGGACGCACACTACAGGCCGCCTAGCATACAGATCAGCAGCTCTGAGTCTTCTATAGACAGTTTGTCTGGATACTCTGATACCTGAGGCGGCCGCAAGTTCTGAACTCAGTTGTCTGGCAGACATTGTTCGGTTCCTTCTTGCAGTTAACGCAAGATATCGATCCTGCTGAGGATTTGTAACTCTTGGAAGACCTCCCACTGGTCTTCGCCTAACGTCTCCGGTCTCTTGGAACCGTCGCCATAACCTAGATATAACATTTTGTGGCACATTAAGTGCTATGGAGACCTCAGTTTGTGTCTGTCCTGTTTCTAGCCGCCCAATAATTCTACCCCGAAGCAGAGGGTCCAGATGTTGTCTTTGTGCCATTTTACTGCAATCTGTTCTTACACTACATCTGATTATATCATAACTCTCTTTAAAAATGAAGATTTATGGAACAGGGCTTAACTGCAACAATGCAATTTTCATTTATAATTGCTATTAATTTTTTCATTGTTGAAGAGAGATTATAATTTAGTATGTAAACTAAACTAAATGTACTGAGAAACGTTTCGATAAATAATTTTTACTCCTTGCTCCTCTTTAAGCATTTTGATTTTCCGTTTTACAAATTATCCTAAACTTTTGGACACCAGTGTATATATACATACATACATACTTACACACATTATGAGATCACTATATAGAATTTTAAACATAGAATTGGTACCTGAAATCACTGTCGTCCTCGACTATTAATATTTTTACAGTGTTCTGCCCTAGGGCATGACCTTCACTGCAATCATATCATTTTCATGCCATGTCTTGCAGCTTTACTAGGTAATTATAAGTGCGGTAGCTTCCCGTTGCTTTCTACTATCAAATATTGAGAAGGCCTTTAGAAACATATGTTTGGTCCTCAATTTCTGGAATGGTACTCTTTGAGAAGGAAATTGAGATGTAAGATGAATTTTTACTCGGGACTTATCTTGGCAGTTATGGAAATTCAGATGTAAGATGTACACTGCGATGGGCGGGGTGTGGCACGATTGGGAATGCAAGAGAGACATGAAAACTTGTTATAGCAAAACCAGAAGGAAAGCGCCCTAAGTAATTCAACAATGAAGTGGAGAATAACGTTATCTATGATTTGAGAGAGATATACAGGGAATGATTGATAAACATTAGCTCAGGATAGGGTTGCATGGAAAGCAGTCATGATTATCCAGGTTCTGTAGTGCCAAATTTTGACTAAAAATAAATGGGAATAAACCGCACTCAGTATTCTCGAGCAGGAATTGAACCTGTTACCTCCAGAATACGAGTTTTCAAACTCTACAGTCTCTCTCCGTTTCTATATCTGAGTCAAAGCCAACGTGGATAAAGGGGATTCAAGACAACATGAAGAAGACAAATAGGACGGATCGAGAGTGAAGTGAAAACATACAATTTTTTGGGTACAGTAAGGAAGTTGATGTATAGCAACATTGGAGATCAATAAGGATGCATGTATTATCAATAATATGGTATTTGTTTGCGATCTTCAATTATATTATGTAATAAGTAGTCTTGATAAGTTGAATAGCCTGACAGTGCATTTGATGTCTGCAGGAATGGGGGGGGGGATATGAAAGCCCGCGTTAGTATGTGTAAGGGTGTGTGTGTGTGTGTGTGTTTTTTTTTTTCTCTCTGTTTTTATTTTTTTCCTAATTTGTTTTATAGCATTTTTTAAAATTATTAATATAGAGAATGAGACTTTTTTATATCTACACACGTGGACGAGTGTAGATGTGTATGTAGTTGTAGACATAGATTTTATTTATATGTATTCATTGTTCTGATACACGTGTGTGTAGGGATTTGTTTATGTATTATGATTACTTTTTTTTTCCTTTGTTCATAGAAAAATGATGCACGTACGGCCAAGCAGGCCCGTCCGCAATATAAATATATATATATATATATATGTGTGTGTGTGTGTGTGTTTCTTTTGAAAAAAAGGGCAATAAATTCCATTCATTCATTCATTCAATATGACAAACAGACACGCAAGACCGGTAAGTGTGGAAAAAAACAATTGTATATTTTGGTTGTGGATACCTGTGTAAATACCAGAAAGAATCCTGAAATAATAATAATAATAATAATAATAATAATATTAATAATATATATATATATATATATATATATATCCTTTTTAGAAATTTAATTTATATTGAGGATTTGTACGATTCAAAATGACTCGATTTAATTAAAATAAATTTGATACATTTTTATATCGGTTAGTATAACATGTAGTGAATATACGCATTTCACCAATTAAACATTAAAACATCAACATGTTTCAACAATGAAGCTGTCATCTTCAAGACTAAATATTGGGTACATTTTCTACGTGTTTTACGATTTAATCAGTTTATTAAATATGGGTTAGTATGTAATATGTTCCTATATTGTTATGTGTTTTGTAAACAATAGCAATATTGTTACCTGTTTATGTCAACTTCTATTGAAATGGGATAGAATTTAGATTGTTCGCAGTGATAGCTCAGTCGGTAGCACTGGATGCTGTAATGCCGAGTTCGAATTTCTCTTGTCCGTCGCCGTGGCTTAGTCGGTGGAATCCCTACCTTCCACTCCGGCGACCCGTGTTACATTCCCGGTGGGATAGGAGATTTTAAATCTCCACCTTGGGTCTGGGTGTCTGTCCTGCCCTTGTGTCTATATGTGGGAATAAAAATAAGTTAACAAGAAAGAAAACGAGGAAAAAGAGTGTAAACGAAAAAGAGGAAAAAGAAAAAAAACACGATGTCCAATGAGCACACAGTTGAGTGATCTCACTAAATCAAGTAAAAAAATGTAGGATATTAAACAAATGAGAGAGGCGATGGCCTAATTATTGTGTAATCGATCCTAGGTTCTGAGCCAAATTCGTTCTAATTAAATTATGCATCAAGTTATAATATGTAGCTACTCTGCGATGACAACTGGAACAAAGAAAATGGAAACTTTGAAACAGACTTAGATCCTCTGAAATGGATACAAATTACCAGATCATTCAAATTAAGTCATCTTAGAAGAATTACGCATATATTTTTTTTAATGTTCTACATTTTTGACCAGCCTCATGGGCTAGTGGTCAGCGTTCCTGACTACTGTTCATGAGGTCCCAGGTTCGATTCCAGTCAAACTATAGGCATTTTTCCTTAAAGGGAATTAATTATTCCTGTGGTTGCTCATGGCCTCGAATTAAGTATAAGTTAAGAACTCTCCTGGCGCTTCATTATCATTTATCACCCATCATACGGTCGGGGTAACGCAAATTCGTCTTCCAGGTGCCGCAACCTAAGAAATGGATTACAATTCTGCCAATGCCAAGAGAGAAAACCAGAAATGTCATAAGACAATCTTGTGGCATTAGTCAAAAAAGTGTTTTGTTCTATATTTAGAGCTTGATTTACATCTTTGTTTATTGACTTCAACATATTATAAACTTCTGGTCTTGCTTTTATGTTTCATGTTCTCAATTTATAACAAATTTGTTCCAGGAATCGCTCATTATTTTCCTCACTTCTCTTCAGTGTTAGAAAAACTTGAGATTTTCACTTGTCTAAGAATAGTCACGGCCTCCTGGAAACTGATTAGTAAATGTAATTACATTTCTGAGTTCTTCCTTTGCGTCACTTCCTCTGTATTCCCGCTTCTCTTATAGAGCGGGGTTCACACTGCGAAACCTTTTACATGTATTAACCATCGCAACAGGAGAGGCTGTTACCACCCGTCTGGTGACTTCACATCTAACTTAAATCTGTATGCGAGTTTCCGCGATTGGTTGTACAATATTAAAGCTATCCGTGCTTTAAGTATTTTCACACATAAATAAATAGACCCACACAATATTACAAAGAAATGTCATCCGGATCACGTATATAAGCGACAATAGATATTTTACAATATTAATATATACCTAGTAGTGGAATTCTTTAAACATTTTTGAAGGACGGGGCGAATATAATTTTATACGTGAGTAAAAAATTGCTGATAACTTGGTCTCTTTTAGAGGTGATCAACGAAACTTATGAAATTTCGAAAAAATGAAACTACCTTACAATTTTTAAGATAAAATATTTCTATTTGAATTAATTATCACTCCTCGTCACTCCTCAGGAGTGATTTTGCAAATAAAGAGGATGAAAATCCTACAAATTATGAGTAAGAAGAAGGATTAATTATGCAAGTTTTTATTAAATCAATTTTTACAAAACAAATGTTGGTCTGATGTACTTCATTTTTACAGTAAAATCTTAAGGAAGACGATGTTTTAAGCATATTAGTTTACAAAATATAAAAATAAAAATGTTTATGAATTTTTTAATTAGTGCTACTTTTGTTCAAACATTATTTAACATTTTCACTCAGGACAATTCTATTCCGCAGGATTGTTTAGCTATAGGCCTATATCTAAAATATCTGTGCTAAATTTCATTACGATATGTATATTAGTTTAGAAGAAATGCTTGTTTATAATTAAAGAAAATGTATGTTGCAGGAAATGGAAAGTTTCAATTTTAGAGATAAATTTTGCGTGTATAAAAGTTGGTTTTGTTAGAGTGAATACGTGGGATACATTAATTAAAAAGGTCCACCTAAAACAATTTAATTAGTGGGCTACACGTGATGAAAGAAACATAAGAATTAAATTAGGAAACGGAAGACTATCTCTAAAATCGTTTATCAATCAATGAGTAAGCAATGTTGCTTTTTTTATCCCCGTTACTTTTTAATATTTTATTGACGAGTGGATGAGAACATTCAACTTGTTGTTGAATTGAGCAATGATTTAAGAATCATCACTTTGCTGATGAAATACAGTTCTGAACTTCAGGAATTGAGTGATAATTATGGTTTTAAGCTCTCGCTGCCTAAAACTAAAATCATTTAAAGGACACTTATCTGATTCGATCGAAAATTAAATTATATGACAAAACATGTTTGGAACAAATCTCATAGTTTCAATTACTTAGGTTGTCACATTACATATGACTAGGATAAAGATATGATCTAGCTCACTTTCCACAGCAGTTGTAGTTGGAACTTTTAAAAAAATAAGGTAGGAAAGATAGACATTTAAAATTTTACAAGGTTATTGTAGTTCCAGCGTTGTTATATGGGAGTAAAAATTGGACACTGCGGAAGCAATAAAATACAGTCAGCAGAAATGAAATTTTAAGCTGCATTAAGGAATGTTCTAAGTAAGATAAAATAAGAAACGAAGATATCCGCAACGACCTCAACATCTTGCTCTCAATGAAAATAATTGGATTATAGAAATGGATGGAATTCCCATGTGTCGAGAATGTAACATTCCGCATTTCGAAACTATTAAGTAACAGGAAGACAGAATTTGGATCGACCAAGAAAGTGTTGGAAGAATCCATAATGAAGAGCGGAAGAGAAGATTCTCCTAAACCTTGAAGGGATGATAATGCTACTTAAGTTTAAGATGTAGCTTCGCTTTTTTAAGTTTAATTATTTACGTTCATACTTAGTTCCTAGTGAGGAAATCGTGTGACGGATAATAGGCTGATGTAAAACAGGAAAAGACAAGGTAAAAGGGGTCACATCAGAGATATATAAATGGCACCGGTCAACATGATTTTTGTCTCATGAGTACCAATAGTTGTACTTAATGCAGTTTTTTTATCGTGTTTTCAAATATGTATTCGGAATTTCTCCATCACCCACAGTTTTTTTATTTCAATTTCAATTAATGGATTTAAATAATTAATTATTTTTTAATAAACGTTTTTTCGTCCATTTGTCCATTGAGCGATGAGCACGGGGAACACTTTCGTCAGGAGATTTCAGCTATGGAAAAGAGGTATCAAGGCAAATGGAATCCTAATATGCTGGGCGATTATTGTTGGACCATCAAGAGGGATGCTCCACAGGCGAAATATAGCAGAAAATCATCATTTCTTACTTTCTAGGCGAGTCCGAATGTTTGAATATTGTGTAGATACGAATGTAGAAAATATTAAAGTGTTTGAAATTATGGTTGGTTGGTTGGTTGGTATCTAATGTCGAGCACTTGATAATGAAATCATTCGCTCTCTTGCACTCCAATATTTAGCAGAAAGGCTGGTCTCTTCTACAAAAGCTGGACAACGGAGGAGATGGTTTCTTTCCATATCTTCATTTAAATTGCAAAAAGGGCATTTAGGTGAATCTGTTATGCCAATTCTGTGTAGGTGTTTATTCAAGCAGTCATGTCCCGTTAGCAGTCTGAATGTTGCTACTGCAGATTTTCTTTGTAATGTAGTAATGTCATAAGCTTGTAGATTTTCCCATTCCTTTCCAGATGTTTTGGTGGTGTATTCTTCTCTAAGTTTATTGATGTATTTATTTGAGATAATTCTTTTGATAGAGTGAAAGGAAACTGGAGCAGAAGTTGGGTTTGAAACAATTTTGCTACCCTTCTTGGCTAGAAAATCGGCTATTTCATTGCCTGTCACTCCACAATGGGCCGGAATCCATTGAAGTACAACTTTTTTATGTAGACGGGATAAATGTTTTATCATTTTGTGACATTCGATAATTTTGATGCTTTTGGGTGTTGTGTCTCGTGTTATAGCAAGAATGGCTGCTTTGGAGTCACATAGAATTACAACTTTTGTAAATTTTTGGATGTGATATAAAAGATTTTGTAAACTTAAGAAAATTGCTAGAATTTCGCCATCAAAGTTTGTTGAATTTGTGTTTAGTTTACGATAAAAGGAAAAAAGTGGACATACTGCACCAGCACCAGTGCCATCATCATTTGGTAGGCTGGAGCCATCTGTAAAAATATGTATCCATTCAGGAGCTGGGTATCTTAGATTTATCATTTCCAGTGACATTTGTTTTAAAATATATGGAGGAGTTTCAGATTTCTTGATGTCTTCTGTTAAATGAAGGTTATATTCGATTTCCAAAAATTCTAGAGGGTTGTTTCTCATCTGCATATTTTCTTTTGAATGTGGAAGTTGCAATTTCTGTTTGATTTCTTGTACAATGCTTAGGAAGCTTTGCTGAGATTTTAAACATACTTGTGGTTTTCTTTGGGTCCAGTTATTATGGGGTAGCCTTAAAAATTTTTCATACTGTGTGACTGCTGTTTTCTCAATTTCAGATGCTATGTTTGGGTTATTTGTTAAGATTTGCATGGCAGTGATTGGTGTTGTTTTAACGGCTCCTGTTATCAGACGGAGGATTTGGTTCTGCAATTTATTAAGTTTTTCCACTTTAGTAGTTACTAGGATTTCTTCACAATATTGAAGTACAGGTTTTATGTACATTTGGTAGAAGGTGTTTAGGGTTTGTGTGTTGCAACCCCACTTTTTCCCTGCTAATCGTTTTAATAATGGTAACCTTGTTTCTATCTTTGTACATATATTCTCCATGTGTTTCTTCCATGTTAATTTTGTGTCCAGAGTTATTCCTAAATATTTTGCTTCATGTGTTTGAGTTAATAATTCACCCTCCAATTTCAGAGTGATGGGTAGTGGTTTCTTTCTTAATGTAAATAATTGATAATTTGTTTTCTGTATATTTATCTTCATTAAGTTCTGGGATGTCCAATTCTCTAACTGTATTAGTGATTGTTGGGCTATGGTTATTAATTGTTGACTTTGGTTTTTCGGTTTGGAGACCCATATTACAACATCATCAGCAAAAAGTAGGGTTTTCGTTTCGAGCTTTTCTATATGCTTAGGTAGATCATTAATGTAGATATTGAAGAGAATGGTACTGAGTACAGAACCCTGTGGTAAACCTCGATGTGTTTGTTGGTGTTTGAAATTATAAAAACCTGTCTCTCGGAAACCTTGCGTGATGGAGAAAAACCGATATCATATTTGAATTCATGAGAAAAAATACTATCAGAATCACATATTTTTCTTTCTGAGACAAAAAAAAATTCATTTTTTGTTGCTCAGTGTAATTAAAAACATTACCATCGATGTACAAATTTATTGAAGCAGGAAAGAGTGTCAAAAATAATATAGAATCTAAAAATATGGATGAAAACCGGCAGGGAAAAGTGTGATAACAAGATTAAAAAACAAACTACATGCCTCGGAAAATATTATAAAGTGAGAAGTAAGGCGTATGCAGAGCCACGTGAGGATACAACTGTATCACGGTATATTACAATATGCAATATAGCATGTTGAAAGTTTTTATAATTAAGCAAAAATAGAATTATTAATTCATTCTGAATTCAGTTCTGTTTTACTTTCTTGTCTTCCTATTCTGTACTTTATTTTATTTATTTTTTGCAGCGAGAATAGTTGAGATAAAATATTTGATAAAAAGTTGTGCTGTCTTCTGTCTTACCGAGTTTTTGTGTTCTATAAGTTTCAATAATATAGATGTATATTTTCGAATAGTTGCAAATCGTTTTGTTGGTAAATTTCCATATGTTGGCAAGACTGAATGTTCTTGTTTGGAAACGTGGCAGCAGCTGATAACCGAGGTATAATTCAAAGTAAATATTAATCTAGCAACCCCCCCCCCCTACTTGTTTTGTTAAGTCTACAAAACCCGACCGTGTGAACCTAACTCGAGGATTTGCCCTGCAAACATCTTACAAGATGGCTTCACATATAATTTAAGTTAACCACGTGATCAAATCTCCATTCTTTCATCTGATTGCATTCACTATAAAACGAGTACTTCGATACAACAGTCTGGTATCTAAGAAGTGACAGCCTCATGGGCTTGTGCTCAGCGTTTCTAAGTTCATGAGGTCCCGGGTTTCATTCCCGGTCAGACCATAGACATTTTTCCTTAAAGGGAATTATTCCTGTGGTTGCCCATGGTCTGGGATTTAGGTTAAGAACTCTCCTGGCACTTCATTGTCATTTATCACCCATCATATCATCGGGGTAACGTAACTCCGCCTTCCAGGTGCCCCAACCTAAGAAATGGATTACAATTCCACCAATGTCAGGAGAGAAATCTAGAAATGTCATAAAAGCACCTGGTGGCAATGGACAAGAAATGAAACTGAAATAGTTTGCGTGTGTACTCACATTACATATTTATATGCATTGAGAAATAACTTGATAAACTCTCCTCGTTGGGGCTAATTATCAGGACTAAGTTGTCACATTTCCGTACACTGAAGCGCGATATATAAGAGCAATTAAGTGTCGGGAACAAATGTAACGACAGACATAAATAACAGTGATTCTTTCCCTGCAAACAAACAAACAAACGAGAGAACCGGATGTCTGGCTGCTTCATCAACACACTTTGAAATCAAACCTTTGCAATCGCTCCATTCACAAAGAGCAGACGTGATTGAAATGAAAGGATTGTACAGCACTTTATACAGAGGGTTTAGAAATAAAGATTCCTACGCAACAATTTCAGGGAACTATTACTTCAGCGCACGAAAAAATATTGAAAGTGCAGCTCATTTAACGACTTTTTAAAACGACAATTGTTAGGAAATTTGTATGTTCCTACACGAACATAATTAATTTATGAAACAATTGAAACCTTCTCACATTTGGATGTAATCAACAATTTATTGTGAGTTTGCTTTAAATGGAACATTATCTTATGCTAATATATATATATAGTATTAAAATCATCTTAGCAGATATTGATGAATACGTTATTTTTCAAGAGAGATATTCTAATAAAAACAATAGATCTTCAAAGTTACATACAGGGCTATTCAAAAAGAATAAGCAGACTTCAACATTTATTTCTTCCAAACTACTGTACATAAAAAAGAGAAACACAATTCCAACGTTCCTAGAAAGAGAAAAGTTTGAAGTTCCAATCACGACCGCATTGACGCTGTTGCTTAAAGTTGCGATCACAGTCGCATTGGCGCTGTTAGATTGGAAGAGGAGGAGAAGCAGAAGATCAACTTCATCGTCGGTGGCCTCCCAGGTCACCAGACCTAACCCTCTGTGATTTTTATCTGTGGGAATACGTGTTTTTATGCCCCCTATGTCTGATACTCTTTGAAAATCTGCGACGTTGAAGTGTTGAAGCTGTGAATTCGATAACTAGAGACCAGCTGATTCGTGTGTGGCAAGAAATGAGCCATCGTTTTGATATTTGTCGTGAAACACATGATGCTCATATTGAATGCATAAAATAGTGAAATTTGAACTTTTCTCTTTCCAGGAACGTTGGAATTGTGTTTCTCTGTTTTTTTTGTAGTTTGGAAGAAATACATATTTGAAGTATGTTCCTTCTTTTTGAATATCCCTGTATATTAGTGTAAGAAGGAAAACAGGTTATGATCCTCAAGTGAAAATGTAAGCATGTTAAATTTGGAGGTTTAACTTGACTATTTAACTCACGCTCCAAATGACTGTCAATGACCAATCACATTTCAATGAATTTTGATTTACAACCAATGACAGTCGTTTTTTACCTCCATTTTATCACTTTCATTTTATCAAGTTGCTTACAGATTATATAGTGCACGAATGTAACCATATTTTCATCTCGATTTTATCATTTTCATTTTATCGCTTTCATGTTACAAAGTGGCTCCCAGATTGTATATATACTGCACTAATGTAACCAGATTCTGCTTGCGACATATAATAGAAAAAAAAACATTCGTAGCAATTGATTATACCATAAAAAAAAGAAACCACTGTTTGCACTTTCTTAAATTCCCAGGAATTAACATTGCGGAAAAATATAATTGACATATTTACATCATAGGACATCAGAAATTAATTAATAACTTGCAATGATGTGTTCCATTTTTTCTCCACTAGGGTTCATTCTTAGAACATTGCGATTCTATTTGGCAATAAATATGATCTGGTTGCAGTGATGAACAAACTAAACATAACATTTCTCTTTTTTTTAAAACATCGCCGTTTACATTAAATATATAAATATTTTAAAATAACTATTTAAATAATGATTTGTGAGTAAACTGCTTAATTTTATTCGTTAAATAGTCCTAACAAATGCCACTCCTGATTTCCAAATCCTCTGGATAAATTCACTCCTCGCTTATTCCGATTGATGTTTTAAGCGGTTTCCCTCAAGCAAAGAGCAAATGCTGGAACTGAACCCCAAAGGTCCGCATCCGACTTCACTTTGCTAATTAACTTCAAATTTGAATTCAAAATTTAAACCGAGGCTAATGTATTTTACAGGAACCCGGGGTTCTACCTATTAAGGAGGACCAAAACGGATCGCTCACAGCCAACACTTAAGTGATGGCCGCAGAGCTTTCCATCTATCTATCTATCTATCTATCTATCTATCTATCTATCTATCTATCTATCTATCTATCTATCTATCTATCTATCTATCTATCTATCTATCTATCTATCTATCTATCTATCTATCTATCTATCTATCTATCTATCTATCTATCTATCTATCTATCTATCTATCTATCTATCTATCTATCTATCTATCTATCATCTATCTATCTATCTATCTATCTATCTATCTATCTATCTATCTATCTATATATCTATCTATCTATCTATCTATCTATCTATCTATCTATCTAAATCTAACAATCTATCTATCTATCTATCTATCTATCTATCTATCTATCTATCTATCTATCTATCTATCTATCTGATCTATCTATCTATCTATCTATCTATCTATCTATCTATCTATCTATCTAATCTATCTATCTATCTATCTATCTATCTATCTATCTATCTTATATCTATCTATCTATCTATCTATCTATCTATCTATCTATCTATCTATCTATCTATCTATCTATCTATCTATCTATCTATCTATCTATCTATCTATCCTATCTATCTATCTATCTAGCTATCTATCTATCTAATCTCTATCTATCTATCTATCTATCTATCTATCTATCTATCTATCTATCTATCTATCTATCTATCTATCTATCTATATCTATCTATCTATCTATCGAAAATCTATCTATCTATCTATCTATCTATCTATCTATCTATCTATCTATCTATCTATCTATCTATCTCTCTATCCTATCTATCTATCTATCTATCTATCTATCTATCTATCTATCTATCTATCGATCTATCTATCTAGCTATCGATCTATCTATCTATCTATCTATCTATCTATCTATCTATCTATCTATTCCTATCTATCTATCTTACTATCTATCTATCTATCTATCTTCGTCTAGCTATCTATCTATCTATCTATCTATCTATCTATCTATCTACCTAGCTACTTCTAATCTATCTATATATCTATCTATCTATCTATCTATCTATCTATCTCTCTATCTATCTATCTATCTATCTATCGATCTAGCTTATCTATCTTATTCTATCGATCTATCTATCTATTACTATCTATCTATCTATCTATCTATCTATCAATCTATCCTATCTATCTAACTATCTATCTATATATCTATATATCTATATATCTATATATCTATAATCATATATCTAGCTATCTATCTATCTATCTATCTATCTATCTATCTATCTAGCGATCTAACTATCTATCTATCTACCTATCTAACATATCTACATCTACCTACCTATCTACCTATCTACCTATCTACCTATCTACCTATCTACTATCTCCTATCTACCTATCTACCTATCTACCTATCTACCTATCTACCTATCTACCTAGCTACTACTATCTATCTATCTATCTATCTTTATATCTATCTATCTATCATATATGCTATCTAACTATCTAACTATCTATCTATCTAACTATCTAACTATCTAACTATCTAACTATCTAACTATCTACCTATCTAACTATCTACCTATCTACTATCTAACTACCTAACTATCTATCGATCTAACTATCTATCGATCTATCTAACTATCTATCTAGCTACCTATCGAACTAACTATCTATCTACCTACTATCTACCTATCTAACTATCTTCCTCTACTAACTATCTAACTAACTACTAATCTAACTATCTAACTATCTATCTATCTAGCTATCTATCTATCTACTTCTTCTATCTATCTATCTATCTACCTATCTACCTATCTATCTATCTATCTATCTATCTATCTATCTATCTTTTCACATCTCGCTTTATGAGTCGTGAATTTATCGATAATTTGGAAACCACTCGTGGCATTACTTATGATAAAATGTGTATGGAATTTTAAGGATTAATTAAGGAATATTTTAAGATGTTAGACTTAATTTTTAGACTAATATTTTTTTTTAAGTATGCTTGGTTTCCAAAGTTGAAAAATTCTTTCCGGACAAGTCGTGGGATCGGGTGCCCTGGGGCATATAGAATTATCGAGAAAGTGAGAATTACATACACCCGGTGATAATTGAAAAACATAGTTCAGGATAGAAAGGTTGTTTGGAATAAGACTTACGGAATACAAGTTTCAGACCGTATTAGCCAGCTCACTCGGATGGCTACCGTATTTTACGGATTATAAGACGCTACGGACTATAGGACACACCTTAATTTTTAAGCAATTGTTTTTAAAAATAACATTTTTACCATTTTTATTGTTAGATTGCAAAGCCAGTCTAAAAAAGAATCCTTAGTTTATAAAACCGTTCTGGGCTTTAAAATCCTTGAAAATCGTCATCTGAAGTTTCTTCTTCTTCTTTGTCATCCTCTTCATATATAAGATGGTCTTCACTGCCATCGAGAGCGTTACTTACGCCGCAATATTTAACAACAATGTCTTCTCTCACTCTACACCACGACTGTTTTATCCACTGACACACTTGTTTGATTGTAGGTCTTTTAAAGCTCCCTTCGGCGTGAATTCATGTTGGGTTTCATCCATCATCCATTTGTTCAAGTTCACTGACATCGTAGACTGCAATGACGCATCATAGGCTAGACAGTGTTCTGGGTTTGTGATGGCGGGGCGGGAGGGAGACAGTGTTAACAAGCTTGTGAATCCCCGCAACTCATATTCGTCGCATCGGTGCACTGCTGCTGCCTGTTGAATCTAATGTTGCCAGATAGAGATAATTCCCGCAGTATCGAATATGTGACCGTTTTTAAGACTGGCAGAAATTTTAAATGAAACACTGGACATTTTTATATTAATTTCGAGTATAAGACGCACCTAAATTTTGGAGGAAATTTTTCGAAGAAGAAAGTGCGTCTTATAGTCGTAAAATACGGTATTTGATTTCATTGAACACGAATACATAAAGGTTAGAATGTGAACTCATTTTTATTTCGTTTTTAGATCGTCTTCTTTTAGTATCCAGGAAGAATTTGTATGCGTTGACACGGCGGTTCGGGTGTCATAAATATGTGGCTCTATCCTATGTATAAATGCATAACATTTGCGCGAGTAACGGTGCAGGTTAATAAATTACCTTCGGCGATAGAGAAACGTAACCCGGCTATAAATATTTAGAGGTGAACGTGAGGGGGTTCCACAAGACAGTTTATATTTCACAAAGTTTCAAACTGTATCCACCAATGTTGTCACCGTAACCGATGTCGCCAATATCTCAGCCAATTCGATAATGGAATTTTTTGTCTCACAGGAAACTTGTCTGCACTCTACATTTGCAATTCTCTACTCGAATTTATGATTTTTAATTTATATTAATTATTTAAATGCAATATAAAGATGTGATCTTCCCAAAGATATTCTGCGTCTCTCTATCGACTACCAGAGATTCATTCATTGAAGGACAGATTATTCACTGCAAATTCAGAATTCTCTACCCTCCTCTTCTGATTTTCTCTTCGTGTCTGCATCTGATCCAGTTACATATTTATATTGTATATCAAAATCTGACTCACTGGCACCATCGAACCCGTAGGTTCATGGCCACGCGGACATAAGCTCTCCATACATCCCTATCCTGAGCTAATGTTTTCCAATCATTCCTTGTATAATCTACTTACCTCAAATCAGTTAATGTTATTCTCCCACCTCATTCTTGGTCTACCAACTGGGCGTTTTTCCTCTGGTTTTCCTACAAGAAGCTTCCATGCACGTCTTTCATTCCCATTTGTGCCACATGTCCTGCCGATCACAGTCTATGAGACTTAACTGTTCTTATTATATCTGGCTTCCTATAAAGACCATGTAGTTCATTGTTATGCAGTCTTCTCCATTCTCCTGTCTGTTCATCTCTCTTTGGTCCAAAAATTTTCCTAAGAACTTTATTCTGAAATACTCGTAATCTCCTTTCCTCCCTTAAAGTAAGAGTCCATGTTTCACACCCATATAATATAACTGGTAGAATAATAGTTTTATATATTTTCAGTTGAATTGTATATGAACTTATTTTATTTTTCAGACAATTATTCAGTCCACTATTCCAGTTTCTTTTTTGGCAGTGGTCCAGTCAATTTATTTCCCCTTCTTTATCATTTCCATATGATTCTTCTATCCTATTGTTCTTCCTCTTCGTTCCTTCGTCTATCTCACCGTTTCACGCGTTACATTCTTCATCACATACATGTTTATAGCGCTTCCAGACTTTTTCCGCGTCTTAGTATATAGGTCTCTGCTCCATACACTGCCACATTCCTCCTTTAATTTCCATATCAGGAAGCTTATGGCACAACAGTCCCCGAAAATCATCCAGCCATCATCCTTCACCGGTGTGGAAAGCAACGGGAAGCTACCACATGTATAATTCCCTAGTAAAGCTGCAAAGCATAGCGTCGAAATGCTATAATTGCAGTGAAAGACCTGCCCTCGGGCAGAACACTATAGATAGGTAGGTAGATAGATACCAAGATGATCAGGATTAGTAGATTCTCGGGCAACTATTATTTTAGTCCAATTTTTTTTTCAGTTGTATCTAGCAATAAACATTTGAAATAAATAAAAACATAAATATTTTTTTTTTCACACTTGTCTACCGCTGTGGCCTCGAGATAGCGTGCTGCCTTGTTGCGCAGCGGGCCCGAGTTGGATCCTCGATCGGGACAAGTTTCCTCGGTGAGTATTTTTTCAGGTGTTTTTTTTTTTTCCCTCACCTGAAAGACAAATGTCAGGAAACTTTAAGGCCCAAACTATCCCTGAACATAATCTGACCATCATTATCTTATTCGCCTTGTTAGATTGATTACGTTTATATAACACTTTGGCTAGACCAGTGTTGACCTATGGTAGTGAAGCATGGACACTAAAAAAATAACATGAAAGCAGAATAACAGCTTGTGAAATGAGATTCATGCGCAGAACAGCGGGTTACACCAGATGGGATCGGAAAAGGAACACCGATATCTTAAAAGAATTGAAGACTACGCCAATTTTGGAATATATTAAACAGTACCAACTAAATTGGAAACACCATCTTGAAAGAATGAGTTCAAATCGGATCCCCAAAGCTGTTTATAATTATATACCAAGAGGACGAAGATCACTGGGCCGTCCTATGAAACGCTGGAGGGAAAATTTTCTATAGGATCGTAACAGGCCTTGGTCTAATACTTGGAAGGAAGAAGAAGAAGAAGAAGAAGATTAAGTTTAAATGGCGGATCATCATCTTTCATATAATTTGGTTACAAGTACGCCATGCCAGAAGTGTCCTAATGACAATCTGGTGGCGTTGATTAAATTTTTTTACGCGTTTTGGCCCTTTGTGATGTTATAATATAAACTCCACATGTGTGTAATTTTGTTTTATTATGTGTTAACACTGTGACTTCAATGATCTTTGGCGCGTTGTTTCGATTCCAATAACTGAAACGATCTATGGAGAGGAAAAAGACACGAAATTCCACGCGGATGTGAAATAAAATTAATTAAGAGAGAGAGCGGATTGCAATAAAAGAACAAAAAATGGGTTAACTAGTGGAAGAAAGTAATTAAAAAGCAGTTTGTGATGGAGAGGAAATTAAAGAGTGAAAAAGTTATTAAATTTATGTAAATTAACTGAGAGACATTAGATTAATTATAACATGTCATTTTAATTCTAGAAATTCGGTAAATCAAAATGAAGTTAATTAAATTACAGTACGTTTTACATCGAATCTTACGTGTAAATGTTGCGTCATTGTTCTAGAAATTCAGTAAATCTTCTCTTTTCATCTGTGGAGTTCATGTGGAGTCCAAACTTTTAACAAAATTATTAACTTTAAAACAAGACGGTAAATATGTACACAAACTCGCCCAATTCCATCAAGTGATTCAATTTAATTTTTAGATATATCACTGCCAACATCTACAAAATGTTAAATTATTATTAAGTCTCGTAGACTGCGATGGGCAGGACATGTGGCACGAATGGTGAATGAAAGACGTGCATGGAAGCTTGTTCTAGGAAAACCAGAGGAAAAACGCCCAGTTGGTAGACCAAGAATGAGGTGGGAGAATAACATTAACTATGATTTGAGGGAAGTAGATTATACAGGGAATGATTAGAAAACATTAGTTGAGGATAGGGATGTATGGAGAGGTTATGTCCGCGCGGCCATGAACCTACGGGTTGGATAGTGTCAGTTAGTTAGTCCCTGAGTGCGTCAGACATTGTCAATCGGTACGCTACGCTTGTAGTTCACAGACCTCTATAAATATCGTGCTTCATCTCATCTCATGCCTCGAGCCGACCCTGAGTCGAACACGAGCTGAGGATATACTCCCTGAGCCAACTTTCTCGGTAATTCTTGATTAATACAGACAATGAAACCGATAGATGATACAAGAATATAACCATTGCATACAAAACTACCTTGAAAGTTCTTCCAGAGAACATCAAAAAAATTATATGCCGTTTTTGACTGCAATGCACCAAAATTCAGGGCCAAATCTCTCGTTTAAACTATGGGAAAGCAGTACATCTCCTCAATTGATGGATTGGATAACCTTCACTATCCGCCGTCCGCGCTACATGCGCCTCACTCTACTCAGCTCTAAGTCAAGCAGGAAAGTCTATCCGCTAAGCACAGGTGGTTGCTATTGCTGAATTCTGGCAGAAATTTGTCTTTTAGCTCATTTATGCCAAGAAGATCGGGATAAGTAGCAACACCGAATAATCAGCTCGGGGAATCTAAAAATAATTACGATATAAATTTATAATTATTTTTCTTTTTTACTTATTCAACTAAACATATAGTTTAATTTTATTTAGGCGTAGCAGCGCACGCCGGGTATTAGCTGGTAGACAATATTTGACGGATGCGAGGTTAAGGGGCCTCTCTACTCTCTACCACTCTAACAGCTAATATTACTTGCTATCAGATGCTAAAACTTATTGAAGGGAATTCCAACTCAACGTAAAAACTAAAAAATATAGGGCTTGTGATATAATCGTATATGCATGAAATATTTCTTTTTTTAAGATTTTAAGATTTATTTAGCCTGGTGGAGTTAAGGCCATGTGGCCTTCTCTTCCACTCACCAGGACAAACATATATTACATAAGAATATAACAATCTTAATTAACTCTAATATTAAACACTAAGTAAAAATTTGATCATAAGATAATATCTAATATACATATTACGATCTATAATACAACCAGTTAATATTAGTTAAAATTAAGACTAAAACTAATAATAAAATGTATACAAGCAAGACATATTAAATTGTCCCTGTCTAGTGTATATAAAAAACAGGAAAATAATGAGATATAGAAAACTAATTTTACGATTATACAATATTTAAAACAAAACAAATAAAAATATTTGTTATTCTTAATATTATTTACATAAATAATTAAATATATAATATTGCTAAAAGAATACTATCAGTGAGGTGTATAAGTCAGTTTGTTATTAAATAATTCTTTAGTTTGTTTTTGAAGGATGTTATAGTTTGACAGTCTCTGACATAGGGTGGAAGGGAATTCCATGTTTTGGTAAGTGACACCGTAAAAGATAATGCATAATATACAGTGTGATGAGGCGGGATATAAAGGACAATGTGCTGATGGGATCGAGTGTCAAGATTATGTGTGTCGGATAGTCTGATGAAGCGGCGTGATAAATAATTAGGCGATGATGTGTGAAGTATTTTATAGAGAAGGGATAGGGAATGGACAGTTCTACGATCTCTTAGACGAGACCACGATAATTGTTCCAGGGACGGTGTAACATGGTCAAATTTGCGAATACCACAAATAAAAACGTGCGCAAGAATTATGAACACGTTGAAGCCTTTGAGTGGAAATAATATTTAAGTCTGTAAAAAGAGTGTCACAATAATCAAAATGGGGCATTGCAAGTGTTTCTACTAACATTTTCCTAAGGGCGAATGGCAAACAATTTCGTACACGATTTAATGAATGTATTATTGAGAAGACTGTTTTGAATGTATGGTTTTATTTGTGTATTCCAATTTAAGTTTTTGTCAATAAATACTCCTAGAATTTTTACTGTCTCACTATAAGGGATTTGAACTCCGTTTAGTGACACATGCGAAACTGTGTTTAGGTTAATTGTAGATAATAGTCTCTGATGACCCATAATGATTGATTGTGACTTTCTAGGATTTAATTGCAGTCCATATTTAACTGTCCAAGTCATTAGTGAGTCAAGATCCTCGTTAATTTTGGCAACAGCGTCATTTAGTGAATATTTGTCTGTGTGGATGTAGATTTGCATGTCGTCTGCAAATAAATTATGTTTGCAATGCTTTAGGGAGTTAGATATGTCATTTATGTAGATTGAAAAAAGCAAAGGTCCAAGTACCGAACCCTGTGGAACCCCAGCTTTACGGAAGGACCAAGAAGAACATAATGTATGATTTCCTATAACAGATTGCTGGCGCTCATGAAGGTAGGAATTGAACCATTTCGTGGCACTATCAGAGAGTAAGAGGTTTTTAAGTTTATGCAACAATAAGTCCAAGTCTACCGTGTCGAATGCTTTACTAAAGTCCAGTAATATAAGAATGGTAAGTTTTCGATTATCAGCAGCTTCGCGTATGTCTTCGCAAATATTTAGTAGAGCAGTATTTGTATTGTGTCCTGTCCTGAAGCCTGACTGAAATTGATCTAGAAGGTTGTAATCATTTAGGTATTCAGTCAGTTGTTTATGGACTAATCGTTCCAGAGCTTTTGAAAGAGTAGGTAAAATGCTAATGGGTCGAAAGTCGTTCGGGGTTGAGGGCGTTTTAACTTTAGGCAGTGGACGTACGAGGGCTTGTTTCCACAATGAGGGATAGTAGAAGTTTGTAGTGAGGAGTTAAAAATATGAGTTATAGTAGGTAGTATAGCTTCGATTATTTTATTCAGTAAAGTAATATTTATACGGTCAGTTCCTTCTGCTTTGGTTTTTATTCGCATTATGGCTTTCTTTACGTCGTAGTCTGTAACATATGAGAAGTGGAAATGTTCTCTGTCGGGTTGATTTGTCAGTGATAATTCATTTATTGTTTGTTCTTTATCCTTTGGAGTAGTAGTTATACCTGTGAAGTGATTATTGAGTGTGTCCAGGGAAACAGGTAATTTGTCTACCTGTGTGTCTTTTCTCCCAATTTCTTAATTAAATGCAAAAAATTCTGGTGTATGAATAATACTATTTTTTTGCGCGATAGAGTGTTTTGTCGTACTTACAGCAATGGCGACCATGATTGAAAGTTGAACTTCCTACATTTCGGGGTTGCCAACCTAAATAACTATTGTAATATTAAATATTACAAACCTCGTGCGGGAAGTAAAACCACTGCCCTCTATGTATACTACATACAATGTATATACAAAAGGTAGTGTTAATATACTTTATTCTTCTTCCTTCCAAGTATTAGGCCAAGGCCTGTTACGATCCTATAGAAAATTTTCCCTCCAGCATTACATAGGACGTCCCAGTGATCTTCGTCCAGTGTTAATATACATTATACGAAACAAATCACTGCATCTTAAATGAACTCAACTTTATTTGAAACAATATAAAACAATAAATACGTACTTGCCGCCATTTTATCAATACTTGTTCTCAAGGCCTCCTGTTGTTTCAACTAATAAACATTGCCCACACTGTTAACGTTAGTCAGTTGTTTATAATGAACGCAAATATTTCCAACAAAGATCTTATTATTTTTACTGTTATTTATTATTTTGAAAACACCATCGTGCAAAAAATAATGTACAACGCACGTTTGTGAAGTGTTTTACAGAATCTCGGATTTTAAAAACTTCGCTATCGCTCGGTTTTAAAATATTTTTCCTCGATTCTGTAAAAACCACTTCCCAACCTCGTATCGTAATGTACTATTACCTACATGGGCACAGTTCCTGCTGCTTACGTGATCTGATTGTACTGACAGCAGGTGGGAGTGGTTTGAATGCACCAGTGTCACATATAGTAGAACCGTGACAAATTTTCCCCACTTTTAATTGATCGCACTCCCTAAGCCTTCATAATAAGCTGGTAACTATTCAATCAAACATTTGTTTAGACGATTTTCCAGCTTTTGGAGAAAATCGGGATACAACACGAGTCCCTCGCATTGAAATCTGAAATTACCAAACCAATTCGCTCTAGGTTTATTTTTATGTTGTCTCTTTTGCTAATTTTATATTTCATTAACTTTATCTATTTCACCTTCATTATAACATTTGACATTTTGCTTTCTACTTTAGAAACTCAGCAAAAAGTTATTTGTTTTATTTTAACTGAAATGTATCTTCATGTTTTAAAAGTTTAAGGTAAAATATGTGAATTATATCGGTTACTATGAAAAGTTGAAACATAAATTTTACGGAATGCGAACTTTCAGGTAAAAATGGCGCACATGTTCCGGAAACACGTTGAACAAATGAATCTCCAATATTGTAGGGATAGAAAAATGAATAATGACAATCGAAGTTTGGCGCTGAGGTGAGCGTGATTTGAATTAATGTATCGATTATCGATGTTGCATTTAACAGGCGAACTCTGTGAGACCTGATCCTGTACCACTTCATCTTTAAAAAATGAATATGCATACTGCTTGCTATCAATCGCCATGTGTTCAGGCTCAGTTTATTATTTCAGAATAACTTGCGACTGGTTCAGTGACACGCATGTCACGTTTATAAAATAAATGCTGTGAAGATGTATCCACATGTATTAATTTCTTAATCAATTGAGTTGGTGTTTACTTGATGAAAATCCATATTTATTAATTAAATAAAAATAAAACATAGTTTTATTTGATTTTCATATTTATTATATAATTCAGTGACAGCTGTTTCGGTACACTGTACCTTCTTCAGACATGTTAACAAATTATGAATTGTGTTCCAACTGATCTAAGCAACAATACGACCCTGAAATTATAGAATGTTTAATTAAGAAGGTTCAATGCAAAAAAGCAATTAACAAAGTTTTTCCTTTACCCAAAGAAAACATAAAGAAATATGTCGTAATGTCATACATAGGCCCACTTTCAAAAGAAATATCTAAACACTTTAAAAAGTTGAACATTAATGTGGCATTTAAAACTAATAAAACTCTACAAAATATAATAAAAAACAATAAAACCAAAAAAAAAAAAATTATCAGGTGTATATAAATTGAAGTGTGGCACATGTGACAATGTCTATATAGGACAAACTGGTAGACCTTTTATCTCTCGGATAAAGGAACACATGAGAGCATATAACAGAAATTTAGAAAATTCAAAATATGCTAACCACCTATTCCAATTTAATCATTGTTTCGATCCAAATTTTGAAATTTTACATATTTGTGATAAGGGTAAGAAGTTAGATCTTTTGGAGGCTGTAGAAATTAATAAATTTAAAAGAAGTAAAAAACTGTTAAATTCTCAACTTGATTTGAATGAATCCCCTTTGTTAAATTAAAAAAATTAAATAAATATTGTTGTATTGTTGCTTAGATCAGTTGGAACACAATTCATAATTTGTTAACATGTCTGAAGAAGGTACAGTGTACCGAAACAGCTGTCACTGAATTGACATTTAATGACCTATAAATTGGTAAAAAATGCAAAATAAAAATGCATTTATGACCTAAAAAACAGAGAAAATGACCAATAAAATAAAAAAAATTACGAATAAAAAGTTAAAAATTACAAATAAAAATACTATTTATTACATTAAGTGCTCACTTGATTACTGAATCACATAAACTTTAACTTCATCATCATCATAGCACATTCACGAATTTAGGCCATTTGTTGACCTGTTTCGGCCTCAAGAGAAACACCATCCAGAAGTCTTTTGAGTGGACGTCCTGGTCTTCTTCTTCCTGCAGGTTGATATCTTAACATTAGTTTGGGTATTCTGTGATCTTCCATTCGATGAACATGTTGAATCCATCTTGACTTATAATCAGAAATTTTGTTTTCTAAAGGTTCCATGTGTAATAAATATGTGACTCTGACATCGAGAAACAATTTAAAAATCTTATTATTTGCAATGAAATAATCAATGATTGATTTTGAGTCCTGACGATGCCAGGTATACTTATGTATGTTTCTATGATTATAAAAGGTATTCGTTATTCTCAGTTCATTGTAGATAGCAAAATCAGTTAATATTGTCCCATTCCTATTGCTGGTTGGTTCGCCAAATGTTCCAATATTATTGTTGACTTGAGCATTGCCCACTCTGGCATTTAAATCTCCTATTATGAGAATGTAATCATTTCTATTAATTTTGCTATAAATTTCTTGTAATATTTTATAAAATTCTTCATTGTCTTCTTCACGGCCTTCCTCTGGTGCATATACACCAAGAACTGTCAAATTACCTCTATTTATTTTCAGTTGAAGCTCTAATATTCTTTCATTCCAGTAAGTGTAGTGTTGAATTTTATTTCTTATGGTTTTATTAATCCAAATCATTACTCCAGCTTGTCCATGGGTTTTCCTGTTGACACCGCTATATATTTGTACATAATTTTGTGTTTCTTTCGTTCCTTAAGTTTCTTCTTAGTTTCTGTAGTTACTGCAATATCAATGTTTCTATTTTTAAATATACTGTCTAGTTCCTCTTCTTTTTCATGGATGCTTCGGACATTCCAGGTTGCATATCTTACAATATCATTGTGCCGTTTTCTTTTAACCATATTTCTTGCTGTGGGTCGTCATATTTCAATTCCTTCTGGCTTTTTTCGTGTTGAGACTTGAAAGTAGTTTTGAAGTTCCTTAGGACAGGTTACTGGCCTGACGCTAAGTAGTCCAGTGGTAGGGCTGCTACCTTTTAGTCTCTGGACAGACATTAGGATACCGCATTTACTCAGTACCTGATGGAACGGTTATACCGCCGTGACTCGGTCAAAGTAAAGTGATCCCACAACAGACCCGGAGGCCCTTGGGGTAGTAGGAGGTTAAGGCTCCCACTTTTTCTTGACAATCGGCACTTTTTATGTCAGCCGGGTTGTCAGCCCTGCGTGACGGCCGCCTTTACCCCAGAACAAGCGTCTGGTACTCATTTCCGTTAGAGGCTGAGTCGACCCCAGGGCCATAGTGCCGCCAGAGGGTTTGGGTCAGTTTAAAAATCCTGACCCCAACGGGACTTGAACCCTCGACCCTCCGGCTTGTAGCTCAGTGCCTTAACCACTACGCTACGGCGTGCCCCAACTTTAACTTAACATAAAAATATTAAAAGAAAAGTATTTAAAACATACACATTACAGCACCTTTTATTGCAGAAAATCCATTTCAATTACACAGTGCACTTTTACAGCAATTTTGAATTGCAGTTAACAATCAGAATAAGGGCAGAAGCTAGCATAAGCTCTAAGAAATTGAATAAAATTCCTAGAAGTGGGCAAGTTCATTATGCACATATCTTGAAAAATAGGGGATGTAGTTAGCAAAACAACTACTTCATTCCAAGAAATTGTATTGACAAGGAAAAGTACTGAATTATAATAAAAAATCTTAAATCAAATACAAATAATGTCACAACCTTCTGTAAAAGTGTACAAAATGCTCAAAATGACCTAAAAATTGCCAAAAAATGACCTATCCCTACGAAAGTTAAGAAAATGCAAAAACATACCCTAACAAATTGCTTATATTTAATCCGTTTTTTAATGTCATACATTTTCATATATGCAAGCTATGTTTCAACCTTCATAAGAAAAAGATGCAAAATCATGAATTGCCTGCCCTATTCATCAGTCTTGTATGAAGGCATTAGTTTTTAAAAACTCTTTATTTATGCAAAGGTTTGCTCTCTAAATATTTGTTATTAAATAATTATCACCAAGTCCACTACTGTGGTCTCGAGGTAGCGTCACGCAGCGGGCCCGGGGTTCGATTCCCGCTCGGGACAAGTTTCGGGTGAGGTTTTTTTTCCGGTTTTTTTTCCTCACCTATAAAACAAATGTCAGCATACTTTAAAGACCAAACGGTCCCCGAACACCATCTGATCATCATTATCATCAATATCATATTCACCTCAGTAGATTAAGTTTAATTTTAAGGCCTCTCCTGGCGCATCATCACCCATCATATCATTGGGGCAGCGTAACCCCGCCTACCAGGCGCCCCAACCTCAGAAGTGGGTTACAATACGCCAATGCCAGGAGAGAATACCTGAAATGTCGAATGAAAACAGATGACAATGAACAAAAAAATCACACCAATTGCACCTAATGATTATATTTAACCTGAATTGCTCCGTTGTGAGCGGTGACTTTACTTCCTGTACATAGAAGGGAGCCTCATATCAGAGACACACTTTGATACATAATTCAACCGAGATTTGTTTCAAGTCAAGATGGCACCGAGTGACCGTGAACTCTTGAATGGCAATGGTGACGTGTTTCTTTTTTGTCTTATACATTTTTCAACTTGCTCTCTCACTATTCCTTTCTGTTCATCTCTTTTGTGTTGTTTCTCTAGCTTTCCCAGTTTATCTAATTATTTTTTTTAAACGATGTATCTTCATCCTTTCTTTCTGAGATTCTCTGTAAGATAAATATATTGCTTCTTGTTCCAATTGGTCCATTCTTTTCTTCATTCTTTCTCCAACATTTATAATCATTTCAGAATACAATGAGGTAAAATTTGTTCAGAATAATGTAATTTACGTTACACAAAAACTGAGTTTTCCTTTTTTATTTGTGAAGAAATAATTTAAAACTAAAACAAATTTCTGAATATGTGGTCACGTGACTTAATTGTGTATCCGTTCATAAATATGTACAACAACTAAAATAAATGACCTGAACAAAACAAATCGCATCATGTGCTTGACTGGTTTCGTCAACTGACATTTTAAAAATCCATCCATCCATAGTAATTCTGCCCGAAGGCAGGTCCTTCACTGCAATCATAGCATTTTCATGCTATGCCTGCAGCTTTACTAGGGAATTGTAGGTGTGGTAGCTTCCCGTTGCTTTCCACACCGGTAAAGTTTTCCTGACATTTGTCTTACAGGTGAGGAAAAACCCCGATAAAACCGGGGATCGAACCCGGGCCCGCTGCGTGACAAGGCAGGACGCTACCTCGAGACCACAGCGGTGGACATATTTTAATAATAATGTATTAATTCCAGTTAACATTTCACTCCACTTGCGGCCATTAGCGTGGACACTGCGTGGGCAGCTCGAATTGATGACTCAATGTTTGCATTCACTTTTCCCGCTATCGGCCGCACGTCGAGTGAAACTCATTGTACATTTACTTACTTATTTAGCAGGTTTCACAACATTTTATTGCGCCCAATTAATCTACTGTCATTTTCCTCCACATCTGTCATTCCAATCTCCATCGTGCAATCCTTTTTCCCTCATGCTGCTCAAAATACCATCAATCCACGTTATTGTTTACCGTCTTCTCCTACCAAGTGGTACCTACTCTAGTATTCTTATTAGGAATCCGACTTCTGCCATTCGTTTAAATAACCACACTATTTTAATTGTTAATTTTTTTTATGAAATCCACAATTGTAGTTTGAACGTTCATCTTTTGTTTATTTACACAGTTTATTTATTCTATCTCTTCTAAAAATTCCAGCTGAACGTCTCCAAAAATCCACTTCTGCAGAATTTAATTTATTTATAGTGTCCTTGCAGTTAGACATTGGTTTCTTCAGGAGGTAAAGGAAGAAAACCTTGATTGAAATTCCCTGGGTCCTCCAGGTTGGGATTGACGTTGACGCTTCAAGCTAGCTCCTTGTTCGTTTAAAAAAAAATTACAATGCTAAAAACTCTAGTAAGACATATATATATATATAAATTTTCCTCTAAGAAACCCATTAAACAATTGTGTATCAACATAGGAGCGATTTGTTTAAACAAAACATAATTTCAAAGTTCCTCTTGCTTTCTGTGGAATGATTCATAGGATTTTCTCTTAACTAACTAACTAACTCACAGGCACTATCGAACCCGTAGGTTCATGGCCACGCGGACATAAGCTCTCCATACATCCCTGTCTTGAGCCAATGTTTTCCAATCATTCCCTGTATAATCTACTTCTCTCAAATCATGGATGTTATTCTCCCACCTCATTCTTGGTCTACGAACTGGGCGTTTTCCCTCTGGTTTTCCTACAAGAAGCTTCCATGCACGTCTCTCATTCCCCATTCGTGCCACATGTCCTGGCCATCACAGTCTACGAGACTTAACTGTTCTTATTATATCTGGCTTCCTATAAAGACTATGTAGTCTTCTCCATTCACCTGTCTGTTCATGTCTCTTTGGTCCAAAAATGTTCCTAAGAACTTTATTCTCAAATACTTGCAATCTCCTTTTCTCTCTTAAAGTAAGAGTCCATGTTTCGCATCCATATAATATAACTGGTAGAATAATAGTTTTATATATTTTCAATTTGCCGGGTCCGTTATTGAATTACGTCATATCAATGGACAACAATTGTGTAAGTAGAAACGAACTATACGTGCGAAGGCGTAGACAATTTTTTAAACCTGTAATAATAATTAAAGCGTTATAGCTCACTCAGAGTGTATGCTCTTTCGAGAGACATGACGAATCCGTCTTGGATATAACATACTATAGGCAAAGCTTAGAGCTAAACAAAATAATGAAGTTGATTCACTCTTGCATGGGGATATAATTATAGTAATATAAACTAACATCCCTCAAGTTTCTTAAGTTGAACTGCAAATGGAAAAATGTATATTTCCTAGGAGATATGAAAAGTTTATGGAGCCGTATTTCAACCAACAGTATCTTGCGACGCACACCCTTCCATATATAAAGTTTCACTTTCCGAATGTCAACATGGCATAAAATATACACGCTGTATGTTACAGCATTCCAATAATACAGGTGACTGTATCAGGATTTATTATCCTTTTTGAACACATTTCATTTTGATCCGATTCAAAATTTGTGATCACATGACATTTAGATCTGTGAATGTAGGCTACACCGTAACACATCTAATTGTTGTATGCATTCATTTTTAACGAAAGAATTATATATAGTCCGTGAGGGCTAAAATGTCTAGAATATTTTAGAAAGAGAAAGAGAGTACTCACCATCTTCTTTCTCACTCATACACATATCTCTTCACGGTGACAGCGGTAGCGCAGACACTCCCTGTAGTGGTGGCATTCCCTTCTTCTAAACATTCTTCCTGGCAAGTTTCTATGTCTTCATTTTCAGTTTCATCGTCGTCAAGCACAATACTCAATACAATATTTAAAGTTACAGCTAAACTTTCTAACTCAGATACCATTTTGTTAAATGTTTAATTTTACACTAATATAATATCTCACAAACTACAAACGAACTCTGTGACAGTCGCCACTGACAAAAATTACGTGAACAAAAGTGACTGGGCGAAAGTGGGGGTGGAGTTTTTCTAGCATTCCTAAGTAATTTTACAAGGGTAGCCCATTATAGTACACATGTCACTCAGACGTCTAGCGAAGGGTGGAAGAACAGTTCTCTAGACAAGGATAGCAGAAATCACGCCAACTTAAAACTTTTACACTATAATTGATAACCATATTATTTTGTTTCATTTATTCACTATTTTAGATTATATTAAAACTCAGCAATTAAGATGGTACGAACATGTCCAGTGAATGGAAGGAGATCGGGTACCCAAATGAGGTTTTAGAATAGAAACCTGAGGAAAGACGAAGCAGAGGAAGACCTAAAACCTCCTGGATTCAGGGAATATATTTATACATGAAGGAGAAACATCTACAACCAGGAGATTGGATGGACCGACAAAATTGGCTATTAGGAATCGGACGATGTCAAACACATTAATCAACCGATGATATATTTTATTTTATTTAACCGCACTCTTTAAGAGCTCATGTAATTAGCGTTCCAATTTAATTTTTGGCGTGAAACGGTTGAAAACTTCGGTCATTGGTTTCTCATTTGAGACTTGAGATTTTTTCTTTCTTTTTCTTCCTCCTCTACGCATGATAGCTTGCAGCTTGTTGCATGTTCATTCACCACAGGTCCGGGGTATGGTGAAGTCCTTCCATCGTAGTTGTGGTCTTCCTAAAGGTCTTTTCTGCTGAGGTGTCCAGTCACGTACTTTCTACTGTTACCCATTCTATCTATGTGATCGTTCCAGTTTAATCTTCTATCATTTATCCCCATCGTCGGTATCTCTACCTTGACGTGATGGTGGTACATGAGGTATACAGGCGGTAGTGTAACTACCAACAGGGCCTCCCATGCCTGGCAGGTCACGGAAGAAAGTCCAGACTAAAATAGATATCCATCGAAGAAGAAGGGCTAGTAACTCACTTCCAGGATGTAAAATTTTTCATTACTTATAGAAACATTCACGAGATTTTTTTACGTTCCGTAAATCTATGGCATCAGCGGTTTTACTTCCCTTCCAAAAGTAGCGATACTTCAGATTTCTACGTCATCGTTGATAGATTGAAGAAGAAGAAGAATAAACTCCAGGAGCGGATCTAATTCAACGAGAACTACTTAAAAATTCAGAGCAAGGATATTAACAACTATTAGACCAATTAATTGTGAAAATATGGAATGAAGAGGTAATGTCAGAGGATTGAAATAAAAGTTTTACATGCCTAATACTTAGTAAATGCGATGTTATGGTATGCTCCAAGTATAAGAGATGCAGATGTGTCTTCTAATATATAAACATGAATGTTTGTTTGTTTGTACTTTATGCGCTGCCATACCGTTCATCCTATTATGATGGGCCTTTTTGCAAAATGTCCAGAAGATCCCGGGATGAACATATACTATAAGAGAGTTGCGATACTCAACTCCTACAACCTTAAAAATCGCCCTTTATAGTGAGAAACGTGAAAAGGTCCCTTTTTTGACTCTTAAATGGCCTATGCTGCCTAAACTATAACAAATACGCAAAATTAATGCACACAGAATTGAATATCTCAAAAAACTCTACAATAAAGTCCGCGAGAGCATAAGTTTATCTTTTACGGATAACTCACAATAACCATTTTTGTCTTTCATTGATGCCAAGATCAGGATAAGTAGATTCTCGGGCAAGACCGGGTAATCAGCACGGGGTGTCTAAAAATAATAATTATGTACATTTATATATTTTTTTTCCTTTTACTTATCCACCTAATCGCAAAAATACATAATTTATTTAGGCGTAGCAGTGCACGCCGGGTAGTTTATAAAATATTTTGACATTTTGTTTAACTGATGTGCCCCTTTTGTAGAAAACACTTGAAAAGTGTAATAAATTCAACATTGAAACACGTCATATTTTCATAGACTTCAAAAGGTATATGCTAGTACAGATAGAACTCAACTACCTAACTTGGCAATGCAAGATCCCTATCAAGCTAATTAATCTAGTTAAAATTTTCGTGAATGATACTAGAGGACAGATTAGAGTTCAGAACTTGATGACAGAGCTTCCAGCTCTAGACAGGGGATGCTCTGGCATATCTACTGATCAATATAGCCCTGGAAAAGTTATAAGAGAAGCTGATCTCAACATAAGAGAATCTATATTCTATAAATAAGTTTAAAATTCTCGTATATGCTGATCATAGAGATATTACAGCAAAAACTACGAAGTGCGTTTATTTTTTAATTTGCAAGAAGCAACAAAGAAAATGAATTTATTTTTGAGAAGAAAACCAAATACGTGCCGCTACCAGAACAAGTGTAGTATTATCCTTCTTATTTACATAGTGAGCACAGTTTTACATATGTAGGATCTTACGTAAATAGCAAGAATATTATTATTACTGAGGATCAGAAGCACAATGGGGCTGGAAATATTTGTTTTGTTAGTCTTAGAAAGTTGTTTTAGGTGTCAGTTAATATTTAGAAACACCAAAGAGCTAGGATTTTTATGTACTAATAGTTAAGATTGCAACATAGTATAATGACAAGTTAGACTTCTGACTGCCTTTTGTTTTTGTTCCACACACAAACAGTTGAACAGTATAATGAGAAGTTAAACTTCTGACTGCATTTTGTTTTTGTTTTACACATAAACAGTTGAATAGTATAATGGCAAGTTAGACTTCTGACTGCCTTTTGTTTTTGTTCCACACACAAACAGTTGAACAGTATAATGAGAAGTTAAACTTCTGACTGCCTTTTGTTTTTGTTCCACATACAAACAGTTGAACAGTATAATGAGAAGTTAAACTTCTGACTGCCTTTTGTTTTTGTTCCACACACAAACAGTTGAACAGTATAATGAGAAGTTAAACTTCTGACTGCCTTTTGTTTTTGTTTTACACATAAACAGTTGAATAGTATAATGGCAAGTTAGACTTCTGACTGCCTTTTGTTTTTGTTCCACACACAAACAGTTGAACAGTATAATGACAAGTTAAACTTCTGACTGCCTTTTGTTTTTGTTCCACACACAAACAGTTGAACAGTATAATGAGAAGTTAAACTTCTGACTGTCTTTTGTTTTTGTTCCACACACAAACAGTTGAACAGTATAATGAGCAGTTAAACTTCTGACTGCCTTTTTTTTTGTTTTACACATAAACAGTTGAATAGTATAATGGCAAGTTAGACTTCTGACTGCCTTTTGTTTTTGTTCTACACACAAACAGTTGAACAGTATAATGAGAAGTTAAACTTCTGACTGCCTTTTGTTTTTGTTTTACACATAAACAGTTGAATAGTATAATGGCAAGTTAGACTTCTGACTGCCTTTGTTTTTGTTCCACACACAAACAGTTGAACAGTATAATGAGAAGTTAAACTTCTGACTGCCTTTTGTTTTTGTTTTACACATAAACAGTTGAATAGTATAATGGCAAGTTAGACTTCTGACTGCCTTTTGTTTTTGTTCCACACACAAACAGTTGAACAGTATAATGAGAAGTTAAACTTCTGACTGCCTTTTGTTTTTGTTTTACACATAAACAGTTGAATAGTATAATGGCAAGTTAGACTTCTGACTGCCTTTTGTTTTGTTCCACACACAAACAGTTGAACAGTATAATGAGAAGTTAAACTTCTGACTGCCTTTTGTTTTTGTTTTACACATAAACAGTTGAATAGTATAATGGCAAGTTAGACTTCTGACTGCCTTTTTGTTTTTGTTCCACACACAAACAGTTGAACAGTATAATGAGAAGTTAAACTTCTGACTGCCTTTTGTTTTTGTTTTACACATAAACAGTTGAATAGTATAATGGCAAGTTAGACTTCTGACTGCCTTTTGTTTTTGTTCTACACACAAACAGTTGAACAGTATAATGAGAAGTTAAACTTCTGACTGCCTTTTGTTTTTGTTTTACACATAAACAGTTGAATAGTATAATGGCAAGTTAGACTTCTGACTGCCTTTTGTTTTTGTTCTACACACAAACAGTTGAACAGTATAATGAGAAGTTAAACTTCTGACTGCCTTTTGTTTTTGTTTTACACATAAACAGTTGAATAGTATAATGACAAGTTAGACTTCTGACTGCCTTTTGTTTTTGTTCTACACACAAACAGTTGAACAGTATAATGAGAAGTTAAACTTCTGACTGCCTTTTGTTTTTGTTTTACACATAAACAGTTGAATAGTATAATGGCAAGTTAGACTTCTGACTGCCTTTTGTTTTTGTTCCACACACAAACAGTTGAACAGTATAATGAGAAGTTAAACTTCTGACTGCCTTTTGTTTTTGTTCCACATACAAACAGTTGAACAGTATAATGAGAAGTTAAACTTCTGACTGCCTTTTGTTTTTGTTCCACACACAAACAGTTGAACAGTATAATGAGAAGTTAAACTTCTGACTGCCTTTTGTTTTTGTTTTACACATAAACAGTTGAATAGTATAATGGCAAGTTAGACTTCTGACTGCCTTTTGTTTTTGTTCCACACACAAACAGTTGAACAGTATAATGACAAGTTAAACTTCTGACTGCCTTTTGTTTTTGTTCCACACACAAACAGTTGAACAGTATAATGAGAAGTTAAACTTCTGACTGTCTTTTGTTTTTGTTCCACACACAAACAGTTGAACAGTA